>JBBDHG010000223.1:2500-427500 GCA_037951165.1 Lophius americanus | reverse complement strand
CTGTCTGTGTGTCTATGTTTGTGTGTGTGTGTGTGTTTGTGTGTCTGTCCGTGTGTCTATGTTTGTGTGTGTGTGTGTGTGTGTGTGTGTATGTGTGTGTGTTGCACATACATGAGTCTGAGTGCAGGAGGTGTGTTTTCTCACTCCCCGGTGGTGTTTGGGTTAGCATGCACACACAGAGGCTTTACTCAGCATGTGTGTGTTTGCTTGTATGTGTGTGTTGCTGCAGCCCCCCCCTCCTGCCCCTCTGCTGTATGAATGCGTGTCCTGAGAGTGCCAGATAAAGGTGGTCTGTGCTGCTGCCCTCCGCCGCTGACCCTTAAAGGGACCATTGATGGCGGAGCGGCCAACTGCTGCAGCTACAGGAGCGGCGTGGGCCTGCAGTCAACGGCCGGACGATGCACGCCTAGGTGGGGGTTGGAGGGTGGGGGGGGGGGGTTATTCACAGTGAAACTCCTAAATAGTGAGCTTCTGAACGTGGACGGCGTTGCCAAGTATCAGTTCCGGCGTGTCCGGCGTGCAAACACAGCTGAGGGGGCAGAAGGCGTTTGCTCATCCACAAACACATTCTTTGAAGGATTAGACACAGATATTTTATTCATACTGATGTTCATATTTCTTGAAATTTTATTCTGGTAGGTTTCCTATTATTTGCATATGGGTCACTGCAGAATTCAGCACTGATACCCGACCAGGAAGTGATTTCAGAAAAAGTGAACAAGGTCATTACTTCACAGGGTTTGATGAGAAGCAGTCATCATTCATTTTTGGAAAAAAAAACAATATATTATTTACAAACTATTAGTTTGATGCTCAGGTTGCGTTCATGCTATATGCTATGCTATGCTATAAAACATGTTCTTGTTGTTAGCATGTTGCTAAGAGCTTTCCCATGGAATCAGTGACTGTGGGTGAGCGCGGGTGCTAGTAAACAAGAACTGCTAAGCTAACGTTACGCGTGTCGATGATAACCTCCAACAACATCTTATGCAACTAGCTGAGTGATTATAACATCGTATCAGGATGTTGACGCCTCATTTAAACTTTCATCATTCACTTGGGGGGGGGGGCAGTGCAGGTTGCAGACATTTTATCTTTGGCTGCAGCTGCTGTAGACGCGTCAACGATAGCTGCAACTGCCGCCTGCACACGTGCTAATATTAGCCGCTGCTGCGAAGGGAGGGGGGGTCTGCATCAACGCACACACGGTGGGGGCTGTCTGTCAGACTGTCGGACACGGGACACTCTCGAGATATATTTCGAGTGTTTGTTGAGATTAGACGTGTCATCTGGTCGGCTTTGTGCTAAAGACGCTGCAGGATGTGTGTGTTCATTTTGAAACGGCGTCATCATCGTCTTCTTCAGTGCGCGGAATTTAAGTAACGTCACGTGCGATTTGATCAAATCCGCGTAATTAAGGACTGAAGTTCTTACAGGATGTTTTTTGGACGTTTCAGGAAAAGTGATTCAGGTAGAAATAATCGTTTAGAATTAATAATACTGGAAAAACTGCTGACAGAGACAAATTTTGGTAATTTAAAAAAAAAAAGTGTTGGGTCTGATAGGAACCGACCCGACCAGGACTTGTTTTGGGTTACGGGTTTGATCCAGCTTGTTGGCATATCTTTTAAACACGTAAAATAATAAAGTAATAGTAAAATAATGGGGGTAAAATAATCATATTTTTCAGTTAAAATGACAAAAATTTTGGCGTTTCAAAATTTAGGTCACTGCATGAAAAATGGTGGAATTTAATCCAAAAGAACCCAGAAGCATTCGTCCTTTAATGAAAATGATATTATAATTAATTATATGGGATGAAATGATCCGAAATCTTAAGTTTAGCTCATATTTTTGAATTTTTTTTTTTTTTTAACAGATTACAATTTTTCAATTTTGAATCCCACAACACAATTACTGAAAAGCTTTTATACTCAAAACTTTTTTTCAGAACATCTTATTAAAGCATTAAGACTCTAAAATGGATCGAAACCCAAACTGAAAATAACACGTAATGAGTTTGAAAAAAACAAAACGAAGAATAAAGCTGCATGAGGAACTTTGAAAAGCTTCGGGACACTTGTGTTTCCACGGTTACCCCTCCCTTAATGGAATGACGGGCCTCGATTTTTAGGTCGCAGCTCCACTCCCATTCTGCTGTTTGACTATTTTTAACCCACCGTTCAGTGAAACCCACCCAACCTGTTACCCAGCAGCCTCCATCCAGCAACTGGCTTGTTAAAATAACCCGGCAATTCTCCGAGTCACACATTCACAGTCCAAACGTTTCTGAGATCCCAGTCGTCGATCCGCGTTTGTTCCCTGTGAGAATGTTGGGATCCACGTCATCGTCGTGTTCACACTGAAGATGACGAAGATGACGAAGATACCTCGGTACCGAACGTAGTTATGGGATCCGATTTCCCTGCCATCGCCCGCTGAGGAGAACGGAACCCGGAGACGACTGGATGTGAGTTTACGTTGAGGAGCGGCTCAGTCTAATGAGCTCAGTGGAAAAAGCGGACAGAGACAGAGAAATAAAAAAAAGAAAATCATTAGCAGGCACACAAACATTCATTTCCTCTGGCTGGTCGGTAGATCGTATCGACACATGGCTTTTGTTTGAAAAGCCACAGATATGAAATATGGACGTGAGTAAGAGCACTTCATCCAGACCGAGGGGTTTCTAAAGAAACCCCCCCCCCCGTGTCTGTCCGCTCACTCACATTAGACACCCGGGGTCTGAGTCACGTCTGGGGCCAGATGAGCCTCAACCTCCAGAGATCCTTGGTGTCAATTGATAGTGGAGGGTAGAACTCGGGGCATGAGGGGGACAGAAGACCTCAGGTGGGTGACATGAAGACCAAACGGGGGTCTGGAGGCCGAGCAGGACATTGACCCCACCGTCTCCCGATGTCGTCCAAGACAGAGGCAGGAGGAGAGGCAGAACTTCTCCGGAGACTTCCGGTGAGGAAGGGGATTTTCTCGGTCGTCCACCATCCGACGGGGGTCTAGCAACTGTGGTCGGAGAGCAGGAGAAGTGGTGGTTGGGTCGACCCCCGAAACGGTGGTCAGAAGCAGAGGTTGGTGCATACCGCCCAAACAGAGGCGAGAATAAGAGGTTGGCAAGTATATGAATGTGTGAATGGGTGAATTTATGAATGGGTGAATTTATGAATGGGTGAATTTATGAATGGGTGAGTATCGTAAAAGTGTTAATATCCCAATCTTTGAATATCCAAATGTGTGAATGGGTTAAAGGGTGAATGTGTGAATGTCCGAATTTGTGAATGTCTGAAAGGGTGAATGTGTGAATAGGTGAGTGGGTGAACGTGTGAATGTGTAAATGGGTGAACGTGTAAATGTGTTTAAGGGTGAATGTGTGAATGGGTGAGTGTGTAAATGGATGAATATGTGAACGTTTTAATGTGTGAATATATGAATGGCTGAAAGTTTGAAAGGGTGAATGTCTGTATGGGTGAGTGTGAAATGGGTCAACGTGTGAATGTGTGAATGTGTGAATGGGTGAATGGGTGAGAGTGTATCCTGTGAATGGGTGAAAGCTGACCCCTGCTGTGAAGCGCTTTGATTGGTCGAGCAGACCAGAAAGCGTCTACGTACAGACCGTTCACTCAGAATGACTCGGTATCACCGTGTTTCCTCCGCTGCCCCTCACTGAAAGAAATGGTTGAAATCTGTAAAACTCATTCACCCGTCCACCCCCCCCACCCCCCCACCCCCCCCAGGGTCCACCTTCACACCGAAACCCGACACACACTCACGGCCTTAGTCAGCATGACGCCGCTGTTTGCAGAGGAGAAACATCTCTGGGTGATTATAAGTAATTGCTGCAGCGAGGTGTGTGGACATCCTCACGCAGTCACATGGTCGCAGCACCTCAGGGATTCTCCCCCAGGCCTGAAGTGTTTACTGAGTAATGAGGCAAATGAAAGACGGCGAGAGCTCGCCCGCCGCCAGCCTCCTCTCCTGTCCAAATAAACAGCCCCGTTAATATTTTCATGTTAGCCTCTGCCAGAGGCTCCTCCGTGATGTTCCTCTCCGCTCGCCCCGACCAACAAGGTTCATTCATCACCGCCAGGCGCTCATGTGTGGCTCCTCTGTGTCCAACGCCATTGGTCGTAAAGGTCTAAGAAGGCCAAACGCACGCAGTGTCGACGCACAGCCGGGCGATCGGCGGTTCCGCTCCCTCTCCTCGCGGACACTTCCTCATCGCCGTCCGAGCTCGGCTGCCAATCACAGGTTGTGACCACGCCTGCTCTAAGTATGGCTTCCTGCCGAACAAGACGAGACGCGTTGGATTTGTGCAGCCGCGCCTCTGGAATACCTTTCAATCACGCCTGCCCTCCGCCCATTCCTTTCCCTCGGAGGTTCAGACCACCTCCAGGCTGCGGGGGGGGGCGAGCACAAACACGGTGACTGGAGTACATGATGGGTTCTTGACCCACAGTGCTGATCAGAGCTGGAGACATCCCATAATTCTCCTGGTTGGTGTTGTCCAATTTTATGTTGACTAACGTTAGCCAGTGGCGCTGCAGTTCAATGAGTGTTAGCATTTAAAGGTCTAGAAAAAACACTCTCCGAGTAACCTGGCTTCCTTCCTGTGACTTCCACTTCGGCATCTCTGTTCAGCCCCCGTCATGACTGTGAAAGCATAACCTGCTTGGCGGGGTGGTAAAATGAAATGAAAAGGTAATTTCCGCAGTAATTAATACGGTACTCTGGGACAAGGACCCACATTTCTTCTACCCGAGGAGTTTTTTCTCTCCTTGATGTTTTAGCCGCTCTGATTTCTCCGCTGTCGTCTCCGGGTGAAAAAATCGACGCTGAGGCCTTCAGACATTCCAGTGAATCCCTTTAATGTTGATTATCAAGATTAACCATTTTCAGCCTTAAAACTAATTTCAACTTGTAATAGAAATTTCATTTCAATGAATACATTTAGAATCACCATCATGAGAGGAACAGTAAATGTCAGATTTAAAGACAGGAGGAGAGAAAAAAATCTCTATATGTACAAGAACTACATTTATCAAATAAAATACACTATTTTATTCACAATAGAATAATATCCTCACAGAGAAAGAGTTTATTAGTTAAATATCGTCTTTCTTTTACCATGAAACGACCAATCGTTTGGTCAAGTATGTTTTTAAACAGCGTCGAATATGAGACTTTATGATAAAAGTAAAAAAAAGGGTGTTTTATTTCAAATAAAGACTCATTTTAATTTGATTAGCTCAACCTTTTGGTTAAGCATTTATTCTCTCTTATTCAGTTTGGTAACTCCTCACATGCTTTAATTTACCACGAATATCCTACTTTCTCTAGTCTTTCTCGGTAGCCATTGTGAACACCTCCTCCTTGGTGGCTGCTTTGACATGTGGTGTCCCCCCGGGGCCCCATCCTTGGCCCCTTAGCATAAACATTACGCCCCTGGGTCGTATTATGAACGGGTTCAGTCAAACTTTTCAGGAAGAATTAGTGACTCAACATGTGTTCAACCAAACAGTGGAGCAGGACATTCAAGGGTTATTAATCATCACCTTTAAACTTCTGGGATATCTTCGTGCGACCTGCTTCCGTTCAGATGAAAGTGAAGGATAATTAATGATAAAGAATAGTTTTTGCTTAAATTTGCTGACAAGCTTAAAAAGACAAAGCTGAAAATAGAATTTAACATTCACATGAATAACCTACATTAGCTCCTTGGTGGAGCTAATACAGTTAATAATGCTGAAACATAGTATGGCTGTTAAAGACGTCAAGCGACGATGTCCGCTAAACGACTAAAAGCTAGAATCTTTTATTCTGGTTTGAATTACTCCAGGTGTTATTTTTAAATTCTGTCAACTTCATTCATTTTTATTCTATTATATTTTGTTTTTTAAATTCCCTTTGGAGGCAGTTTATAAAGTTTGTTTTGAAATAATTTTTTTATCATTGAGTAAAATCAGCTCCGATCAAGCTGCTGGGCATAAACATACTTACCCAAAGGCACGCCAGCAGCGCCAGGCAACTGAATCTGGACCTCAATCACACCACAGCAGGGTTTTGGATGACTAAGAATCCTCCTGGGATGTCTTAGATTCTGTGGAGGTCTGCCATCCGGCCATTCCAGCTTCATTTGTTCAAACGTAACGATCATTTCCCCGAGTGGATGTGGGAGCTGTCTGCCCTGGAGCCGGCGTCACACGGCCTCATCTCGTATTGTGAGTTTATCGCGGACTCTGCGGTGGATTAAAGGGCAGCCAAGAATATCCTGACCTCTGGATGAAGCACCAGAGACAGAATTAGACCGGGTTAGCATGTGCGTCCCTCGTTAACTCCACCCCGGCGCTAATGCCGCGCTGCACGACGGAAAACGTCCTCGGAGCCGGACCCTCAATGGTATTGACACCCGCGGCGTTGTTTACACTGGGACACGGCGGAGGAAAACTCGTTTTATAGAGCGCTCCACCCGCAGAGACGTGATGTCAGCGCCGCGGCCTTGTTTTCAGGGTGGAGGGAGGTAAACTAACACCTCGCTGTCGTCGGCGGGGGTTAGAGAAGGAACCCGGAGCGACCGCGTCTCTCCGGTTCAGAGGTGGATGGGCCACATGGGCGGAGCCTGAGCGAGAGCCATAGGCCGGGGTTAGTAAACGGTGGAGAACCCAAAGGAAGAATCTCATCCGACCCACAAACACCACATGCTTCATCTCTCACTCTCACACACACACACACACACACGCACACACATACACACACACACACACACACACATACACACACACACACACACACACACACACACACGCGCGCGCTGAGCAATAGGCATCACTTGTAAACACTCGCAAGATGTCCTGTAAATATTTACATCCAACCAGCATCAGGGACATAAGGACGTGGTGAGACGAGAGGAGTGTGACCGGCGTTCGACCCCCAGTCCCTCTGATCTTCGCCGAGCTGTAAATCCACCGGCGGGACAACGTCGCCTTCTTCGGCGTCCTCACCGCGGTTGGTTCTGGATTTGTGGGACGCGGCTCTGAGCATCCATTCGGTTTTTGTCATTGTCGTGATTTCTTATCCAATTTCTTTTTTTTTAAGCTTCACATGGGCAGGAGCCGATCCCAGCTGACTTTGGGCGAGAGGTGGGGTACATCCCCGATGCCCCGCCCCCTTTTAAAATAAGAGATACCACGTCTGAAATCTTGTTCGGAGTAGTGACGTCACAATGTGGAGTACTGTATTGCTGCGTTTCTTCCTTTAATTTCTTCGATCCGTCTTTGGGGTTTGAGCTGAGGGCTCAGTGGGCTGAGCAGAGACGCTGGAGTGGAACGCGCAGCAGTCGATCGACTACAATGTATTTGAGAGATACTCAGAGGGTTTCGTTGGAGTCGTCGGTAGAGATTAATGGAGGAATGTTCATGGATCTTTGCTTTACCCTACGAACTATTGTTCGATCTCTCTGAGTGTTTTTTCTAGTATATTACGTAACTAAGAAAATTGAAATAAGAGCTGAATAAGAATGTGTGAACTACAAAACAGAGCTTGATTTAACGGTGGGTCCTGTTTAATGAGTACCAGGAGAAAGAACCTGTTTTAGACGCCCAGCTTGTAGGAAAAGACTCGTCGTAAACAAAAAACAGCTGTCAAAACAGGGACAGCGGTTCTCCATGGTGATGTCATCGGTTTTGTGATGTCAGAGTGGACGCATGAAGACAAGCCGCTCAACGAAGAAGCCACCATGGAGCCTGGCGGGGTTAAGGATCTTGCTCAAGGGAACTTCGACATGTACACAGCAAGCAGACGATGGGAGGTGAGGGTCTTATCAGGGTCCAAGCGGGGGACCGGCAGCACATGAATGGTTAATGTCTGCCGACGCCGCCGCCACCGCCGCCGCCGCCACCGCCACCGCCGCCAGCCTTCTGCAGCCAAGACGACTAAAACTTAAAAACATGTGCTGTTTCTGCTCGACCCCTGAGAACGCCAGAACAATACCAGGACGAGCCGGGCTTCCCAAAGAAGCAGTGGAACACAAACAAGGAATTCTAGAAGCTGCCCCGACCGAGGAGGAAACCAGAGAAGGTGAAACAGCAGGAAGAAGAGAAGAGGGGGAAATGGGTGGTGGACAGGAAGTGGGACTCTTCCTGCCCTAATCACAAGTCAGAGGGCTTCCTGTCATTGTCGGCGCTCCACATCCACGAACGCACGAAGACAGGCCCGCGCCCGAAACACGCACGCACGCACACACTCGCCGCCGCGATTAGAAAAAGTGAATCTTGGGTCAGTGTGTGAATGTTCACCCGCGTTCGTTCGCCCTGCAGGCTGGTTGTCGGACCGTCCAGCTGCGTCGGCCGCTGGCAACATGAAATCTGAGGACACGATAAATATTTGCCGGCGCCTTATCTGACTGCCTTATCTTGGCGTGACCTCCAGCCGCCGCATGACTCACGGCCTCAGATTTCCTCACAGAAGTCTCGTCGAAAGTAGGCCAGGCTTCTGTTGGTTCACGACCCAACACCAAGGCGCTGAGGGGACTGGTAGTGGAAGCTCCTCGTCACGGGAGTCGTAGTTTAACCGCGACTGTTGGATCTCCTGTGACCTCAGCCGGGTCGCTCACACACCGGGTTCCTGAGAGGAGCAGGACATGTGATCATCAGATGTTGACACAGCTGTGATTCTAGAGAGCTCGCCGCCTCGGAGCTGGACGCCGCCGCCGCCGCCATCTTTACGTTCTTTACTCTTCCTGCTACTTTTGGAGGGGTTCTTCTTCTTTTTTAACTTCACTGTTTTGACTTTGCAGCAAAAGTTGGACAAAGGTTCTACATGAAACATAAATGTTGCAACTAGAAAACACAATATGATGACGGTTCTACTTCATTGTTTTACCTCCGCCAAGGAGGGAGGTTATGTTTTCACTCCTGTGCATTTGTTTGTTTGTTTGTTATGGAAAACCAACAGGAGGGACTTGCAAGAAGTTTTACCCAGAGGAAGGTTTTGGCGATTCCTAAAGGTGTTTACATTTTGGTGACGTTACTTCTTTAAAATAAGATAAAACTAGAGAAAGCAATCCTTCGCCACGGCGTAACAGTAACCCTCCGAGTATCTCTCAAGTACCCCCTCGTCTCCTGCGCTTTCCACTTCACTTCAGCGTCCCCGTTCAGCTCACCGGGGCCCCAGCTCTACCAACAAAGGAACATCAAAGGAATTGAAGGAACGAAGGCAGCAATAGCCACCTTGTGATGTCACCAGGCCAAATGGCTTATTATTTTATTGTATTTTAAATGCTGCGAAAGACTAAACATCACCAAAATGTAATCACTTGTAGGATATACCAAAACCTACATCTGGGTAAAATTTCATGTAAATCCCTGCTGTAGTTATTGCGTAATCATGCTCACAAACAGACAAACAAACAAACAAACAAACACACAGACAGTGAATACGCCATTTGGAATAGTGATGTCACAATGTGGCTATCGGCGCCTTTTCCCCTTTGCTTCCTTTGATGTTTTATTGTTTTATTCAGACCAAGATTATGTATTGTTGAAGTTTTTATGCGATCTGTGAAAATAAATAATGGTCATCTGTATTTATGTTATGTTTTTAAGAATGGAATGTGTATTAGTTTTTTGTTTGTACTATTTTCTTCTTCTTCTTCTGTTTTGGTGAAACTGGAACTGAAAAACAAACAGGAATGAGCAAAATAACCAAAATGAAATCATTTAGATGTGATTTCTCACATTAGACAGAAGAACTGATTTGAAATGCATTAACTTTATGGATGATATTTAATAATAAATTTATGAAGGAGAATATAGCTCATGTGGAAGTTCCCTGTAACTATATGCGTGATAATTAAATAAAAACATAATGTTTAGGTTCAAGTTTTATTAATAGAAACTGAATTATTTCGATATTTCACCTGGGCTCCATCCGTTCAACAGAGCTGCACTAAGTTTGACCATTTACGCTGAATTTATGTCATAACACTTGATTTTAAATTCATATTCCCCCCCAAACACTGAATTTTAAATCAATGTTTTTGAAGTTTTTTTATTGATTTACTTTTTTCCCCGACCTCTGACTCTTACACCTGTAGGAGAATGTTGTTTTAAAAATCCTTCATTGAAGTGTTGGTGAACTTTAAGCAGAGGAAACGTTCCACCTCCAGCTAATCTGAAAAGATTTAAGCAGCTGGAGAAAAAATCCCAACAACCTTGAACTCGTGTTTATTTTTTTCCCCTCTATGAGCTCCGAGGTTAAAAAACTAACTTTAAATCCGTTTACCCATCTTTGCTCGCTGTGAGCTGGAGTTGGATGTTCAGCCTCAAACACCTGCAGATTTAACCGCCGGTTTATTCGGAGTCTTCCTCCACCTCATCTCCTGACCGAATCGGTCAGAAACCTGGAGACGTTATCATCCTCTTCTCCTCCTCCTCCGCCATGATGTAAGTTTCCCGCTCCTTCTTCCTGAAACCAGCCGAACTCCTAACACGTTTTCACATTGCGTCGAATAACGCAGAAACATCTGGATGGAGACGAACCCATTGATTCATAATTGAATTTTATCCGTGAGCATCAGAGGTGAATAAAACATCGTTTCCTATCTTGTGAATTATTCTGTGCCACTGAATCCCCGGTCGACTCATCCATGCTGATAATCCTAAAGCCGCTTTCCTGATTCGGTGCAGAAAGATAAAATTTGAAATAAAACTTGCATTCTAAGCAACGTATCCGTGTCTCTCTCTTTTCTGTTCTTCCCCCGGATGGAGGAGCCGCTGCTCATTACGTAAGATCAGTCTCATGCCGACATCCCCAAAAAGCTCTGTAGACAAAAGGCCGTTTCCACGGAAACCGGCGTCACACAGAAACGGCCCGCGCCGCATTCACACCTACTGCACCTCCAGACTAAGGAATCACACCTGGAGTTTTTACCTACATGACGTTTTATTGGGAGAACTACAAAAATGTACAGTACAGAGTTAACAGTCTCAGTTTGTAGTGAAACTCCTCCCACTAGCATCACAACTCTCCTGTGTTACATTCAAAAAGCTTTACTTCTGAAAAAGTAGTCAAAAGTACATAGTGCGCCCCCCCCCCCCGCTGTACCTACTATGTACAAACCACAACCCGCCCCCCTCCCCTCTAAATTAATCGGAGCCAGAGGAAGTCAAATGGGGCGCAGGAAGGTCACGACTGTTCCCACCAGTGAGTGGCAATGACCTCTGAAATAGAACCGACGACATTCAGCTCGTAGAAAAAAAAAAAGTAATAACGTAGGAAAATACTTTTATTTGGTTAATTTAAGGCATGTCAATATGGTGACACCGCAGGCACTGCACAATAACACTGGGGCACGTGGGATGCTACATTCTTTAGCACGCGGCTGGAATCACAGTGACCTCGTGCAAACAAAAAATACTTTTTTGGTTAATTTATTGACAGGTTCTTTGTCACTGATCGGAATCAGAGTCAGGTTTGGACGGTCTTAACCTCACGACGTTTTACATTCTACTTCTTAACAACAAGCCTTCGAACACAGCATGTACAACCTCAGGAGCAAAATCAGGCGACCCTTTAATAAACGTAAACAAGGAAACAAATTTAATGAAATAAATATCAACATACGTTCTCTTAAATTAAGTTGTTGGTTGTTTTTGTTGTTTTCTTTTAAACTCATTTACAATAAAAATAACTAAGTGAAGTTACAAAAAAAAAAAAAAAAAAAGGAGAAAAAAACAAACAATATATATATACGTTTATATATATATATATATATTACTGTGAAAAGAACATACACTCCACTTTATGAAGATTAATAATGGCGATCATAATTTAAACATAAAAGAATATAGATCTATTGCTTCATCATACTTGATAAATACGGACACAAATTACCGATGCAGCTATACTTTCTCACAGATAATAAATAAGTTAAATAGTCCAGAGCCGTGTATGCACAGCTATGCAGGTCAACTCAAAACAGCTAAAAAAAACAAAGAAAGAAAGAAAGAAACTCAACCATCAGCAGTGATTTCCCCAACAAACCCAACAGAGTGCTTTACTGGAGCGCCGCGTCTCCGCCGCCACGCTGGGTGGCGCTGCGATGAGACAGACCTGGAATGAAGGTGAAGATTCACAAAGAAAACACTTAGAGAAGTCAAGGCATATTCTTGGCAGGAAGGAGGAAATCTGAACCCCCCACCCATCCCTCCCTCCATCCCTCCCTCCCCTAGTCTCTTCAGGTCACCAGTCTCAGGGCCTGAGAGAAGAGGGGCTGCCACGAGCCCTTGGGCAAGGCACTGCTGGAATGCCTCTGTTTCGCCAAGTCTAACACACATATATTACAGGAGACGCTGATGCGGGTCAAGGACCTGATCCCAGTGGGGCAAACTCCAGCTCCCCCCACCGGGGAGGTCGACAACCTGCTGCAGCTCAAAGTCACTGTCCCACTCAAAGGCACTGCAGAAGGGCTGCTGCTGAAAGGGCAGGACGCCGGGGGTCAAGGGTCTTCACCGGGAACCTCTGCTTGAAGGACAAACTACAGTCACTGACAACCCCACCCCGCCCCCCGAACCCCGACCCATCCATAAATCCACGTCAGTCGTCTGAAATCGACAGCCTGCTGAAGATCGGTAAACGTCTCCCAGCGTCCAGGCTCGGAGACTCGGAGCCGCTGAGGCTCCCCGAGGAGCTGAGGGACCCGCTCGCATAGCTCTCCCGGTCAGAGAGCGAGTCTGGCGGGCTGGGAGGAGGCTCGAACACCGGCGAGCCGCTGAGGCGGCGCAGCGCCTGCAGGTGGCTGATGTTGTAGGCCGGCGGGGAGGGCGGACACACGCCGCCCGGCATGTTACCGTAGTAGGCACCGCTGGAGTGGTTGCTGGAATAGCCGCCCGGGTGTGTGTGCACCGACAGCGGGGCCAGTAAGGCTTTCAGGTCCTGTCCGGGGAAGGAGAAGGCACTGTTGATGCAGGAGGAGGCGGGGGAGAGCACCTCCTCGTAGAATGAGGAAGTGGCGGAGGAGCGGGAGAAGGCGGTGGTGGGGGGCGGTGGGGTCCGGGACATGGGGCTGTCGAGCAGCGGGGACTCGAGGTCGTGGTGGGTGGAGAAGCCGGAGAAGCTGAGGCTGTGGTGGAGCTTTGGTCTGTCCCTCTGGGTGTAGCCGAGCTGCGGCGGCAGGACGTCCCTGTGGCCGAAGCCGCACAGTTCGCGCTTCGACCGGGCTTCGCCTGCCTGAACGTTGGCGTTGGTGGCCGGAGCTGGCCGCCGCTCGTCGGCGTTGTGGATAAAGTGACACCGGGGGCCGTAGGGGCAGAAGCCGATCGTGTGGAAGGTGCGACACGGCTCCGTTTTATACTTGGGGTGGCGGGACAAACTTCTCAACTCGTGGTAGCCGTGAGCGAACTGACATTTCTCCCCGTACTTGCAGGAGCCGTTCTCCTCGAAGGGTCGGCACAGCTCCGTCTTGTAGCGGGTGGAGTTGATCTGGGAGCCGGGCTTCTGCTGCAGCACCGCCCGCTCTCCGGTCTCGCTGTAAGCGCGGTCGCGGAACTTGTTCTCCTTGTTCATGAGGGCCGTGGCGCTGAGGTTCGGCATGTTCTCCTTCAGGCCGCCGCACGAACCCACCGCGTACTTGTTGCCGTTGTTCATCGCGTCCACGCTGCTGGCGGAATTTCTGCGGAAATATCCCGGCGTGAAGGGACCGACGGAGCCCGGAGAGGTGACGGGAGCCCCCACCGCCTTCTTGTCCAGCATGCTGTTGATGTGGAGGGCGTTCATGTTCATGCTTCTGTCCTGTTCGGAGGAGATAGAGCGCAAGTTAGCGAGCGGAACACACGAACAGACGACTGCGCGAACTAACAAACATTAATGTGAGAATAAAGTAGGTTGTTTTGTTGTTTTTGTGTTTACCTTGTAAAGCATGTCCATGTCGTAGAGCGCTGAGAGGACCCCTGCAGACATCTCTTCTCCGCTCTCATGGAGGGCCGAGTAGGAGCCTTGGTTGCGGCCGCTCGCTGGTGCCACGGCTGCTAGTGATTGTGGAAAAAACTGGAGTAAAACTTTAATCCGTGTTATGGAGCAGACAGGTCTGGACCGGGGAAGCAGGTGGGTCACTCTCACCCCTTTCGAAGCGTAGAGCCGGGAAAACTTCACTGTGCGGTTGGGAATGTTTGCAACGGTATAAGAGCGGAGCCGCGGCCGGGGAGGAGCGAACGAGAGTCGGCGCAAACTTTTTTTCTTTTTTTTGGAGGAGCCGCCTCCTCCCTCCTCTCCTAAAAAACGTCCATTCACCGGTTGGCCGGCTGTGCAACACCCCGCCCCGGGCCACCACCAGCTCCCACCTCCTCCACCCCCATCTTTTACTTTTAAATCACACAACTAACTGTGAGGCAGACTTTACTCATTTTGGAGGGAAGCGACCCAGCGGAACAATAATAAAGCAGCATGCTTGGGGGGGGGAGGAGGGGTCAGCAGCACCACGGCTGGATCTAAATAAACCCCCCTCCCCAGCCTCTGAGCCCCCACACATGTATTCCTTATGGAAATAAAACGACCCCTCCTCCTCTTCCACCTGCACTCCCCATGGAAGACCACAAGTGTGAATGTCTAGAATCCACTGGATGCATAAGAAAATGATTTCAAAAATTCAACCGGGGCCAGTTTATGTCTGCTGGGGGGTCACGTGACATGCTCCTTTCAGTAGAAAGGCCCCACTCTGGTTTCTGCTCTCTGGAACCTTTCAATTCCTCCCAAATTGTTATCCAGTCTGCAGGAATGTAGTCTACACTGGGGGACACGCGGACCAACACTGCCCCCTTCGGGGCGTGAAAGGGACTCAGTGGGTTTAGGCTCGGGCGCCACCTGCTGTTCAAAGCTTGAGGGAGGTTTTTCCAGGCCTACAGTGACTCTCGGTGACCAGAGAGGGTCCTATGTGTCCTGGGCATACAGCAGAGCTCCAGACAGACAGCCGCCATGTTCGGTTGATTCCACATAGACCTCCCCGAGCAGCCAGAGCTTATAATGAGTGGTTTGTCTCAGCATGATGTAACCACCCCAGGATGGAGCGCTGTGAAAATGTCACAGCCTCCAGTCTGCTGCACTTTAAACACACGGTGGACAGACTGCAGAGGCTGGGACCGTATTTTGGTCAGGGGGGTGGGAAAACTCTTTTTCAACCAGAAATTGCAAGTTCCCCATGCGGGGAGTAGCTCTAAAGTGAACTTTCTCTCTATGACATGATTCCCCCGGGAGTGCTTTGGCGGCAGCAGCAGGGAGGCAGGCAGAAAAATAGCAACAGGCGAAAAACAACTGACATAAGAGCTCGGCATCTACTACCCACCCTAAAATTAGGCTGAGGGCGGCACCGCAACTATTTGTGCTCTGCAAGCTGTGATAAAGTTTAATGTGAAGGACAGACAGAGAGATCCTCGTCCACAGAAACCACCACGTCCCATCACACGGCCCTGTTTTTATTCCGGGGGGGGTTAGCTGAGCCGTTCCAAAACATCACGTCAGCCTTGCTGTGAGAGGAACATGGATTCTGCGGAGGGGGAGGCGGTCCAGCTGTAGAGTCCTCAGAGGACAGGGGTGCTTTGTGCTGTAATAATTACATAAGCATTAAAAACAGGCCAGTGAGAAGAGTCCCGAAAGGAAATCAAACATCACAGGCGAGCGACGGCATGCACAAACATACTTCACTCTCTACCAGGCCTCACAGGAAACACCTCCACCGCGCGACCCCTGACCTCTGCATTAATGGTGGATTCTTCAGGTGCTTAGTTGTTTTCTTCTGTCGTTGGATTTCTGCCCCGTCGCAGGAAACAGAACGCTGCAGCTCAATGTTACACCGTTCAATTATATCGTGTAACACCCCCCCCACACACACACACACACACACACACACACACCACCACCTTTGATAAGAGAACAGACCTCAGCTCACATCCAACAATGTCTTAGATCAATGTCTTAGATTATCATTTTAAGTCAGACGCCGTCTTCATTCCTTTCAGAGATAAGTTTTAATTAAAGGCACAGAGCACTCGTTAAAAGCAGATCACATGTTGTATTATAGGAGATAAACTGCGGGGAGGAAGAATATCCTGACTGGATATGAGACGTGACCACACAGTCACCTGTTCGTCACTCGTTAATCTGACAGCTTTATTTTGTGCAGCACGTCCAGAGCCAGCGTGGCCCTCAGGTGTTGCAGGAGCAGCCGGGCGTGCTCTGCAGGACATGAGAACTGAGGCAGGACGGGCAGAGAGTCCAGGACCTGCTGGGAGCGGGTTTCTTTGGTTTGGGCCTGAGACGACAGGATGTGGATTTGCCGGTCCAGCTTGGCGTTTCCCTCCTCCTGCTGGAAGGTCACCACGAGGGAGTCCAGGTGTCTGTGGAGCAGCTTCACCCACTGGATTGGCTCCGCCCACAGGTTCAGGTCCCCCTTCTCGAACAAGAAGTCCTCTTCGTCCTAGTCACAAGAACGTGGTGTGAGTGTGAGAAGGGGGCGTGGCTTAGAGAAACAGACATATTTGAGTAGAGAGCTGTCACTCAAACCTTAAAGAACCGGTCTGCATAAAAATAAGGAGGAGTGGAAATCATAGATGATGATCAGTCAAAGTTGTGGGACAGCTTTCAGCATAAGTTACAATTCACTGTTCACGATTAATGAATAAGATGGAAAACAAAAATCAAACAGAAATGCTGTCAAGCGAAAAATGTTGGGATCCGTATGTTTTTTCCCATTTTGCTTCTATTCTTAGATTATTGCATTGTTGAAAACACTGGATTTATAGGTAAGTTGTGTGATTTCCTTTTATTATTATCATATAAATAATAATACTATTATAAAACATTAGTTGAAGGATTCTTATTTGGCAGTCAGGGAGCGACCGCTGTGGTTTCCATAGAAACCGTGACAGTCATCGTGTTTATCTGTCGTGACATCATCACGTCGTCCAGCGTCTTAATAATAATAATAATAATAATACATTTAATTTATAATGCACTTTACATTTGGATCAAATTAAACACGGATCCTCCCCGGTGTCTCCTGTCCCACAATGAAACAGCGTTACCAGAGACTCTCACCTGACTCCATGCTCCGTCTGCATCGCCCTCGCTCTCTTCCTCTCCCAGCAGCCACTCCGTTAGAGCGAGGACCCCCGCTGCGACCTGGCCCCACTCCTCAAACAGCCGACGCAGCCGCTCCACACCTGAGTCCAGGGCGACGGCAGGACAAACGGAGACAGCCGTCTCATCTGAGGACAGAGGATAGATGAGACACCATTACGTGTTTTTGCAGCATTTAAAATCATATAAATCGGAATGATATGCCGTTTAGAGCAGTGATGTCACAACGTGGCTATTACTGCTTTTGAGCCTTTGATCTTTCTTTGAGTTGGAGCTAGGGGCTTAGTGTGCTGAACAGAGACACTGAAGTGGAAGGCGCAGGAGACGAGCGGCTACACAGTATCTGAGAGACACTCAGAGAGTTCCTAAACCTAGGCTACTTCTGTGCCTTGGCCGAGGTTTTCGTTCTTTTTCACAAAAAATATTGTGGACAAACTTTCCATTTAATCCGAGGGGTTTAATCAGGGGGATTGTTTACACAATGCAGGGGATTGGGGACTTTTCGGGGATATAGGCCTAGTTTATGGGGTGCACAGCATGACTGAATTTCCCCTATGAGAATTAATAAGGTTTCTATCTATCGATTTATGGCGAGGTTGAAATGGAACTTTTTTCCATTATTTTCAATGCAAATAGAACAAAAATCAAATGTTTTGTCATTTACGATCATTCAAAGACGACTAACTTCCATCTCGAGGAGGAGAAGTCTACTTAGTGAAGTAACTGAGCCCTGTGAGCTGTTCAGGTCAATGTATACTGAAGAACAATGATGTAACAAAATATTCCTTCAACCTTTGACCTGAGCTTATTCTGTGAGGAGCACATGACCCGCTGATGTAAAAGGGGCGTTCAGGTCCGCTGGAGGAGCGTTCGTGATCTGGATCATGGTTTTACAGGGCGCTAAGACGTCTGTCCTGCAGCGAGGGCCTGTTTTTACAGTCAATCAAATCAAAGCTAACCACCTGTAAAAGGTTGAGGATCATCTGCCATCTCCATAATAAAGATAAGCAGCGATAAAAACCTCTTTCATTCACATTTGGGTTAAAAGAAACACCATCTACTCCACACGTATCTCTTCTTCATCGTTCTATAACAGCGCAGGACGTCAGACAACACCTACGGTCGTCTGACCAACGCAGCTCACACCAGATAACGCCACACACTTCAAAAGGCTCTCAGCGCCGCGACAAGTATGGGAGGGGCCACGCGGACTCCCGTCAGCACACACCCAGTATAAAACACAAAGGGCTGTGAACCCAGATTGTTTTTCCTCTTCAGCGAGGAGGTGCAGAATTATGTGTGAACCTAAGAGGCTGCTGGTTGGACGGCCTCCATCTGCCTCTGGAACCTTCACACCAACTCAATGGCTGAGTTTACATGGACACTTAATTCTGATTTTAAACATAAGTTATCTGTTTTAACTTGTAAATTATACATATTATACATACGTACATACATACATATATAAACACACACATATTTCTTTATATGTCTTTAATATTTCTTACCAGTTCTCATTAGTTTGTATGTGTATTTGTCATATTTTCTATTTCATCCTATTTTCTTTACTCCTCTGGACATTTAATAAACGTCACAGCTGCTGTATCACTCGAATTTCACAGTTTTTCCATTCCAGTCTATTCCAAATTAATATTTTGGGTTAACTGTCTGATCGGATCGGATGTTTTAAATCGTGTTTCCGATCGCAAACAGCTGTGAACGCCTGTGTGACGAACGCAGAAGCAACCAATATACGACGGTCGCAGGAGAGAGAGAGAAAAGGCGACGACAAGAAACCCTAGTCTGTACCTCAGAGTGGTTTTACTCTGACTAACGTAACATCTTTACAACGTTAGCAAACAGGAAGTTATTAGTGAGGCCGTGTTGTGCGGTAACTTCACCAGAAACGTTACGTTAACGTCGACATTATCCGACTTAACGATAAAAAAAAGAAACTCCTCATTCACCGAGATCTACCTCCTCTTCAAAGCGTTCATTGGTTGCTCCAGAAAAGGGAAGTCTGTGGTTCTGACCCACTTTTGCTGCTAAGGGATTTATCCTTATTATGAGCGTCTTCAAGGTTTTGCAGCAGTTTTGAATTTGTTCCTGGCTTCGGATTCTCGCGGCTCCTGACGGTTTTTCTTGGCCGTGTTTGCAGAGTTTCATTATTTCTTACTTTCGCACCTGATCACACTTTCCGCTGTGGTTTGCATCATTAAATCCCGACATCGTGCACGGCAAGTCGCGCCGCAGGGCCCTCGCTTACCAGGAAGTATTCCGATCCACCTTTTACTTGCTGCTCCTTTCGACTGTCTTTCCGAGAGACTTATTCTACCCCAGTGCAACAGAATGCAATTTCAGAAACGGTGTTGTTCTTCGGATTTGGGAGTTTTCTGTCTGATTAGCATTTTATTCTAAATAAAGGGGCCCATGTAAACCCAGCTATTATTGCTGCTCAGTTAAATCCCTCCAAAGCCTCTGAAGCAGGGGGGGGGGTGGAGGGGGGGTCAGATGTCACATTGAGCAAGGAGCAGGGGTGGGGGCTTTCAGCAGGCTGTCAGGAAGTGAGGCCAAAGATAACATTCGCGCCCAACAGTCTCTCCGTGTCATCAATGAATCAAGAATTCCTCCTCATCATCATCATCATCATCATCATCCGCACTGGGTCACAGCTGTTTAAGTCAATACAACATGTTTACAGTCAATAGAATGTCTGTCGTGAGCCAGGAGTTAATGCTGAATCAATTCAAACAGCTGCTGGATGTCGATAGGCCAGACTCCCGCCATGGACGCTGGAACAAACTGTAGCTTTATGCAACAGCAGAAAAAGATGTAACGTGTTGATTTAATGATGGATTTACACGGACGGAAGGGGTGATTTGGAATTTTTGATAGACTATGTTTACGAACCAACATCCTGGTTATTATTGAGGTTGTGATGTATTCTGTATTTGTGCGTGGAAACACTTAATCCCTATTTCAGTTACCAGGTTAAGAGCTTATATGGATTTTGAGAACTCCCAATTTTCTCACTTGATTATTCCCAAAGACACCAGGATAACTTTAACTAGATAAGCACTCAGATAGCGTAAACCCCCGCAAAGGAAAAACAGCAGCCTACGTATCGGGAAAAATCCTGCAGTTTCTCCAATAATGTCTGAGTTACTGCCAGCCTCTAAATCTACTGACAGCTCCAAGTATCTGTAGCCTGTCACCTCCTGCACTTTCCACTTCGGCGTTTCTGATCAGCCCACTGATCCCCCGCAAGTCGAAACATCAAAGGAATCAAAGGAACCCTTGAAACAGCCCCAAGCTCCACCTCAAAGGAATCAAAGGATCAAAGGCAGAATAGCCACATTGTGACGTCACTACTCCCAACCGCTGATTTTATTCTAAATGCTACAAAACACGTAGCATTACCAAAGTGTAACAACCTCTAGGATACTTCAAAAACTACTTCTGGGCAAAGTTTCATGCAGATCCGTTTTTTTCAATGTCCTTCTCATGAACCAAGCAACAACTTTTGTAAACTTCAAACTGGAAAGCAACCACGCGATATTCCCCAAAGTAGCTGAGGATCAGCAGAGCTGCTGCTCAGGCTATTATTCCCTCTGATTTCAGGAAGAGTTGGACTTTCTGACACGGCCGATAAAAGAACGTCTGCTCATACAGATATTTACTCCCTTCTGTGTGCCTGAACTCCATGATGAGCCTCTCCCACCAGTCCCATCTGCATGTCTTCATCCGGCACTCCCTGTGCCGTGTCAGACTGACATCGGTCAAAGAGGACGAGTGTCGGATATTGTCTCTCTCTCTCGTCTCCTATTGTTGGCAAATAAGGTGAATGAACTCATTAGCATTTAATATTAATATGAGGACTTCAAACCAAAGAGGATTTATTTTCTATGGCGAGAACCAAATCCATTTAAAGTTCGGCTATAAATTGAGAAAATTCCTCGTCGTAAACATCAAAGGATTCCAGTGTTAATCATTTATACAGGGATTTGAATAAGCAGAATTCTCTGTACTCCATGTAAACACCATGTTGGCCCACTACGATCAGAACCAGGATAAGCTTCATAACCAGGATACTGACGTTTGCGTAAACACGGGCACAGTCATTTGGGAGTTTATGTGTCTCCCCAGCAAAAACTGTGACGTCACCACCTCTGATTGACTCAGGAAGTCAGAAACCAGACGCCACATTTACATCAGAATGAACAAATGTAAATGAGAGAGCATCTCATCCGTCGTGTCTGCCGGCCTCAGCTGAGAGTTTGGTTTTCAACAAAATACTTCAGCTACACTGTCCTGATTTGACTGGCGGCCGTTATCTGCCGGTCGCACTTCCACATGAAACGCTTTCAAAGATAAGATTGGGTGTAGAACTTGGTTGGAGGAGACCTTAAGTCAACAACAGCCAAACACTCACGACACCAATCCTCAGGAAGCACTCGGACTGCAGACGTCACAGCGGAGCCAAGGCTCTGGGAGGCGTAAGTGTGACAAAGAGGTGCGAAATGACAACAACCTTTACAGCCACGACTTCCTCTGTAGGCTGACGGGAAACAGCGCCGGAGGAGCCCGGGAGCATCGGCAGGAAGTTTGAGGGATAAAGAGGAATGACATCACCATCGCTGTGGATGCGTTACCATAACTTATTGGTGGGGACGGTACCTGGGCTCAGACGAGGGTCCGTCACGGAGGATCACATTCAGGGTCCACCGTCTGCCTGTTATTTCCCATGAGCACTAGAGGCATATTGAGTATGACTCTGCAGGAAGTGAATCAAACAATGAGACGAAGACCTTCTCGCTCACGGGGGAGCTGCTTGACATCACTGACAGCAGATCTGGCTTGTGCAACTTTGGAGTAATCTGGGAATATGGAGAAGTCAACTCCTTTAGGCTAGTGGTGATTGATCGACGCAGGGAGGTTTTATTTTGATATGATTGGCGGCGTAAAGGTCGAGCTGTCTCAGCACGTCCGATTCCCTGCCGGTAATACCCATGCGGCGTGTGGCATCATGTACGAATAAATTGACGACAAATAAACTTAATCAGTCAATTGCAAATGAATCGCCCCGAGGAATATACCAAGTTTCATGAAGCTAACGTTAGCGGAGCGGCTAAGGCTAACTAGAGTGCAGAGCTAGTCGGGAGCCTGCTGTATGTATCTATGCATGCCGTCAATTATGTTTCTAGAACCTTCAAGAACCGACTGTATTACACTTTTATTTATTAAAACAATATTCATCATGAAATATTATCATTTTTTAATTGTATATTTCTACAAAGTTGCGACTTACTTTCCCAGTTCTCACAGATAATCAGATCATTTCTTCCATTTTGCTCTAACTTCTTAAAGGGACGTGCGGCATAGTGCAATAAATGCCGTTTATTGAGTCGCCCTGCTTGTGATAACTGTTGATCGTTGGTGAGGGGGAATAAATAAGCAGAAAAGGAAGAGAGAATTGTCATGCTGTCAGCTTCAAAGGTGTTTTCTATCCGCTCTACAGCAACAAAACAGTGAGTTTAAATATTTAATCGCCTTTGAGTTTTAAGATTCTGTTCTTTTCTAAAAAAAAAAGGGGGGGGGTGGGGGAGTTTTTGTCCCTGTTTTCTGCAGAGTCTTCCTCTGCTCACACTCCTCTGTCTGCCATCCATATCAAAGGGTTGGTTGGCGTCGTCACGTCCTTCTGAAACCAGCTGACACCTCACACTCTTTACTGCAGCGGCCCATAAAACACAAACGGGTCCTTTCCGACAGAAGCGAGGAGAAGGTTGTGTTAAATAGGTCCAAACCCCTCAGACAGTTTGGGCAGTATTTCTCACAGCACCAAACATTACCGTTCCACTCCCTGCGTCCAGTATGTGGCGCTATGGAGTAAGGTCCGGAATGAGGAGGATGGGAAAAACAATCGTGACAATTACATAAAGGTGGGCTCACACTGAACGGTTTTAGAGTCGTGGCTGTTTGATTCTAAACTCACACTCTTTGAATAAAACGTTTGCGGAAGCTCGTGATCGGTGACGGTCCGGTCCGATCGTCGTTGAGTGCTCAAGTATACGGCCCGACCTGCTGCACAGGCCGAAAACAAAACGTTTGTTGGCTAGCTCCATGCTAACAAGACAGAAAATAGCTGTTTTGATCTTTTTTGACATCTTCTGTGCCGTTTGATGCGAATGGCCATGTAGCCATTTTGCACCACCAGAATCCTGAAGCCCATATCAGATTGCAGATCAGATTTCTTTTCATGATACTTCTTGTTCCACTGCTGTTCACACTCTATCGGTAAAATAGGTGAGTTAAAATAAAATAAAAAGATAAAAGAAAGCGAGATGAGGCCAGATGAAAAATAAACTCTTCCAAGCAGCAGTCTTAGGAGCTGTCCTTTAGAAGCGGGTGACGCTGTCACAATGACCTCATCATGTGCCTCAGCTGGCGGAGTGACCGGTGCCACTGTGTCCTGTACTCGACTTTGGAAACATGGTGTCATCATCACTTTCACAGACGGTGATTTTACACAGGAGGAGGAGGAGGAGGAGGAGGAGGAGGAGGAGGAGGTGATTTCTGTTGGGGTTTCTGTCGCTCCTCCGTGACTCAAGGAATCGATGTCCCTGGCGAACTTACTCTTTCATTTCATGTACGATTACAGATGATTCTCATTCCCTCTGTTGGCGCTACATTCCTCTTGTGTGAATTCACTGTAATTTCACAGGCAACGTTGCGGTTAGAGGAAGTTTTCTAGCGCCCCGCTGGGACAGAGTCAGAGTCGTGCTGTTTACTCTTTACTTCACTTCTCCGTCTTCTTGTTTTTTTTAGAAGTTCAGCCAGAGAGGCTAAATCTGCCCCGTTTACTGTTATTGTTTCACTAAACAGGGGAAGAAAACAAACAAACAAACCGGAATGAAAGTTTAAAGTACGGGACACGACGTCTGTGTTTGTGTTCTAACCTCCGGCATAGTCCAGATGCTGAGATCCAGATGCTGAGATCCAGATGCTGAGATCCAGATCCTCATTCAGGAAGAGTCAGGAAAAATGAAACGTCTGTTTGTGACCATTACCGAGTCTCCTCCAGGATTCAGTTCCCTTTTACACAGTCCACGTTACCATGGCTACAGAGAGCCGTCTTACATTATGGTTTATGATACCATCAGTGGAAACAGACTCAGGGGACTCATGGAGAAGAACTGGGAAAATAAGGGAAATGAGTGTTGGACTGGCGACTTGTCCAGGGTGTACCCTGCCTCTCACCCGATGTTAGCTGGGATAGGCTCCGGCCCCCCGTGATCCTGAACAGGATAAGCGGTAGATAATGAATGTTGGACTGGCAGGAAGTGGGGCTGTGGCCGTTTGAGCCGGCAGCTGTCGGTCCTCAGGTGGTAAGAGAAACAGTAAGACCTCTCTCTGGGAATGAGGTCCAGTTAAGACCTGAGTCATCCGATGATACGTACAATGCTCTGGAGCAAGAAGGTGCAGCAGACATAATGGAGCACAGGTCGTAATGGAGATGTCAGGGACAGATTTGGGCTCTCAGACCTGCAGCAGATGTTTGTGATGTCACACAGTTTCGTACGATTTCCTAACAGAACTAAATAAAAGTCAAATGGATCCGTGACGGTCTCATTATGGCCGGTTGAACGCATGCGTCACAAACACACACCAAGCATGGGCTACCATGACTACAAACATCTCACCAGCTTGGAAATCTTTCCCCCTGAATGAAGACGTCACAAAGCCTGAGAGGCCAAACTGAATGAGCTGCGGAGTGTGTGTGGAAATGTGCGTAACCGTGGAAGTGTACCTTGTCCCGACATGACGTCGGCGGCTGAATCTCGAACCTCGTGGTCTTCGTCCTGCAGCAGCGTGAACAGACTCCTCCACAGAGACACCGTCGCCGTCAGACCTGCCACACGTACAAATACTGTTCTTCACCGTCTGTATTTCTGCTCCTCACACAACATGATTCCTCTGTTGACGTCAGAGTTTTCATGACAACAAAAAAAAAAGGGATGTGAACCTATATACTACCACATATTTGGTGAGTACCCACCCAGTGGCAGCTGGGGGCTGGTCAGTATGGCAGCTTTGCAGTTGACCAGCACCTTTGCAGCCGTGAGCTTCACCTCCGCTGGCTGGTCCGCGCTGCAGCACCTCCGCACCAGCGCCGCCCACTCAGCTACGCCAGCCAACGCGCTCGAGCCCTGGACGGCAGAACCATCGGAAGAATGCGTTATGTCGCAAAAGCACTTTGAAACATCCGTCCAAACCTGACCAGGCTTCTTTAATTGGCCATCCTTCTGTCAGGTCTATGGACCTGTGGGATATTTTTGATCCTGTGACGCACAGAGTTCTAAGCTATGTCCCAGGGGGATTCAGGAGAGTCAAAGGTCAACAGAAGGGGTCCGAACACTAAAGCCTCAAGAACAGGACGGATATTTTATTGTTAAAGTTCTCTGTGGAAGTAATTCCTCCACTCTTTTATTCAGTTCTACAGAGTCAAACAACATTCCCAGCAGAGTTAAACACATCAGTCTGTCTGGAAACTCACCTGTAAGCTTAGATGGGAAATCCTTACAAATGTACAAAAATCCATAAGTTACTTCTTTGTTGATTCTAAAATGCGTAGAACTCCAGCAGGATTCTGTAAAAACGTTTGTCTTACTTTGCCTGAACTTGATTTTATTCTCGGTGATCAAAGAAGTAAATATATTTTGGGTAAAGGCTGAGGGTCCACCAGTGTTTAGAGAACATCAGCTTATCTTCCTCTGACCGTTACCTTAATCACACCTTTAAGGTGACAGGAAAAGTCATTTTATTCTTTATTCATAGTACATGTCTATTTTAATTTGATTTTTTTATATTATGCTTTCATTTTTGTACCTGTGCCCATAATTTAAAACATTAAATTATGCTCCAAAGCTATAAAGTGAATTGTTAATTTAAGAATTAAATCAAACTACAGCTGATCCATAAATAGGAGCCCACTGAAGGAGAGTGCCTTTGAATGTGCTCTCACTCTGACACTCTCTCTCACTCACACACACAATGTCTCTCTCACTCTCTCTCTCTCTCTCTCTCACACACACATTATCTCACACACTCTCACACCCGCTCTCTCTCACACACTCTCTCTCTCTCACACACACATTATCTCATACACTCACACCCTCTCTCACTCTCTCTCCCAAACACTCTCTCTCTCACACGCACTCTCTCACACGCACATTATCTCACACACCCTCTCTCACACCCTTTCTCACTCTCTCTCACACACTCCCTCACACACACACATTATCTCACACACTCTCACACCCTCTCTCTCTCTCACACACACATTATCTCACACACTCACACCCTCTTTCACTCTCTCTCCTAAACACTCTCTCTCACACACACACTCTCTCAAACGCACATTATCTCACACACTCTCACACCCTCTCTCACTCTCTCTCTGTCACACACTCTCTCTCACACACTCTCGTACACAAACACACTCTCTCATACCCTCTCTCTCACACACACACACACACACACACACTCAAAAACTCTACGTCATGGACGCAGTCGTATTCGGTTGTCCGGTGATGGTGATTCAGTAGATTCAGTGACGTCTCAGCGGAGATGTTTTCTTTATTTGACCTCTGATCAGTCAACGTCGGTTAAGTTAGGAAGTTGGACGTTTGAGTGATTTGAACAGAGTATGCTTCAGAGAAGTTGATGGACTAGGAGCTCTATGGTTACCATGGAGACAAAGCACGCACAGAAACTTCCCGCTGTCGTAAGAGATGAGCGTGTTTACCTGGGGGTCCATGTTCACCGTCTGGATCACCAGGTGAGAGACAAGCGTCACGGCGGCGCAGTGGAGCTCCACACTGAAACACAACATGGAACACCTGCTTTATATCGTGTGAGTGAGGGTCTGTGGATGAGGAGGGTTTACATTAGACACTAAGTCTGATTCCGTTTTACACCCCGATGAACAACCACTGCTTTCATGTCGGCAGCTCTTTAAACGTGCCCTCTTCACCTCAGGTATGAGCCCACCCTCTAATTTCAATCATCAGGGCAGTGATCGTTCTCATGGCGATTATGTGACCCTCAGGAGGTTTGGTGGAAACCATCAAACCCACAGAAGTCCCACACCGCCTCCCTCACACACCACTACAAAGACAAAAGAAGTGTGCTGGGGCTCTGGGCCACGACATGAATCACAACGGGTGTCATTCAATCACCCGGCAGACAAGGGCCGCAACCCAATCTCATCCTGCCCACTCTAATCATAACCCTGGGCCGCGTCCTGGGGAAAGTGGATCCTTGTTCCAGAGAGTGCGGCCAGGAAAAGGTTTTCCAGAGCTTAGAGCCTTTGTAATCCAATCTTTATTAAAGCCGCAATTCTCTTGTCGGGGTGAGAAAAGAACCACGACGGCCTGCCAAGACCAACAGGTGTGAATAATCTGATGTGGGCTTAAATTCTGACGCTTTTCAGAACACAGGTGTCAGCTTTCATCTACGTTTGTATGTATACAGACTTGAAGTTACAGAAATACTGCAACCACAACGCACGTAGAGACGCCAGGTACTGCAGGCCTGCCCAGGTGGAGTACTGGGACCAGCCCGTCAATCCTCGCTCTCTTTTTACCCGAACCCCTCGATGCTCCACCATCTACCACTAATACGTCCAGTCAGTTTTATTTCTATAACACCAAAGTAAAAGTTGACTCGAAAATCCACCAGCGAGTGCAAAGACCGCCATCAACGCAAAACAGTACCCAAAGTTTAAGAAGAACTTCATGCAGATTTCTCCATTAATGTCTGAGTTACTGCCAGCCTCTAAATCTACCGACAACTCCAACAAACTCTCTGAGCATCTCTCAAATACTCTGTAGCCGCTCGTCTCCTTCACCTTCCACTTCAGCGTCTCTTCTCAGCCCACGGTACTCCAAACGGAATATCAAAAGGAACTCTTCACACTGAGGCCCCACCTCCAATCCAAAAGAATGATCAAAGGAATCAATGGATCATGGAGATCCTACTTTCCACCATGAGTCTATTTGTCCATGTGACACGTAGGAGACTATTTGTCCATGTGATACGTAGGAGACTATTTGTCCATGTGTGATGCAGGAGACTGTTTGTCCATGTGTTGATCTCTAACCTGTGAGCCGATTTCTCGGCCAGACTAAGAAAGTAGAGCAGGACCTCCTCCAGAGACAGAACCCTGCCAGCATCGCTCCAGTGGAATTCTGCGGTTGAACTCGTCAGACACAGCGCTGTGAAAACCTGAGAGGAGACAAAGATTATCAGACCACATTCTCCGAAACACTGTTCCTGATGAGAGAAGCCGCTCAGGACGTCCATCAACACAGCTTTGGCGAGTTTCTGCATGTTTTATTTTAACCACACTGGTCAGATCCGCCCTGTATACAATGACGCGCCATAACATTATGACTACCTGCCTAATGATACGTAGGGCCGCTTTTATCACCAAGACTGCCCTGACCTGCTGAGGTATGGACCCCACGAGACCACTGAAGGTGTCCTGTGGTATCTGGCAGAACATTGCCGTAAGGATTACACTGCCATCCCTACTGGATTTCTCCCTTTGCATCATGACTGAAAACATATCTTCTCGCTCCAACCAGCTGCTTCGACTATCTCTGTCGCTTCGGAGATTTACTGCCTGCTTTAAAGAGCGTCACGCTCAAACCCGGCGACTCAAGTGGAGATTCTGGTCACCGTAACATGCCAAGTATAAAAGTAACGCCCATCCTGAAGAATGTAACATGCAAAAACATAAAGCTTCAAGTCGGCAGATATTTAATATATAGCTGATTAGAGTAATATTTTAAAAACACAACAAGAAGACTAGAAGTAGTTTTTTGAAGTTGATGCTGATCTGACGTTTACTTTAAGAGGGATCACGTTGACAGGAAGTGAAGGATTGGGTCACTTCTGTTTCTAATAAGTGGAGATGGAAGTGTAATAATTGGCATGAAACCTTATGATAATTTTATATGACGTTGGATAAGTGTTTTCCACTTTAGTGCTTTGAAATAAACTGAGTTTAAGATATAAGAAGTCAGACTTTCAGGCACCATCTGTTTTGTTTCTAAGAAGCAGATTCCCCGCCCGGCATGTCCTTCATGAGACTATTATGGTCTCACGCCAGCCCCTGAACGACGGATGAGACACAAATTTCCCTGTGGCTCAGTAAAAACGGACAAATAGGACGACATACTTTAATGAAAGAGGCCACGCCCACCTAAAGCACACAAGCATAAACCCCCGTAAAACCACCGGAGACAGACGCACTCCGACAAATTGGACTCTTGTAACGTTTTTGTGGGTGGTCTCACCTTGGCCAAACAATGGGGGTGTGTCTCATTAAAAGCTAGGCTGGTCAGCGTTGACAAGGTGGTCACATCCAGCCACGGAGGTTTCTTCTGGTCCCCTTCCTCATCCGTCAGCTTCCTCAGGACCCATTCCAGCGCAAGGTCCCTCACCTCGTACTGCGAACAGCCCAGCAGAGACTGCAAGAGTTGTCCCGTGAGCTGAGGGCCCCCCCACAGCTCGGGGTTTTCCACACCAGTTCTGAGGGCCAACTGGGCCAGGCTGAGTAGGTGCTGGTTGTTGCCGGGTCGAAGGCTGGCCGTAGATGTGTCACCCGCGATGAGGTCCGAGGTCATCAGGACGGACAGGGTTTCCAGATGGAGACCACCAACTTCTGGATCTGAAACAAGGGATGAGTAGGTGGGTGTGGGATGGTTCAGAGTGAGTTCTGTTCCAGGTTTTGTGCACCAAAAACAGAAGTTAGGACATGAGCTCATAGCACTTAAACTAGAAGTAAGTATTAAACAGAGGGGATGTAGGGATAGTATTGCAAACAGGTTGTTTTTTTTGGGTTGGTGTTTACTGATGGAAAGGAACTGTTTTTGATTGTGGAAGTGTGGGTTCTGATGGACCTGTAGCGCCTGCTAGAGGACCAGAGGTCAAACAGGTGGGCGGAGTCTTTGAGGATGGATTGGGCTGTAGAGAAGCAACGGGAGCAGGAAGACCGCCGCCCAAGATGAAAATAATCATCAAATCTGACTTATGTCCAAAGTGAGACCCTTTATCTGACTAAAGTCTGGCTGTCTGACCCGGACCGTGGTCTGGGGGAGGTCTCAATCACGCTGAAAAGTCTGAAAATCCAGATCAAAGAGCTGGACCTAAGTTTGACTAAAAGAGGGGGTCACAGTCTGGATGGGGTCTGAAGGCGGTCCAGACACATTTAAAGGTTTGCATTGTGTTTTTAAGTATTCCCAGCGGCTTCATATAGCGAAACCTGCATACGCTTCTTTGGAAATGCCCGCGGCTGTGCCAAGCCAGCGCCTGCCACATCTCTCCTTCACCCAACCCCACACACACACACACACACACACACACACACCGAAATTTAATCATGCCCTGCTGCATGACTCAAAAAGAGCGGGAAAGACCACATTCCTCCAGGAATGGGCTGGTCTGCTACTATGGAACCTGATTCCTAAAGAGATGGGCTTAATATGGAACCGGATGCTTAAAGGGGGGTCCAAATAATGTGCCCTAATTGTGTGTGTGTGTATGTGTGTGTTTGTATGGGTGGGTGGGAGAGAAGCGATTACACATGAACTGTGTGAAGGGAAAAGAAAGGAGGGAAACTGAAGAAGAGTGTGAGTCACAGAGGGAATGTCTCTGACCAGAACTCATGTCCAGTAGACAAACATTAAGCAACTAGCATGCTAACAGCTAGTTCTACAACAGAAACACCAGCTGTAATGACGGTTCAGGAAAACGGGCAACACGCTGGACTTTATGATGATCTGATCCCCTTTCATAATTATTATTTCTTAAGTAGCATTACTTTGGCTGCATTTTGCAAAGACCTCTGACCCGCTGTGAGGCAGAACAATGGAGCCGTACACGAGCCCGTCACATCACTGATGACTTTACACTGTAGAGTTGATTATTATCAACGCAAGTTAAGACCCGACCGGAGCGTCGACCGCCCAGGGAGTGAGAGAATGAAGATGATGTGATGCAGACAAGTCTCTGAGTGAATAACAGTGATAAAAATAAAAGCCCGATGTCCCACAGAACCCTGAGGAACATCTTCTGGATGTGGACCTGATGTGGCGTGGTTGTGTGCCTGCACAAGTAAACTCACTAATTCCCCGTCTTGTCGGTTCAGTGCCAGCTTATAACTTGACAGTGAAGTTGGCTGCGTCAGCTTTTGGCGAAGACGTGTCGTCACGTGTAAGCACACAGCTGGATTTCACATCAGCCTCCTCCGTAACTACCCAGACTGAAAAGCAAAACACGCGCTGTGTGTGTGTGTGTGTGTGTGTGTGTGTGTGTGTGTGTGTGAGCGCCTTCCTCCACTCTAAAGAGAAACAGACATATACATGAATATGACACACACACTTTAAAAACGAAGGGGAGCCCCTCATCATCACAGCTCAACACCAGGTCAGTTAAACTTTTGGGATGTCCAAGGGTCCAGTTAGGAAGCGGTTGTGAATCAGTTTCAGCTGCTTTGGTCCGAATGAAAGGGACAACAGGTGGACAGGAGAGACAACAGCAAGATAAACCCCAAAGAGGTTCTGGTTCTGCAGGTGTCGGTGTATTTCTCTCTCCTCAAACTCCTTGAGAGATTTTTCTCTATTTGTCCATTTTTGCTTGTGTCCTTGTAGCACCATGTGGTACCTGCAGTCTCCCAGCACCGCCTCAGGAGGGTGGAGGAGACACCGGGAGACTGGATGTTACACGAGGAGAACTGGACGGGACAGTAGAAGGCCGTATCTGCTTGTTTGTGGGAGGAAGAGGACCGCCACAGAGTCCAACAAAGTGACCTCCAGCAGCTAATCATGCACAGGTTTCTGACCAAACCCTCAGAAACAGACTCCATGATGGCGGCATGATCGCCTGAGGCCTCTGAGTTAGAACTGTGCTCATGGTTCAGAACCGTGCAGCTGGATTGGCGTTCACCAGAATGGTCAGGTTCTCCATTGGTGGCCCGGTCAGCTTCAAACCGAGCTCATGTGACACACATGAAGGAATCTGGAGATGCTGCTTGAAGGTTGGGCGACGGCTGCTCTCAGCGAATTACACAAAATGTATCGATTACGATTTCCAACTGGGATATTTTTATTTCTGGAGATCCGTTGTGGGAAAAAAACATGGTTCTGGTGAGGGAAAAACATGGTTCTGGGTTTGTTCAGCCTTCAGTTAGACACGAAGAAGACAAGAGGAAGAAATGTGTCCAAAGATATAAAGATAGTAAAAACCCTACAGCTCTGACTCACAGTTTTCATATAAAACTGAGAAAGGAGTCATGTTTACAACATGTCGCCCGTGAAGACTCTGTCAGTGACATTAAAGAGCCATGTGGCGCTGTGGTTGTGTTGCGTTCAAGTCCTTCTTAGTCAGGCACAAGGATGCCACAGGAAGTACTAACCATGCGGAGGAATGATGTTTGGCCCAAAGAGACACACCAACACATCCAGAAAGGCTCCTCGGGTCACCACACAGCTGTTTGTTCTGGAGAGAGAGGGAGAGAGAAACAAACAGACTTTGGACCCTACTCTGAAAACAGAATTTGTGATTAAGAAACTTTTATGTAGTGAAGGATCGCATAAAATATTACAGAGGAAACGCCGGCGCCTTCACTCAGAGATCCTCGTCTTCAATAAGAGACACAGACCTGGTCCGTTCACAACCCCCTGAGACCCTCCTCTACAGCGCTTATTTGCACTGAGCAGAACCAAGGCATCATCTCACCGCTGCTGTGGGTGATTCTAGCTAACTAGCTAGCATTTCAAAGTGTGTGAGCGTGTGTTTGCGATTACCGAGAGGCGAGCCACATGCGCTGATGGACAGCTTCACTGATGCCACTTCCTGGAGGGAGGGGTCTGTTGGAGTCCGTCTGGTAAGAGCGCAGCAGAAACAGCACCTGCACACACACACACACACACGGAGCTTCAGGAGGCGGAGTCAGAACAGGTGAACCGATATGGTAATCTGAATGTAAAATTGTGTGTTTACGCTCCTACAGGTGTGTGTAGGGCGGCGTGAGGAGTGAGTCCTCCAGAGTTTGTACTTTTAATTGTTTTTTCATCTGTGTTATTCCTGGTTGTTACTTCTGATTCCTGCCTTTCATCGCAGCGGACGGCCTTTGCAGAAATAAAGAACAATCTTGCTTAGCTTACACCGCTCTCTGTGGTCCGAATCCCTGAAGCAGCATCAGCCTTAGAAGAACGTCGTACAGTCGGGCCCTTGTTCCACCAGAGGACTAGAGTCTACGCCGGTGACGAAGGTTTGTGTTTGAGGGAAGCAGAAATCGGTTGAATATGAATGAGATAAAACCGTTCAGGAAATCACCCAGTCAGTTTTAAATTCTTTCTGATGTGAAATCCGTTTCTGGGCAGAATTAAACACAGCTCGCTAAACGGCTTATCCAAACATCCGAGCCGTGTCTGTATTCATTTAGAGCATTCTTTGTGAAACCCTGTGCTGAGTGGAGCGGCCAGAGGTCGGGTTGCTGCTACACACTCATCCTCACCACTGCTGGTACCGTAAAGTGGACTGGAACCACATCATAATCAAGAGAATAATCCTCCCTGGTGTTTCCCCTCTGGGTAGAACGCTTGACCCGAATGACGCGTAGCACTCGGAGCAGTTGGTGAACCATCGAGGCGAAGTGGTGACACAGGTGTTTGTTATTGAAGATCAGGTCTTCACTGAGGATGATGGTAGAGGGAAACTGAGCCGGTTTGAAGCAGGTGGAATGGCGGTTGGGAGTGTCCATAAGCCACGGCACTGACTGCCGGTCTGGGTTATGTATTCTGGGCCCTGGAAAGTAGTAGCTACGGCCACAGACCAGTAGGAAGCCATTCATTACGCTGTGCAGGGGAAGTAAACGTAGGGAAAAACCAGCCTCAACACGTAGCACCAAGCCTGGACACTGAGTCCTGACCTGCCCCTTCTCCTCACTGGCTGGCTCCACCCACTGGGACGCATGGGGTAAGTGAATAATTATAGAAAACGCTGCCTCCCAGAGAGGCCACAGTTACAAGCCCTGCTGGAGGAGACGCTGGGATTGGACCGAGCTCTGATGAGACGGTGGGACAGGAGATCTGTGAACTGGCCCAAGCTCAGTTCATCAATTCTCACTTTACTTTTGACGGCTGATGATCCACATAGAAAAGTAGCGGGAGTGAAACTAGAGCTGAGCTAGATGATGTAGTCACTACGAACACCACCTTTAACATTACGTACACTCATTTCTTTCATTATCAGAGACAGATGTGGATGACTGATACTAGCCAACATTAGCCGTGGCAAGAACCCGGCCACAAATGGGTCCAAAACAAGTGTACCTCTAGTGCCGGTTCAAAGCCCGGATAAATGATGGGGTTGTGTCAAGCAGGGGAATCCGACGTAAAACCAATGACAAATCCACAAAAATGTCCAAACCGGACAGAGCTAGCTAAGGTAGGCGATTCTTACCAACATTAGCTGTGGTAACTGGCATTAACCAACTTTAGCTAAGATAGCTGACAAATGTTAATGTTAGCTATAGTGGCGGACATTAGCCACTGTTACCATTAGCTGTGGTAATTGATATAAGACAACATTAGCTGTGGTGAGTAACAAATAGTTTTAGCTAGGGCAGCTGACTCTTGCAGATATTAGCTAAGGTAGCTAACATTAGTCACAGTGGTAGCTGATTTTAATCGACTTCAGTTATGGTAGCTGACATTTGTTATGCTAGCTATGGTAGCTGATACTGCTTAACATTAGATATGGTAGCTGGCGCCTTTATAATGGACTTATGAATGGTTTCTAATTAAGTTATAAATAAGGTTGTAATCACCTTATAAGACATACTTTAACTTTTATAATACAGCTCTCAATTTATCAATGTGGGTCACTATTTGCCAAGATCAAGTTTCTGTACAGATAAGTGGGCTCACTATTTGGCAAACATCAGGTCTCTAATAGCCTTCATATCTAATGAGTTATAGCAGCATATTAATATTTGTTTACAAATAATTAGTAAACTACTTAGAGGTCATTTATAAATCCTTAATAAGGGGAGTCTTATTGTGAAGGGGTATTAAAACCACTTTTGATCATCGCAGAAAAGCACAATAATCAATTCTATTGTTGCTTTTATATTGTTGCAATTTTCAGTAAAGCTTTCATTTGAGTAAAATAATTGGATTTCTAGCAGTGAAACTAATATCAGTCCAAATGTGTCAATGCCTGCATGTCCTCTTTCAAGTCAGGTTTCGCGTTCAATTACAAATTCCTCTGCCGGACGTTTAGCTCTAACATTTCACAGAATAACACCGCCTGTCTCTTTTCGTATGAAAAATATGGTTTTGTTTTCCCATCGGACGTTTTTTCTGCTCCAGTGTGTTTTCCTGTGTGCCGCGGACTCCGGCCCTGGGCCTGGTAAAAATAGCGGTGGTGGATTCGAGGTCCTTCAGACTCTGTTATCAGCGTGCCTCGCTGTCCCTCCCACCGCCGCCACCACAGACGGACCACATGCTGCAGGCAGACACACACAAACGGCGAATAGCTTCTCACCAATTCGCGGCTCAGTAAAACACGCAAAAGAAACACATAAATCGGGTTTCACATAAAACCAGAGGTTAGGCAACGTGTGGACGCGCCCAATTAGGCACACAGAGGTCCCAATAAAGACCGCTAAATATAATCCACTTTAACGCTCATCCAACACCAACAAAGCCCACATGTGCGTTCTAGACATGTACTCGCTCGTATGTACACTCCAGTTCTTACGTGTGTGTACACCGATATGCCATAACATTATAACCACTGACAGGTGAAGTGAATGACGTTGATCTTGTCACCGTGGCAACAAGATGGTCTATGGCTTGGATGAATCGGGCGGCGAGTTCACATTTTTACGTGAAGTTTATGAAATGGAAGCGAGAAAAATGGACAATGATAAAGATCTGATCTGGTCAGAACATCTGGTCGTGATCTGAACCAAACCGTGAGTTCTGTGATCCGTTGCACCTGTGTTACATATATGATTCTGTAGGTTTGTGTCGGTGAGGGGGCTTAAGACCTGCAGCAGAGTCCCGTGGATGTGGTTCTGCTGGATGTTGCTCCCGGGCTTCGAAGGGAGTTCCTGCAGCAAAGAGTGGACGGTGGACGGGATCTGGGTGATGAGCATGAAGGGGACGAGGGCGCGTGCCGCCATCTCTCTGGTCCGATACACGGCTGAGTGACCGCACCTGTAGAACACACACAAACACACACACACAGGAATGATGTCATGTAGCATGATCATTATGACGTCATTGGTTCCAGTTGGATGATGTCGTCACAGGGGATTGTGTTTGGCAGCATTTGAAATGAAACTAAATAATAAGCCGTTTGGAGGAGTGACATCAAGATGTGGCTATTGCTGCCTTTGATCCTTTCATCTCATTTCTGGGGTGCAGCTGAGGGCTCGGTGGGCCGAACAGAGCTGCTGAAGTGGAAGGCGCAGGAGAAGAGCAACTACAGGGTATTTGAAAGATCCTCAGAGACTTTGTTGGAGTTGTCGGTAGATTAAGAAGCTGGTAATAACTCAGACATTAATGGAGATCACAAATGTCTTCAAGAGTTAACGCTGGTTCTGATAGAAAGGTGTCAGACACAAAGTGCATCAGGGCCTGCTGCCTCTGTTTCCACTGCTGAAAGCACCTACAATAGGAACATCAGCATTAGTGCTGGACCACGGAACAATAAAACAAGGAGGCTTTGTCTGATTGATCAAGTTGGGTTTGTGGAGTTGGTCACCAAATTCCCCAGATCTACATCCGATCCAGCATCTGTGGGATATGCTGGACTAACAGTCTGATCCATGAAGGTACCACCTTGCAACTTACAGGACTTAACGGCTCTACTGCTAACGTCTTGATGGAGGATACCACAGCGCACCTTCAGCGTTCAAACAGGTGAGACTGGTACTGGTAGCAAAGGAGACCCACACAATATTAAGCACATGGTCATAATGTTGTGGCTGGCTGGTGTAGCTGCATCAATAAAAGAACAGATTGATGCATGTGGGCCAGGAGTCAGGATGAGAGGGTGTTTCTGTTGCTGTTTTTAGACTCAGAGTTTTGAAAACTGAGCCTGTGGACCCGGAGAGACCCGGATCCATCGGCGCGTCGGCATGCAGAGATGAAGAGTTCGCTTCTTCACTTGTGAGGGAACCAGACACGTATGAGCAGTGTGTACGAGTGTGCGAGGGAGAAGAAGACTCGAGGACATACGGACTTGAAATCCATTCCTGATCCAAACAAAGAGTCGGCTGTGCAGCGGGTCAACTGCCCGCAAATGTTGTTTCCACCTGCTGTGAGAATGTTTTCCTCCGACACACGTACCGCCTGGCAGACGGTGGCTACATTCCCTCAACACGTGAATATATCTGCACATCGTTTAACACACGAGATACATGTCTGCTCCTCTCCTCCCTCGCCGCGGCCCGTAAAACGACCCGACCCGCCTGCGCTCATTTGACCCGCCGAAACTTTTCAGCAGATTTCGGATTTTGAATTTTTCCAGTATGAAAATGATCCATGAAAAAAACTTTTGAGTTCTCTCTGGAAAATGAGTTGTTTTCAGAAAAGAGCTCGCTCTAGTGAGTAAAATATGAACTACTAGAGTAAAATAAAAACCCACTTCCCGCCCTGGAGGAGTTCCAGCAGAGAACCTTCAGTCACGGGATGATCTTCCCAAAATGCAGAACTAAACACTAAACAGGAAGTTTACCGGAGCATCTGCATATTAACAAACTGCTGGACGCTCTTTATTCTGCACAAAAGAATGCTTTTGCACAATTTCTTAGTTATTTACTACCTGTTGTTCTTCATTATTTATATCGGTTCTTCCTCCGACTGCACAGAGCCGTACAATATTTATTAATGTTTATAATAGCAACAGGCAGCCAATCACGGGGCGCCATCTTGCCATTTCACTCAAACAGAGAAGGAGGAACGCTTTAGGTGGATGAGGCAGAACCGTTCACCACGGATAAAGTTGCTGGAATGAAGCAGACAATAGTTATTACAGTTAAAGTTGTCATCATCACATCATCATCATCACTGTCTAAGCAGGTGTGCCAGGCAGCTCTGGAATGCGAAAACAAGCTGGGGGGGGGAGGTATCAGGATAGATTGCTGTGTGGTCTGATGTTGAAAGAAGAGTTAAGAGGTGAAGAGGAGGGTGAGGAGGGGGGACGGTCGGTACCCTCATCGGACGTGTCCGCACACGCCTGGGGAAGAGGATTTGGGGGTGGGGTGAGGACTGAGCACGGCTGGAATGAGAGAACTAAGACCTGAGCTATATTTAACATGTCACACATGTGGGCGTAAAGTGGTGGGTATTAGTGCAGCGCCCCTTCTGACCACACTCTAACGCTCGGTCATTAGGTTGATACTCAAGTCAGTTCTAAGGTCAGTTCTCACGCTGCAGCTTCAGCCTGTCTGTAGCTTCTGGTTCTATGTAGCACAAGCCCGTCTGCAGCTTCAGCCCGCCTGCAGCCTCAGCCCGCCTGCAGCTTCAGCCCGCCTGCAGCCTCAGCCCGTCTGCAGCCTCAGCTCGCCTGCAGCCTCAGCTCGCCTGCAGCCTCAGCTCGCCTGCAGCCTCAGCCCGCCTGCAGCTTCAGCCCGCCTGCAGCTTCAGCCCGCCTGCAGCCTCAGGCCGCCTGCAGCTTCAGCCCGTCTGCAGCCTCAGCCCGCCTGCAGCTTCAGCTCGCCTGCAGCTTCAGCTCGCCTGCAGCCTCAGCCCGCCTGCAGCCTCAGCCCGCCTGCAGCCTCAGCCCGTCTGCAGCCTCAGCCCGTCTGCAGCCTCAGGCCGCCTGCAGCTTCAGCCCGTCTGCAGCCTCAGCCCGCCTGCAGCTTCAGCTCGCCTGCAGCTTCAGCCCGCCTGCAGCTTCAGGCCGACTGCAGCTTCAGCCCGTCTGCAGCTTCAGCCAGTCTGCAGCTTCAGCCAGTGTGCAGCTTCAGCCAGTGTGCAGCTTCAGCCAGTGTGCAGCTTCAGCCCGTCTGCAGCTTCCTGTCCTCTGTAGTTTCATCTTCTCTAAAGAATGTTTTTATTTGCTCATTTGAGCAAATAAACTCATTAAGTGAGTTTCTCCTTACAGTCGTGTGATTGTCGTTTGTGCAACTTTAACCCGTAGGGATTAAGGAATTAGACACATACTTAGATTTGCGCAGTGTGAGGATGATGATGTGATTCACCCACATGGGTTTCTATAACCTTTATTTAACCAGGATAATAAAAACCCATTGAGATCAAGGGTCTCCTTTGCGAGGCTAACCCGACCAATGAGGCAGCAGCAACCGCCATAACTTATAAAATACAATAAATAACGATACAAGTAAGGATAAAAACACACAATGGTATCATATTTTAAAGTGAAAGTACGGATGGATGAACTAGTAGGATGTACTTCCTTCGTTATCTTTCTAATAATCTTTCATATTGTTTGAAGTTTGAATACAAGTTCAATGGGAATTACTTGAGTGTCACAGGAGAGTTGAGGAGCTATCTGACAAACTTACAATCCAGCAGGATGGACGCAGCTGTCCCCTAAACCCAGGCCCCCCCACTGAAAAACGTTCTCTGCGGTGCTGGGAGCTCTCAATCTGAGCCCGGCGTACCGGTCCGCTCAACCTGACTGTGTTTGTGTTTCTTTTCCCCGCAGGATCCAGTCTATATGGGAGCTGTTCTTAACCTACAGGGGGATAATTCAGGGAATCTGGACAACAACCCGTCAGTTGTGATCTGGGGAACCCATGTCCTAGGGTTTTGCTCATGGACCCTACTGATTGGACTGGGCTTAATCAGCTAGTGTGGCAGAAGTGCGTTCATGATTAGTAGGAAGGCTATATGATTTTGAAATATATGATATATATATGATTTATATGGTCAGTGGTGCCACCAGAACGCCTGACTGTGCAACCGAGGAGGAGTTCTGGTGGATTATGCAATGCGACTGACACCATTGTCTACAGTGACACATGGGCAGAACACATGACGCAGGCTGGGCTCACTGCCAACCCAAACAAGTGTGGCTGGACGGAGGGTCGGGGGATTGTATTTGGGGGTACAACATGGGCGGCCTGCCAAGTCCTAAGGTGGACAAAACAGTGTTTAACACATCCTCGCAAGCCCAAAACAGAAGAGGGGCGGTTCTTTTGGATGGAGGGTTATTATTATTATTTGCTCCAAGTTTCCCAAGCAACTGACCCGAATGGGTTCATCGCATCCAGTCCAGTGACCAGAGTGATGGCAGCGGGTTTTTGAGAGGGAGAAGTAGGTCTGATGCAGGGAGTCAAAAATACACCCACCTCACCCTCCCTTTCATCTTGCGGACTGATCTGTCTGACGGAGGTGAAAGGGCGTTGACTGTCCGGTGCCGTTCACTAGCTGGAGAGGGAGAAGAGACACACAACAGCGGAGGCGGTCCAGTTGGCAGGGGAGGCTGCCTGTTATTACCTGCCGGGGCCCCGAGCATTCAGGCAATGCCCAGCTCCAGTGTCTTCACCACTTTAAATACACGGATGCCCGGATCACTCGATGGTATCTATTCCTTTTACAGCCCCTTTAAATTTAAAGAGGTTGGTAGGGCAGCGGCACAGATGGTTGTGGTGGGAGGGGAGCAGGCTGGGCTGTGGGAATATGTGGCGGTGGGGTTTTTACTGCATCAGTTGCAGGAGGGAGATAGTGATGCGTAGGAGACCACAAATCTCATCCATGACATTAGAGGTTTCTGGGAATAGATGTCAGGGACCTAGGTTGAGATGAAGGTTTTCCCACAGTTCTCCCATTCCTCTCAAAGGTGTGCCGCTGTCAGAGGAGCTCAGAGCAAAGTTATCTAATCGCCACCACACAGGACGCGAGCAACAGCCCAGAGATAAAGCAGAGAGTTTAGTCTGAGTGGAAACGTCATCACACTGAGAGCCAGAGGCCGGAGCGTCAGGCAGGAATGCAGCAGACGTTTTCTACGGAGAACCAGAGAAGGAACTGGCTGGTGTTTAGGCTGCAGCAGTTGTGGCCCATTCTATTCTAGGAATCATGTCTACTCCACAGAAAAATCTTTGAGAAGTATTTATTATAGTTGAGCGCAGGTGTGAGACCGGACTGACCCGTCACGGGTCATTAATAGTGGTGATACCAGGACATCCCATCAAATGCTGTGTTAAATGTTTGTCTCACACGTGACGTTTGTTCTTTTACGAGGCTGACGTCAGTGCGGCATGTTTAACGAAAAACAAAAACATCTCTGCTGGTTGCTATTCAAAAGCTCCTGCTTCCAAACCGCTTCGTAAATGTCCGTCCGAACAGACCCGGGCTACAAAACACCTTGGCTCTACCCGACGGAATTATGGAAAACATGTGGATTCTAGGAGGAAGGAAGGAAACCTGGACAAAAGTTTGTCAGGTTGAAAGTTCTGACACACTGCAATGAAGTCCAGAAGAAATCTGAAGACTCACCTGGTGAGATTACACCTGAGACCCGCAGACAACCAGGAATAAGTGGATGCTAATACAAGTACATGTAAACATGTTTACAGCATGCTGCTGGAGAAAGACGCAAAAAAGGGAATTATCTACATTAAAGACATTCTATTAACTGAGATTATTAGCAGATGTGTTAATAATCCGACACAGTTGGTGTGATTATGTGTGAAGTGGTGAACGTGGGTGTAAATGGGTGAATGTGATGGATTGCGTGCGAGTGCTTGTTTGCTGATGACTGGCTTTGGTTTTGGATGTTTGACTGTAGGGCAGATTAGAAGAGCTGCCCAAAAACATTCAGTTATGCAGCTTCTGGCTTAAGTTAGTCAGTAAGACGCCGTCTACAGAAAAGTCTCGCTGCTTCCTGTAAGAAAAACGACTTAATTCACAGTTTTTGGTGAAACTGGATAGAATTCTATGGAGAAAACTTAGATAGCCATGCCGCTAAAGTTAGCCGTACTATTAGCCTCTTAAATACAAAGAAATACACTTCAAAACCATAAACGCAATTTATCCTTCAGACGATTATATTTAAAACAGATTTAAATTTGATGTAGATAACTGTCACCTATGCAGCGCAAATTTAGAAACAAACAAAACGCTTATTTTATTCTCGTTTAAAATCAACTATGGAGATCCCTGCAATAGTTATTTTCCAAATCCATAGACGTAGCTTTTCACATACCATCATATTATGAATAAAAGATTTTGTCATTGTTGCAGATTCCAATAAAGATTTGTTTGAAAAAAAAAAATGAAAAAAAAGCTGTACTATGAGCCGCCTCAAGCCTCGGTACCTGCAGACAAGGAAACCACCGTGGTTCCATGTTCCCTGCCGTCAAACGGTCCTGTGTGAGACGTCTGTTGGGTCCTGTTCAGGCTGTATCTGGGACGCCATTTTTAGATTTATGCGTCCATACTGATAAGGAGCTCCCGGTAATGGTATTTATAGCCGTGCAACCGCGGGCGTAACCCATATTCCGGCTTCTAATCAATATCTGCGCCAGTCTGAAGGTATCTAACGTTTTCTTTTTACAGGAAACGTGAAAATATTTAGATGCCCAACATCACAATGAAAACGGTTTATTACAGAAATGTATAAATATTCACGAGTGATTGCGCGGCACTGACACCCACCTAATGATGAAGGGCACGAAAGCAGCGAGTCCCAGAGGCGAAGACGAGCCATCCATCGGGGAGGGGTAGAGTCGACTGAGCACCAGCAGCAGCAGGAACAGACTGGGGTGGAGCCTCACCCGGCCACTGTCACTAAACACACAAACGGCTGAGTTACACCTGAGCACTGTTCTCACCTGAATGTCTATAAGACATATATAATATAATATAATATTTGTAATATAATGGAAGGTGTGTGGACGCCTCACCTCTCCACTGTGGCTGCAGCATCCTCCAGCTGCTTCAGAAGGAACGGATAGAGAGCCGGAAAACGGGTGAAGAACTCTCGGCCCGTCATCCTGATGGACGGAGCAGAAAGACCGAGATCAGTTTGTCTGTTTTTACTTAGATAATAAGATTTCCTCCCACTAACAGAGGTAAGACTTCTGCAACAGGTGTTTTCTCAAGTGTAAAGTACGGAAACTCCTTTTAGCCTAATGCCGTTTGTGACTTTGGCATCATTCCAGAGTTTGTAGTTGTACAATTTAAAAGAATTTCATTTTTTAATAGTTCTTTCGTATGATATTTAGACTCATACTGGATAAAATAACCAGTTTGTATCAGCTGATATCCCGCGTGACTTGAAGATGGCATCAGAGCCCCCGAATGAAGTGTCTTCCATTGCTGCAGTGAGCCCGGAGCATAGTGGGTTGATTTATACTATGGACAAGATGTTTAACTTTTAGAGTCACTTCAAAATACTCTTTCATTGAAGGCAAAATAAGATATGGAGAAATATTAAAATATTAAAAGGCACAACCCCCACTTTCATGTTGGGGTTAAGCCATCAGGATGTGGTTTACTGCTGCCAGAGATCATCAGTTTGAATCGCAGACATTCACTCCATACACATCTGTTTAGGATGTTTTCTCTGTTTTCTCTCAAATACTCGCTGCTCTGGATCAGTTCCAGGTCAATACTACGTTCTGCCAGAGCACGATCAACACACAAAAATAAAGACCGCAGCTCGTAAAGATGAGCATGTATGCGCAGCTATGTGAGGTAAATGCAGCCTGGAGTCTGAATGCGGATTTCTTAACCATCTCTGATTGATCACACAAACACTCAGACAGTGTGAATCAGACAGAAGGATAGGAGGATAACTGTGATGCAGGAGAGAAAGAGATGAAACCAGAGTCAGAGGGAGAGGATGATCTATATTCAGAGCAATGAGGACAGGAGTTAATAGTCCATGACAGTCCAACAGAGTTCAATGACCAGTTTTTCACTTCCTTTCAGAAAACCGTTTGTTCAGCTGCCCTAAAAATCATCATCATCATCATCTTCTTACACTTTTAGCATCCTTATGCTCTGCTCAGTTAATTTTTACACCCAGACAAAACATTCCTCAAGTATGTAACAAAGCTCATTTTTATAATCTAGACCATAATGTTCACATATATGCGTAAACACTGAAGCTCTGACTCATTACAAGCGGCCGTATCGGTGTTTCAGATACCATGATGCACCAGGAGGAAGCCTTCTGTGTGATGCTGGAACACATCAGCTGGGTCTCAGGTGTGCTGAAGGCGTTTACGGTGACAGTGACGTGTTACTCTACATGGTTGTATACTTTTATTTATTCCTCCTGTTTGTTCATCTGCAAAATATTTTCAGTTCTACCCTTGTGTGACATGATGTTTCACCTCATGGGGGAATAAAGCGGCGGTGGAGAAGTAGAGAAGGTCCTTAAGTGTTGAACAGCAGTGAGTGTGAGGGGTGCGATACCAAAGTGGTGCAACAACAGCGCCCACTGGTGGAGGAAGACGGCACTGTTTATCAAACGGGCTACTTGCTCCATCGTGTTTCCTACAAGTGAGTCTTTTGATTTCTAAAATACTCATTATGTGATAATCTACAGGTTTAAAGGAGGAAAACAACCTGAATTTAACCTTGTTCTCTTTTTTTAAGATACTTACAGTGCCGAGACTTTTTCAGAACTTAAGTATCGCTGATGACGCCTGATTTTTTACTCCTATAAAGATTTTAGGAGATGTGCGACAGAGAGCTTCAACTGTTCGAGAGAAGAAACACACCTGTTCTTTTTGGAATGCTCGTCCTTTCCCCTTTTCACCCCAAAGATCCTGGTGATGAGAGTGCTGAACAGAAGCGTGGAGGAGTTCCTCACCTGGAACCAATGAAAAAACACAACCGGAGTCACCTGGTGATGACATCATCCCCAGTATCTGACCTCATCTCCTCCACTGACGAGCCTGAGGGGGATTGTTTGAGATGTTTAATATGAAGAAGATGATAAACCTCCAGAGTTACCTTAACGTCCTCTATGCAGGACTAAAAAAAAAAAAAAAATCTATAGTTCAACCATATCCAACAGACAACCAGATGAACCCAACGACAAACCACGAGTAAATCGGTTCAATCTGGGAGGTGAAATATCCCACATGTTGGAGCTGGATGCTAAATGAGCTGCAAAATATAGAAGAATAAACATGATCCCTGTGACTAAAACGAGAATCGCTGATTAAACTCCCATAATCCACCGCGTGACAGATACAAAATACCCATAAGGCCACCCTCCTAAAAGGCCAGACCTGCTCGTCGTAACGTAAGCGGCAGCTAACTTAGCGACTTTTGCTACATATCATGTTATGAATGAAAATGCTGCAGAAGTGTCGTACATCAGAAATGAGATCTGAATGGAGGTTCCAATCTTTTTTTTAACGATTAAACGCCCACTTCAACCATCCTGACCATGTGAGGGCTCCACAGAGGACTGAGACTTTTAAATAAAGACTTAAAACTTTCCTTTTTAGCAGAACTGAAAGCTTTTAATTAACAACACTGTTTCCTGGTCATATTTAATATATTATATTTTTTAATTGATGCTTTTATCTGCTTTTACCTTGTAGCACTTTGAGATTTGATCCAAAATGTAAAGTGCGTTATAAATTAAATGTATTATTATTATTATTATTATTATTAACCACAGAACACTTTATCAACCCAATGAGCCGGTGTCAGTAGTCTGCAGGATAAAAAAAAAGCTCTCAGCTTTTTTTCTCATTTTCACGATCGATATGAAACATCTGGTGGAAAATTAGTCGGAGATTTTATAGTTTAACAGGTTTGTTTTCCAGCGGTTCTTGTATGCGGCTGGTGGCGAGAGCAGGACTGAATCAATGGTGGTTGAAGCAGGTGAGAGTTGGGAAGAAGAAGCCGGACGCTTATAGAAACCCATAATCATGAGAAGGATTATTAACTGTCGGCACAAACACACAGTGCGTATTTGCCGAGTCATCTGTATTTGCCTGTATTGAAATGTCACTGAATAAAAAGATCTATACACCAGCTCTGCCCACATTGTGTTCCCCTGCCAGACCAGCGAAAGTGGCTCGACATAAATGACGACAGAAAGGTTATTTTTGCATTATGTATCAGTGAAGATTCTCACATCCAGACGAGAGGAAGACGTCGATGAAGTGGGGGGAAGAGGTTGTAGTAGCCGTCTGTGAACCCAGACACTTACGTGGTGGAAGGAAAGGTCGCAGAGATGGGCGTATATTTGCAGTTTCGTGTTACACATGCGAGTGACGCAAATCATCCCACAGTGGCATTTCCATCAACAGAGCGACGTAGAGAAAAACAGAAGCCTGCGTCGGCGGTGAACGCAGCGCAGTGATGACAGGCCACAGTCACGTTATTGATGCCACCTGACGCCGACCTGCGGCTGTATGGTATCTCAGTTACTCCATATATAAGGTGAGTGAGAGGAGCCTCCGTGTTCTCAGATGACCGTTAGCTCGTGTTGACCCAGAGGTGTGAAACTCAAAAGGGATTCTGGGTGAGGGAGCAAATGTGGACGTAGACACTCACCGCCCAGACGGGAGAGGAGAAGCCCAGAACGGCGGCCTGCAATCCGTCTGAGACGAAGGGGAGGATGTTTTCTCCCAGACGGGTGTCCCTGAAGAGAGCCCTCAGGATGTTCAGAGCGTGGACCTGTGGTGAACAATCGTGAAACACAGTTAGTGATGAAGACTCGGACAATTACCAAAATTACTGTCAATTTCTGTCGGAGAAAAAGCCGCTGAGACCTCCACATGTGGAACATAGTTATTGGAGATAGGCCGCTAGGAGGGGGCGCCTCACGGCTGACGGGTGAGGAACAGAATCTGACAGAAGTCGTTTGATTTTCTCCTGAATAATAATGGATCAAAAATCGTTTAACTCCCGCATTAACCCTTTAATACCCTCAACGAGAAAAAAAAAGAAAAAAAAAAAGGAAAATTATTTCTTTGCCTATTTTATTTCGTTGGACAGTTATTTATTTCATATTTAACACTTTCAAATTACCATAAAATGTCAAATCTTTTGGTCAAGCATGTTTTAAATAGACATTTTTGGTTGTATCAAGTAAGAAAGTCCTCACATGCTTTAATATACCAAACAAGATAAACGTCCTACTTATCAGAATAGACTTAATCCATATCCATTGTTAATCCCTCTGTGGGCCCTTTGACCTGTGGTGACCACCAGGGCTCTAACCTTGGCCCCCTTACTCGTTAGCATATACATGCTACTGGGTCATATCATAAACAGGTTCAGTCACCTCTCTTAATAAGAAATAGGGATTCTACATGTTCTCAACCAAACAGTTGAGCAGGAAATGAAATGGTTAATTAGCCTGAATTGACTTCAGAAGGTTGGAGAAGTTCAAGTCTGGATCACGAACGCATTCAATCTGGCACACACAGTTCAGATATTTATGTTTAGTAACTTTAGTAACGGTAGTAGCAGTGTAAGAGTTTAAGTTCTATACGGTCCAGTATGTCAGATTGTTTCTGCTTCGGATATTAGCTCGGCTTGTTTCTCTGATTACTTCTGATTTGGACCTTTGACAACTAAAATCCTTCATCCGCTGAGAAGATGTCGCGTTAGCAAAAGAATAGAAAAGCAACAGGAAGAAGTCGTGTGTAATGTTTGAATGTCAATCCATCAGGCATCAGTTAGCGCTAAACTCTGAAGTAGTCGCCAACTCTCAGTGAACCGCTGCCTGCATCACTTTTGACTGAACTCAGAGGACCGACCCAGACAACGGCATTAACGACATTGTTCAGAATGGAAAATGTTTTTTTTTTCTCATGGCCATTATGTCTGTTTAATCTTTTCTGTAACCAAACGATTGACGGGATGAATGTCCGTCACGTCTCACATCTGAAGAAGCATCAGCGGCTACAGGACCGACACGTCACGCCGCTGCTGGTCAAACCTGTGGGATGTTGGAGCCGTCGGTTTTCTTGTCAGCAGAGGGTGCGGCTAAAGCTATCAGCTCTCTCATGGTCATTTTCAACAGACTGCAGCTGGACGAACTGGACTCAGAGGAGAGCAGCGCCTGCGGAAGCAGAAAACACAGAAGATTATAGGTGTTTACAGATACCTGTGAGGTCACTGTGACCTCATCAGGCTTCAACAACGTTACAGCTGGGAGTCAGACTCAACCAGGATTGTAGTAGCGACTACCCGAAAACAAAAAATAAGCCTATTTATATGCATAATGATAAAAAACTAAAGATGCACCAATTTTAATTTTCTTAGCCAATCACAGATTTTTAGAATCTGATCAGTTGATATTGATTTTTGGCCGATTCCGATTTTTTTTCTTTCAAGATTAAAAATCCTAATGAATAATATATTTGAAGTGCTCTTATTTTGAAGGATTACAGTGGATGTGAAAACCCCGGTCAGCCTTGTGTATGTATTTTGACCGGCTGAAATCAATCTACCCTCAGTCCTTAAAACAATTGTATGACATTTCGTAGGGAAAATAAAACTTTGTTCGCATCGTTCAGTCCATAATACGTCATACGTCGACTTTGTTCAAGGACTTCAGGGACTTGTGACCGGCTCTGAGCTCCCGCTAGCTTTAAGGACTCTGCTAACATTAGCTTCTCAACTTGCTGGACCTCGGGGTGATTAAATTCTAAATTAAGTTTGCTGTGCCGAACGTTTTCGGGGTTGAAAAGGTAACTTATTTTGTCCTTACTGGTGTTATAGATTGCAAGATTTGTGTTTTCTGGTTTACTTGTGAGAAGTTTCGAGCCATTGCAGCTCATGCCTGGTGTGCGTGCAACCGGCCTCAAGTGAGGCTGATGGGCCGATTGCCGATTTCATGAAAGTAGGCCTCCTGTGAGAAAAACGAGTTATCTGTCTACTCTGGGAACTGATGGGAGCCAGTTGTGTGTCTGGTCTGGGTTACGGCTATCGAGGACAGGGAAGAGGAGGAGGAGGAGGAGGAGGGGACAGTCGGGCTCTGACAAAGGGTTTAGAGGTCAGGGTGGAGGAGCGTTGAGAAAAAAAAAGTCGTAGCCGCGTTGCTGTGAAGTCTGTCCCAGTTTTGTCTGGCCCACAACAAGATATCCGAGGGGAAATCTAGGATCAAAACTGAAAACCAAATGACTGAGTAGCAGTCTGAGAGTGGGGATTCAAACCCAAAGAGAGAACCTAATCTGAGCCAGAGGAAGGTATCGCAGACTGATGGAGGTTTGCATCTCCTGCAGGGTGAAACTGCAGCATCGGACTCTTTCCATCAGTGTTTGCTCAAAGCCACGCCGACAAACCTGGATGTAGAAAGGAATCCCGGCGCTGCGTCGGGTGGCGCACAGTTTGGATAACGGGTCACTGGATTTGACCTCAGCTAGAACCTCTGACAGCCAGTGTGCCGGAAGCTGCTGCAGGTACTTACTCCCGCTCCTGAAAACACACAGAGACGGAAAGATCCAAAAAAATCTTATTTATATGAAAATCAATATCAATAATTAAAGTTAAATATTTCACATAATACCTGATTATTGTTCCAAATTTTTATAATAAGAACACACAACACATCAAAGAGATATCTTAAGAGCAAAAAGAAATACTACACAATGTTAGGCAGGTGATTTTTAGACCCATGAATCTACAATCACGTTAAAATAACCTGAACACAATTTAACATCATAAATAAATGTAATCTGGTTTATCGCTCCCCCCAAAGGAATCGTATCATAAAAAATCCATAATCCGACTCTGAATGTAGCTGGAAAAGTAAGTAAGGGGAACTTAAAAGATAAAGTGAGGACAGTGAAGGACAAGACGAGTAAATAAAACGCTGTAATGTGAAGAGACAGCAGAGCAGAGGCAGCAGAACCCAAAGCGCTGCATGCTGACACAGAAGAAGCAGAATACTGCAGAATCACATGCCGAAATGGGCATAAAGGCAACAAAAGTGAGTTTAGTCTGAGTAGTCAGGACGGGGTGGTTCAAAGCCAAAATGGCGGCTAGGGTTTGGTGGTTTGTCAGCCACCGCAGGGTTAAAGACGTCCTCCACATCCCGCCATCAGGAAAACAAAAGACGCACGAAAAAAGAAAATCTAAATTAAAAGCACCTCTGATGAGTAGCTTAAAATGTGAAACCAGATGAAGCAATGTTTAATTTGGAAATCAAAGGAAGATTAAATATAATTTATGTAGATTTGCTCCGTGACGTGATTCCCACTCACGGCGTGATACAGCTTGAAATTGAAAATTGCTGCTATATGATATATTGTTGCTGCTTATCTGCTATAATTCAATAACAGATGATTAAAAGGAAGAGTTGAACTCTTCTTTCGGGTCCCTGATGGCGCTTCATGATGAATATGTGTTTTCCTGTGACCGTTTGTTAGAATGTGGCATTAACGGTCTTTGCAGTGATGCTTTTACCTCGTCCTCCTGCCCAGGGTCTACAGAGGTAAATTAGCTTAAAGCTAACTTTGGCACAGCTGGCAAATGTTGTTGCAGCCGTTTTCTGGACCATTGGACCTGGACTATCACCAATATGTCTTGCGTTCATTCATTCATTCATTGTATAACTTGCATTCTGCTCTTAGGCAGGTTATTGCACAATGACTTTAGCATTCATTCATTTTATTAAAGCTGCTGCACTATTGCATTTTCTTCTATTTTTTTGCATGCCTTAAATGCTGTGTGAATCTTCATCGGTGCTGATGGACATATTGGTTTCCCTCCGGATGAATAAAGTGTCCCTCCATCTATCTGAGCATGAGCACACACCTGCTGAGCGTGTCGGTGAGGCGGACGAAGCCCACGTACGCCAGTTCAAAGGCGCCGCGGTGTCGCGACTGCAGGAGCTGCTGACGGAAGTACAGGCCGATGCCCTCCACCTGTAACAGAGAGCGAACAGGTGTGTGAGGTGGATGTGACGCAACCTGTGCTCAGAGAGATCATGTGATCCAGGCTGCAAAAAACTTCATGAAGGGTTTTACACAGTGTGTCAGAATAGATGGGACAGGAGCCAATGCTCAACGGCAACTGTGGCTCACCGCCCATCACCTCCACCCCAGGGCATGTGCCTAACAATGGAAAACAAAATATGGTGGCACCTGAAAGAACTTCTCCTGTGGATGTTGGGAATTGGGTGATTCATCGCATCGAAATTCATGAACGGATCTCGGCACAGGGTCAAAAATAACCACTTAGGAATTTGCATAAGTCCAACGTTTATCGATGGGATGCCTGACCTCCACCATCAAGTCCCTCTCTCCGCCGAATGAGCAGACTAAGCTCTTAGCGCTCGCCACGCGCTAGAGACGCCACCTGTTCCCCAGCAGCGAGCGCCGAGCATGTCCGGCATCAGAGAGGCATGTCAGTGTCGTGACAAGTGTTCAAATAAGCCTGCTGAGACGTCCACATAATGAGCACCGTCAGTAAAACCATCCAGTTAGTAACAGTGTTAGCAACATTATTCTGACTAAACACACAGACGACACACAGCTGAGCGCCACGCACTATGTGAAGGGGGGGTGGGGGGAGCGCTGCAGGTGAGGCACTAGGGCGAGGCGGACGCAGAGCTCCGGCGCCCTGTCATTAAGACTGTGGTATCAGTGCCACCGCAGAGCCGGCCAGGCCTCAACTTAGTCAGGGGTGGCACGGAGGGCACAGGGAGGGGCGGCGAGGCCCTGACTCAGAGACACCCTGTGTGAAAGGGGAAAAACCAGACGTCCCAACGGGGGGTGCAGAGTCAGAAACAACAACCCGCACAGACCTGCCTGTGAACCAGGAGGCTCGTGGGCTCTGATATCAGCGGACCAAACCACCGCTCTGCCTCAAAGACGTCTTCAGGGGAGCAGGAGACAGAACCGAGTAATTACTGTCGGAGAAAACAAACCCGACACCCATCTGTTTGTGTTTGTGTTTGCGGCGATGCGACTGGTCAATAAACTGACCAGAGCCTGTCGATGCAAAGTATGGAGCACATAAGCCGCAGCGGCATCAATGACTTATCATTGCTGGCCTGAGCGGACTCCCGAGAACGGCCTGACCTCACCGGGGGTAAAAATGGCAGCAACAGTCACAGCTAGCTGGCCGGTGGCTGCCGAGGCTCAGACCACTGCGGTGCTGAGCCGGGCCGCGGCTTCCCTTATTTAAAGCCTCCTGCCCGAAGCTTTCCTGTCTGTGTGACTGTTTAACAGGACCCAGCGAGCTTCCTGTGTGGGGCAGGGAGGGTAAGCAGGGGCTTTATTTAGACGTCAACTTCCTGTTTGCAAACGTGCCCATTTCCCAGAAAAACTTCCATGTGTGGAGGAAAGTCTAATTACATGTGTGGCTCGCCGTGACAGTGACCCAAATAGCCAACCTCTCCGTTGAGAGCGAGGGTTAGACTCTGATCACGTCTGATGGAGCTGTTGTTTGCTGCTCCGCTGTCCTAACGGCACAGAAAACAGAAAAATGCCATAAAGGAATAATTCACATTCCTTTAGTACGACACGTAAAAACAGATTCATTCTCAGACGCCGCACTTCGGCTCTGGAGTTTGCTATCAGGCAAACACTGACAGGAGTGAAACGGGGTCAGTCTAAAATGAGGGGGAAAAAAATGATGCATCATAAGAGGCGTAAGAAGAAGTAAGTCCAGTGAATGCTGAGGAGGAACAAACCAAAGCAAACGGTCACCAGAGTATTCTTAGAACAAAGGTCTAAATAGTGTGAAAGCCTTCAGAAAGAGAAAGACCAGGAGACTCCATCCATGATGGACTTTACAATTTTAAAGTATTTAAATGTCTTAGCATGTTCTCTCTAGATACTCTTCATCACTCTTCATCACACGTCCAGAGGAGACGCTGACTGATTACAGGAGAGCCCCGATGTCCTACTTTTAAATAAATAAAATCGAAGGCCGTCAGAAATGGTGATGGTGCTCAACCATTTCAAACAAGCGTGTCACTTGTCAGGGCTTTGGAACGTTTTGCAGTTTAGAAAGGTTCTTACCAAACCTCAAATCATAATCCATTTTTGTCCGGCACAGAATAGGAAATAACAGAGGATTGAGTTGAGGTCGTAGTCTGCGGGCCACCATTGTGGAAGTCGGACAAACCTGCGGCGGAGAAATGTTCTAGTCATGACTGGAGCTCAGCAACTGTTGTACTGAATAAAGCATGGCAAGACTTCAGGTTAAATATTTTGGTAATCGAGGACAAACAAACTTCACGGAGAGTCAGAACATTGATGGCGCTGTGTTCTCTTGTTTCTACCTCATGAGGGCCAAACCAAACATGTCTGCTCCTGCGGGCTACGGGTTATTATTCAAAACGTGTCATTTTCCTTTTCCAGCACAGGACTCAAAGTAGAACAACATCATAAAAGAGGGACTTGGTTCTTTGTTGATTACACATCCCCTTTGGCTCCTAAAGATTCCATGAGTTCTGTAGACCTCAAGAAAAATCCTGCTGACTCAGCAGCGAGCAGTTAAAGGACATTGTTGGAATCAACCACTTTGACAGGCGGAGATACGTTCACATGGAAAAGAAACAAAAACATCTTTCACTCATTCAATCTCGAATATTTGCTTGGAGTGCAAAAAAGGAGCTGCAGACCTGTTGCGCCTCAGATTCAGGAGGAGCAGAGGGGATTCTGTCCAGCTCTCTATGCAGAGCTCCTTCTGTAGGGTGTGAGGAGGTTTGAGAACACATGTAGAAGATCTGAGACCGTTCCTCCACACAAGAACTCTCTCCTCTCTAACACCCCTAACATTCTGAGGTCCGCGCTTGTGGACTCTCCTCTGCAGCACATCCCGCCGATGTTCTGTGGGGTTTAGGTCAGGTGACTGGGATGGCCATCTCTGAACCATTCTTGGGTTGAGTCCATGGTACCATGTCTTTTAACAACATGTCCAGGTTCTTTGAAGTCTGGTGGTGGATCACTGATGCTTTTGGGGGTAGGCACTTTATAATAATAATAATAATAATAATACATTTAATTTATAATGCACTTTACATTTGGATCAAATCTCAAAGTGCTAAAAACACACTTTATCATGTGTGGCATCCATTTGCAGACATGTCCTCTTCCATGTAGATTTTCTTTTGGCCCTTTCAAAAAACTGACTTATTCAAATGTTGAGGGATTTTCTTATGTCCATTGCCAGATTTGTGCAGCTCTAAAACTTTTCTTCACACATCATTCTGGTCGCTCTGGTCTTTCTCATTGTGAAGAATGTCAAAAGGGAATTAGGCCTGTGTCACCTCATATTTATACCTCAGCAAAACAATTATCAAATCACATTAATGTCCTCCAACAGACGAAGCTTAAAGCACATTCGGCGTTTCAGCATTTGATAACGTTTGACATTACAGCAGTTGTAACTGTTGTAAAGTCCTAAGTCCTCGTGAATTCTCCTTCATGATGTTTCCCGGCGAGGTGAAGGAAAAGTGCTTAAGAGTTCACCAGGATGTCATGTTTGGACTGAACTGCAGTGGAAATGCCAAGAATGTTTGGACCGATCTCTCAAGAGCATTCCACTGACCCGAAAACCTTAACCCTGACCCCTTAACCGTTCTACCTGAAACTCTTTTTCCCACAGTAATAATACGGTTTAGAACGGAGCTCTGTAGCGAACAGGAAGAGGAAACATCCGTGGACGGTCTTCATACAAGGTTTGTGGCGGTGCGTTCGGTACGTGGGATCTCACCTGTTCTTCAGTGATGATGCCCTTTTGGACGAGGAGGTTGTTATCGGTGTTGTGTGGCAGCAGACTCTGACACAGCTGTCCAAACAGCAGTGCCACTTCCTTCATGCTCCGCCAGCAGCACACCAGCACCATCTGGGCCGTCACCCTGTAGCCTTCCCCGCCTAGAGACACAAACAGGTGCTTTAATACAACCTACACTAAAATATTCTCTCATTGTGTGAATAACCACATTGAAAAACAAGACCTGTGTCAAATGACGGGCTGTGTTCATGTTGGGTCACATGTATAACTCACACACACACACAAAAGGTCAAACACTGCCCCCATCAGGCCATTATTGCTACTGCAACAAGTACTAAATATCACAAGTACATAATAGCCATGTGGATATAACTGGACCTCACCTGTGCCTCCTGATGATGGGGTCCGTTTCTGCATTTGATCATCGCCGTGGTGCATTTCCAGCTCTCTGACACTGTTGAAGAAGTCGTTAGTGTCTCTGGGCTGAATCTCCTGCAGGATGCTCTGCAGGCCCGCTGACGTTTCTGTCACAACACACTCATTTTATCTCAGGGTCTCAAAGATTGTATTATATATTGTGGGATGTCATCGGTTGAGTGTTCATTGAGTGCATCTCCTCCTGTGTGTATATGTGTTTTATGGATGATCTTATAGTGTTATAACCTTATGTTACTATTTTACAACATGCTCAAGATCTTATGCAGATTTGTATTCCAGAAGTGGTTATCTGTATGGATGTTACATTTTTTTTTACCCCCATTTGTTTACTGGAATGTGAGATGAGTCATTAGTGGGAGGCATTTGTCTGTACAGTTTCCACCTGATAGCATATACTGTAGTAGGTTAATGGTAAAGGTAGACTGATAACCTGAGTCGCTATCCATAGGGATCAGTCCTTCTGGGGAAGAGCTTTGGACGACAGGCGAGACCACGTCAGACATCCTGTAGCACATAGTGATCAGCTCCGACACGAGACATCGCCACTGATCAGGCTGCCCTAAACTCCTACACAACCAGAGAAAACAAGGAGTGGGAAAGGTCAGAAAGGAGGAGCGGATACATAAGGTAGGATGCCCACTGCTAGTAGAGATCTGCAGAACAAACTTATAGTTATCATCTGCAGAAAACACAATCTATAGATATCATCCGTAAGAAAACGCTACCTATAGATGGTTAAGGAAAACACCACCAATAAAATCAATGGTTTCCTATCCTCTAAGTGTTGATGTGATAATCACACTGTTTTCAGATGCTGCAGGATATCAGTGATGGGACATTATGAGATCTTTAAAGATCAATCATTACATATAAATGCTTAAATGTTGGGTTGGTCCCAGCTTTCTCTCACCAAAAACAGTTCTGACCCATTGAGACATGGACTCCACACGACCTCTGCGGTTGTGTTGTGGTGTCTATCAGCAACTGACTAAACATTGTTGTTTACAAGGCACAAAATGGCAGTGGCCTCTTTCAGTGAGGCAGTGAGCGCAGGCAGACATCAAGAATGGTTAAGGAATAATCAAACAAGATCAAAGTATTGACCTTCGCCTTCAAATCCCCCAGATCTCCATCAATTTATTCACAAACATATCCAACCAATGGAGGCCCCACCTCGCAATAGAACACCTTCAGAGGGCTGGCGGAGTCATTGGGTAACTAAAAAGTGAGATTGTATAAATGAGAGAGTGGCCGGGTTACTGTAATCCTCACTTTGGGTTTAGACGCTGCAGGACAGCGGTGATGCAGTGGGCTCTGCCGTACAGAGGAAACGAAGCAGCCGCCAGCAGAAGAGATGATTCCGCTTGGGCCACCTCCAACTGAAGGGAGCGAAGCAGGTACTGAACCACTGACAAGAGAACAGCATTAAACATTTATCACACACCTCCGAGCAGAAACAAATACATTAAGTGGGCTGCATGTGTGAATCTCACCTGCCATCATGTTGAGCTCCAGGGCGACGCTCTCAAAGGGCTGGGGTGGAGAGGAGGGAGGCTGAAAGTGAAGGCCCTGCTCCTGGGCACAGTCTAGCAGAACCTGGATGAGGTCAGGCTGGGGGAGCAGCAGGATGAGGAGGTAGGCTGCTGTGACACTGTCAAAAGGCTTTGTGCTGGTGCTGAGGTCCAGAGCGGCTCGAAGGACTCGACGCATCCTGTCCCGGTCCTAACATCAGGTGAAAGGAGGTATGATCTGAAAATACTCCAGTACTTGTTGATGACTTTGCTCCGGCTGCTAGTGGATTGATTTTACTACTGATGACACAGTATTTATAACAACTTTAGAATCATATTTAACTACGCTGCTCAAAAACAGAGGAACTACCGAACTCAAGCCAATCACTAATCCCAAACAACCAACCACCGCCACTAACCCTCAACCCTTTACTGTAACTAGGAAGGAGGAAAAGGGGAAGGTCAAAGATGATCTGGAGGTAGTGGAGAGGACATGCAGTGGGTTGGTGTGACAGAGGAATGTATAGAGGACAGGACGAGATGGAAACAGATGATCTTCTGTGGCGACCCTTAAAGGGAACAGGCGAAAGAAGAAGAGGCACCATCACTACAAACGTCACGACTGCATAAGAACCCGTCACTACGGCTAACTGATCACGACCAATAAAAAACAACTACTGTCAACAAATGAGAAACATCTGAGTCATGCCACCCAATCAGAACACGGTAGCTGTTGTAGGGTAGATTCATTCAGATGGGTGGAGGTGCAGCCCTCCGAGCTCTCTCCATCACAATACCTGTAGTCCCACCGTTGACGGCGGGAGTTGCCGTACTAACGTTGAGGCCAGTTGTTTGACTTCCAAGAAGTTGCTGCCAACGCAGTAGAGGACGTTCTGAGCATGCGCAGGGGTCACAACCTCGCCGAGCAAAAACCCATCAGGCTCTGAGGGAGACAGGAAGGTGGAGAGCAGACAGGACGGGACAGGAGCAGAGGGAGTCAAGTCAGCTGGAGAGTCGGGATTGTGGGAACGTAAACACACCGACAGATTTCACGTTAAGATCCGGACTAATGTTCACTCTCTGCCTGGTCTATCCCGCATATCCAGGTGTCTTTGTAATGAGATATAAATGTCATTCACTTCACCTGTAGGTGGATTTAATGTGTGTAAGTTTACTTGTTGGTAGTCTGCGTGTTTTCAGATTAAGAGTTTATGCACCACATTTAACATTTACAGCAGGTGGTCTCGTATTGGTAACATGTGGGCTTCTGCAGTGGGCCCCTACCTGCGCTGAAGGTAAAGATCTGGCCCAGCAGACACAGCAGCTGGAGGGTCATGAGACATTTAGAGAAGGATGCCCCAGGAAGCAGAACCTCCAGCAGTTCCTCACATAGCCAGTGGAGAAAGTCCTGCGTCACAAATGAACAAGACAAGTTTCAGGCTCGCCAATACAGAACTAGGCAACGACACATCATATACCCCTTTTCCACCAAAAAGAACCTGGTGCTAGTTCGGTGCTAGTGCCAGTGTTAAGTTGGTTCAACTTTCGCACCTCCTAAGAACCTGTTTGCTATTCCATTGGCAAGGATCCAAGTCAGAGGCACGCCATTACGTCCCCTTATAAACATCACTAAATCACTGTCTGTTTACCAAGCGCCACACTCAAGTACGACAACGAAGATGAAGGAGCTCATCATCTCCATGTAAGTGCTATTCCTGTCTTTGCAAGCCTAAATTGAGATCCAGATATTTAGATAGATTTTTACAGTTTATCGGCTGAAACGTGCTCGGCTGTTGTTTTAAAAAGGAAGGTTCAGAGTTCGCGCCGGTCTTGACTGTAACTATAACCCCGCCCCCTTCCCCCGACGTAATCAGTTCTTGGCTCTAAACCCACTTGATGATGCTTGCCTGGTACCAGTTTTGAGAGCCAGGACCTGTGTGTTTAGGCTGTCGAAAAAGCAAAGAACTGGTCCCTAGTCAGGCTCTGGCTCCGAACTAGCCCTGGAACCAGCTAGGTGGAAAAGGGGTTATAGTGATCCATGTATGTGGGTGTTCTGTGCGTAGCGTACCTTGTAAAGATGAAGGGCACGTTGGTCTGCATCTCTTTGCTCGTCGTCTCTCACCTGGGTCATTCTTCTCTGCATCAGCATAGCGCTGTCCTTCACTCTGCAGAGGAGCTGTGTGGGAAAGGATTCAGATTCTATTAGGGGACCGGCCCGACGAATCAGAGGGGAAGGAGCTCTTTGTGTTGCTCACACCTTCCGTCCATCTATTTGTACGTTACCAATAAATCAAACGGATGAGGTTAACCTTCTTCAGCAGGCTGACGGTCTGCTGTCTCACACATGGCGACTGGCTGTTCAGGTTAGGCGGAAGGAAGTGGCGGATCAGATCCAATTCCTCCGAGGTCAGAGGCTCAGTGCTGCGGTGGGTCTCACAGACTAAGCCCAGTGTGTCCATCCTCACCTGGAGTGTAGTGGGGGAGGAGTTTTGTTGTTGTAGGTTAAAAACACCAATACAGAATAACTCGACGCCTTGGATTAACGCAGCCTCACCTGATCATGTTTGTGGACCAGGGCCTGTTTCAGTAAGGACAGGGGAACCAGCCCGCCCCACAGCCCTTTATCTGAGGGTGGAATGACGCCCTGGGCCCGGGCCGCCCGCAAGCACGTCATCAGAGCCCCCAGTGCACCCCTGCTTCCCGAACGACCTGCAAATGATCCAAACAGCGTTTCTGAGAGAGCTAATGTCACACAGACTCACCGTCTGGCGGTCGTACACTTGCCCACCCATCATCCATGTCTGTCCACACACAGACAAAAAAGGGTGGCTGGCAACAACCATCAAGGTGAAAACCCGGCAGTGTCGTGATAAACAGAGGGAAAGGATGCAGCGTGTTTTAGGTGCAGATATTTGTACCTGCGCTGGACAGCGGCGTGACGTCTAAAGCCCGCACCATGTGGGCCAGGCTGGAGGGGCTGCAGCGTAGCAGCTTGGGCATGAAATAGTCCAGGATGTACGTAGTCTGGTCCGGTCTGGAGCGACACAGCACCTGTAGTAGAGGGGTGACCCACGTGCGTTGCCAGCGCTCTATCCAGCCCTCGGCCGCATCCTCGCTGAGCAGCTGCGCCTTGTGGCTGACAAACAGCCTCTCCAGGAGGTCGCTGGCATACGGCGCCAGCGTCTGGTCACCCATCAGGCCCAGGAGGCTTGAAGGCAGCTGGGGCTGGGCTTCGAGCAGGTACCCAGCACCGTAGAGCTCCACGAGACAGCCCAAGGAGCCGTACTTCCCCCTCATGTGCCACTCCATTCCCAGCAGGCTTTGGGTGAGCTCTGTGACGTAAGCGTCGTCGGTTGGGACGGAGGAAGAGATGGGGCTGGCGTGCTGATGTAGGAGGAGGTGGTTACGGAACAGAGAGTGGGTTTGGTGGCGGACCCCATCCAGTGGGTGCTCCCAGTGGGAGTAGATGTGGTCTAGCAGGCGTCGTTGAAGCCCTGAACCTCCCCTGAGGGCATGCGAGATGTGAAGAGGGCAGCACTGGCCCTCTCCCAGCAGGCAGTCCAGAGCGGCGCCACTCCACAGCGTTAGCACCCGGGCTACCACCATAGCAGTACTGGACTGTTTGATGCTGCAGGGAAACACAGTCCGATTACTGACAAGGAGTATAATTAAAACCTACAGATGAATGTTCCGTCATTTTTGTCCCCCCTGTCCCGCTGCTGTTCTGTCCTAATGACAGTGATGACATCATCGGTGTCGGCTCAGACCTACCTGACATCCAGGTCCAGGAGAGCGTTTGGGACCAGCAGCAGCAGCCGTTCCCACTGTGGCCCTTTGAAGGGACCCTTCCAGCTCAGCATGGCCAGAGCACCATGACAGAGATAAAGAGAGATGCTCGGCAGGCGACCGCTGACACACAGAACCTCACACCTCTGCTTCAGCCAGCGGGGCGCCGGGTCCAGGCCCGTCACCGAACCACACAGCAAGCTGCATACCTGCCACAGAGACAGGAGGAGACTTGAGGAGAGTCTATTATTCTTTATATTTCTCGGCATTGAGTGAAAACATGAAAAAGACTCACAGAAACATGAACACATGACTTATACTATACCTATATATATTATATATACTCATATATAAGTATGTTCAAGGAGGTGTTGCAAGATAACGATTTAGTTCCAACATCATAACTTTAGAATAAATAAACACAAAGGGATAAAATATGTAGAGATTTGTTTAGTCGAAACTTTTCCTCTCACCACGGAGGCAACAGCGTCCCCACAGCCCAAGACCGACCTGACCAACAACACTACGGCCATGGCGGCGGTACTCTGGATGGACTGGATGAACTCCTCTGGAACAGAGACAGGAAGAGAGACGGGTGGATGAGACATTGACATCATCACCTCCACACAAACATAGATCTGTAGACCTTCACTGTTACATTTATCTGTTAGCACCTCGTTAAACTCCTCCTATCCTGAACTCATCATCCTTCGCTCTTCAGGGGAAAAACACCGAGCACCAGTTTGTAATACACTCCAAAGTTTGTGTCCGAGGAAACGGACACCCCTGCCACGAGGGTAAACGTATACGTGTTTATGTGATCCCACAGCGAGGACGTCAGGATGAACCATTTTTGCGATTACCCACAATTCAGAGCGTCATGGTGTGAAAACCCCAATAATTCTATAAACTATTGTATTTATCGAGACACTTTTATGAGAGGCACGAGGAAAAACATCCTCTCTACTCACAATGTGTGTGTGTGTGTGTGTGTGCGTGCGTGTGTTTGAGAGAGTGTGTGAATGTTTGAGAAAGAGTGTGAATGTGTGAGTATGTGTGTGTATGTATGTGAGAGTGAGAGTGTGGGTGTGTGAGAGAATGTGAATGCGTGAGTGTGTTTGAGAGAGTGTGTGTTTGAGAGAGTGTGTGATATGTGAGCATGTGTGTGTGTTTATGTATATGAGAGTGAGAGCCTGAGAGTGTTGGTGAGTGAGAGAATGTGAATGCGTGAGTGTGTGTGTGTGTGTTTGAGAGAGTGTGTGAATGTGTGAGCATGTGTGTGTGTTTATGTATATGAGAGTGAGAGCCTGAGAGTGTGTGTTTGAGAGAGTGTGTGAATGTGTGAGCATGTGTGTGTGTTTATGTATATGAGAGTGAGAGCCTGAGAGTGTGGGTGAGTGAGAGAATGTGAATGCGTGAGAGTGTGTGTGTGTGTGTTTGAGAGAGTGTGTGAATGTGTGAGCATGTGTGTGTGTTTATGTATATGAGAGTGAGAGCCTGAGAGTGTGGGTGAGTGAGAGAATGTGAGTGCGTGAGAGTGTGAGTTTGTGTGTGTATGTGAGAGTTTGACTTTGTTTGTGTGTGAGAGATTGTTTGTGTATGGGTGTGCGTGAGAGTGTGTGTGTGTTTATGTGAGTGTGTGTGTGCGTGAGTGAGTGTTTGAGAGAGTGAGTGTGTATGGGTGAGCATGTATGTGTGTGTGTGTGTGTGTGAGAAAGTGTGTGTGTGGGTGAGAGTGTGAGTGTGTGTGTGTGAGAGTGTGTGTTTATGGATTTGCGTGACAGTGTGAGTTTGTGTGTGTGTGAGAGTGTGGCTTTGTTTGTGTGTGAGATTGTATGTGTATGGGTGTGCGTGCGAGTGTGTGTGTTTTTTTGAGTGTTTGTGTGCGCAAGAGTGTGTGTGTTTATGTGAGTGTGTGTGTGTGTGTGTGAGAGTGTGTATGTGTGTGAGAGAGTTTGTATGTGTGTGTGTGTGAGAGTGTGAGTTTTTGATGATGGATGTCATCAATCACAACAATCTAAAAACTTGCCGCTATTTGTGAAAACCTTGATTATCTCCTCTGGGCGTAGTCGTGACAGCAAACCCTGATTTTGTGACTTCCACACATCTTTTTTAACCTTAATGACCCTGAAACAACTAACAGACGCTGCATTCCCTCACTGTCCAACCGGATTCCGTCACGTTATTGTCTGTCCTGAGAGAAATCTCTGAAGAGGCCCTCGGGTTTTTCCTGCGGCTCCTTACCATCGGTGAGGATGCGGATGTAGCAGCCCAGCACGTGGCTCAGCGTGTCCTCAAGGTCACGGCGGCTCTGTTCGGCCTGCAGAGTGGAGGTGATGGCTTCCTGAGACCTCTGAATCACCAGCATGGAGGTCTTCACGGCTGCCAGACAGGACTGCATCATCTGGGCCTGGACCACAGGTCGTCCTGCTAAACCACTAGATTGGAGACGAATGACGTATAACGAGTAAAAGACGTAATTTTCCATTATGTACCAGCAGCTGTGGTCAAAGAGCGACTGTAGCTGGTACAAAAACAGATGCTGAGTATTCTGAATGGACCAGAACACACTTCTGTACCTGTTCTGTTGAAGGCAGTCGATCAACACACTGTGGAGAAACTGCAGCACTAGGAAGAGGAGAAGAGCATCAATAAGAGGCTATATTGTAATAATCAAGACTTTAACTCCTAACAGGTAAAACTGACCTTCAAGCAGCAGTCTGTTGATGCACGTCTCTCCTGTGGGCAAAGAATATTGGATTGATCTTAAGCACCGGTAGTAAGATACGGCTGTACTGGTTCAGTAGAGTCTGTTAGTGAAACCCCCCACTCACCGAGGGAGAAGCCATCCAGACAGGCAGCGATGGTGTCGACACGCTGAGCGCGCTGGTCTCGGGTCGGGCCGGACAGACAGTTGGACAGACAGGAGGACAAGCTGCTGACCGCACGCCCATGAAGCCAGTCTGGAACCGCACCTAAGGTGCTGAGGAAGGCAGCAGAGAAGTGCTGATCATCCACATCCCTGATCTACAACTCAGTCTGCTGCAGGTTCTCATCCCTCCGTGTGAAAGGAGAGAAGATTAACACCAAGGAGACAGGGGAGAGGTTTGGTTTGGGTAAAATATAAAAAGGATGGGGTCAGATCCAAACCCCCCGACTCAGCTGAGGAGTTCTGTGTTCCTTAGAATCGTCAGTTCTCATCGGAGGAAAGACAGAATGCCTTGTTTTGGGTTGGGGTTGGTTCTTCAGAGTATATTCTTAAAACCAGAAGTGAACTTGAATTGATGAGTTTTATTTTATTTACCGTCTGCGATTGAGTTTGTTGTACGTTACGGGTGAGTGTGAAAGATGACAGTGCTAAGACATCCCAGAATGTTTAATTTATGATATCTATATATAGACATAGATCTATATCTATGTATCTATATCTTTATTCTTCTAAATCTTTTGAACAAATGATACATGAAAATGCATTCTTACTGAGTCTAGATAAAAGATGGAGAGTAAAATAAAAGTCCTAATAATCGCTTTTTTCTCAATTTAGATATCAATAGATGAATAAATATTGTTTTCTGTGCATCTGTACTTTTTCAGCAATAGATCTCAGGGCTGAGATAATCTCTGGAAAATTATTTTGTTTATCCTGCAGCAGAATTTAGTCTCATCTTAAATGTGCAATTCTGAGAAAATGTCTAGGAATTTTCGGGGAATTTCAGGATATGTTTCACATACACTGTTCACATTTAGCTGTGTACCTGGCAATGGCTCGCCGTAAAGGGTTCTTAGGCTGCAGGGAGGTGTAGACTAGAGACAGCGTGTGCAGACAAGTATCTAGAAGAGGTCCATCAGAATGCTCTTCATCCAGGTTCTCCAGCTGGGCACCAGCCTGGTGGACGCAAAGAGGTCATATCATTTGGCGTTTAAGAAGGCATCCCGTCAGGGCAGACTTACACTGATCTTGCTATTCCTAACATTTTTAAACCAACCTTTTTCACCAATTGGATCTGATGCACAGGCTCACTCTGCTCCAAACAGGACTGCAGGGTCTGGGCTAGCTGCCTGACTCCGACCTGTCCCCCATCCACAGACAGAGAAGCTGGAACAGAGCGGACATGAAACATGTAAAGAGTAAGTCTTCTACAATGGCATGATTACATCTCTGTTTGTAGAAACAACAGTACCCATCAGGCTGTGCAGTTTGTCCTCATCCAACACCACAGCCTCCACTCGGACCGTCCTCTTCTTCACCACCATGACTCTGTCCTGCACGAAGAACATCAAGAGACACGAGCGATTATGAGTGACGTCTACAGGTTAGACACACCTGCATCACTATTTCATTACACAGGCTGGATGGCCACACTAAATGAAGGGGGTCTACCAGTTTCTAAATATCTACCACTTCTCTGGTGTCTCTGTGTATAAATATTAGCAGGGTGTATGCCAGTTAGCACTTTTTATTTATGAAAGTCCCCCAAACACTGTCTGTCAGATTGTAATTTTCACTTTACCTTAGCCAAACTCCAGCAGACCGCTATGGATAATGGCAGGCTGCGAGCTGCACGAGTGTACGTCTAGCTTCAAAAGCGTCCGGCTCATAAAATAACGAAGTCGCAAAGTAAAACAAATACCCATAAATAGCGGAGAGTCTAAATAAAATGGTATTTTAATGAACTTTGTAGCATTCACGTGAATCCAACGTGGATTCCTGGTTTCAGATCAGGCTAACAGGAAGAAGTCAGCTCACTCTCGGTAAAATTTTTCAGAATAAAATAACTATTATCCCCACGTCCAATTCAGAGATCGAATTATTTGAAGTTCATATTCCATGTGAACTTAATTTGTAAAATTGAATTATTTTCAGCAAGATATATGATCCAACTAACTTTTAAGTATCATTTATTGTATAATAGGAGTCATATCTGAAGCCATATCCATTTGAGGTCTGGTGTTGTTTTTGCACTTTTGACACAACAATCATCCACGCTGCATTGAATTACGTCACTTCCTGTCAATTATTATAGGCCACTGGTTCCAGCCGGGCTGTCATGAAACAGCGCTCCGGCTTCTTATTGGTCTATACTTCCCGTCAATCAAACACAGAGAGCATTACTTGCCTAACACATGATTGGACAAACTGTAGGAAACCGCACCCTCTGAATCCAGCTGACTCCTCCTCTCGGCTGAGCGCTGTAATGAAACTTGGGTAAAACACAATCTAACGTTATTATCCTTGAATTAGGACTTTTATGCTCTGGAAGAAAAGGAAATGAAGAGAAGACAGAGTCCCCATGGCGTGAAGGCGCTCGTGTAGTTTGTTCCATCACATATCGTCAAGGGTAAGTCGAGAAACTTCGATGAAAAAGTGGATTTTTGTGGCTAATTAAAAAGGTCGGAAAGTTGTGTTTGAAACGGAGTATGTGGTAACTCGAAGTGTTTTTATAATGACGTCACAGCAGTTATTCCACTCTGTAAGCAGTTGTTATTCCACTCTGAAACAAATTTCCGTTGAATGGTAATGCAGTCAATGAATTGAGGAGTCATCACTGTGAACATAGAATCTTTTATTTAAATAACGTCACAGTTACGTGCCTCATTTTTTCAGAGCTGCTCCTAAATCGAGTCATATATTCATGTGACAGAATAACCCAATAGTAATTATCCTTCAAAATCAATTATTTGAATTCAGTTAAAAAGCAACCACAAGGTTCCCCAGGAGGTAAACGGCCCTGTCTTCTCCTGCCTCATCCCTCATTACCACTGCTAAAGAATGAGAGCAAACAGTTGAGAAGGGACAGAAAACTGACCACTATTCTTTTACAACCTGACTCCAATTGACAGACTATATACTTATAATTATATTTGAGGCAATGTGTGGATTAAAAACCTTTCAGAAGAGTAGCTATTTGTCCTTCTCCACCTCACACAGTGGAAACTATTTGGGAAAATGTAAAAAAAAAAGTTAGAATCCAGGGAATTCCTATCTGTTATCTAGATGATAACCCAAAAATGTGGATTGTCCTTTTTACCAGCGTTCCACCATTGTCCTTCACACCCCTCCCATACTGCTATTATCCACTAACCATTCTTCTACCAAGCACCCACTGTGCTTCTACCATCCTTCCACCATCCTTCTACCATTCTTCTACTCGCTGACTACCTCCCTTTTACCACCTATTCCCCTTCTTCTCTCCTTCTACCATCCTTCCATCACAGATTTACCATCACCGTTCCACCATCCGACCATCTACTACTCTTCTTCCTTTCTCCTGCCGTCCGTCTACCACCTTTTCTATCGACCCTCTACTATCGTTTTACAATCCTACCGTTCATCTACCATCCACCAAAGTTCTAAAATCGTTCTACCGGCATTGTACCACCCCTCTACAAACCATCTTCCATCATTTACTATCCTTCAACCAACTTTCAACCATCCCTCTATCATCCTTTTACTGTCCTAATACCATTCTTCTACCAGGCTTCTACCGCCCTTCAACCATTCTCCTCCGATTTTGCCGTCCTTCTGTCAAGCTTCTCCTATTCATCCACCAGCTTCTTACCAAAAAAGCTCCTCCTGCCACCCGTGTACCACCCTTTTACCAACTAACCTGCGTCTGCCTTCCTTCTACAACCCTCATACCACCCTTTTTGCCATCCTTCTATAATCCTTCTTCCTTCTACTACCCATCTCCAATCCTCCTCTGTCTGGTATTTATTCCTGTTGACAAATCAACTAGTGAAAAGGTACAGTCCGCGGTTAAGGCAATTGTAGAAAACCCTATTACAACCAATGGAAATATGAAAACCCTACATAACAGAAGCTACACAATAAAAAGGTGGACATGTTTTTTTTCTAGTGACTATTAAAAGTCTTATGTGGTGATTTAGGGTGGTCCAACAGTGAAGTTGGATAGTTATGGTAGGAACTACAATTACACTTAGGAGGTACTTAGGTAGACTAATCAGTTTGGTGATTGATGAGAGCATTTAGTGTGGTTTACAAACTCATGTAAGTTCTTCTTTTAGCGGTTCTCTTTAGGGTAAAAATAATAAAATCTCTCCCACATAGATTTTTAATCGGTTCCCTATGGATTTATTATATTCCTGAAAAGTCAGGGATATTATGGAATTGAATTTGGTACATATGAATAAACTCTAGGAGAACTAGAGTTTATTCATATAGATTCATATGTATAGAGTAAATATATATCATATTTTACTCTAAAAGTTCAGGTTTTACTCACTATGTTTTCCAGTCTTACCTCAAAAACAATTTCATGGATCCTTTTCAAACTTTATACCACCGTAGAAGTCAGTGCGTGGAAGAACTACATTGATTTTTCTTGGGAAAGGTCGGTTTTATACCAAGTATACCGACGGGTTATTGAAGGCCATGTTCCATCCAGCGATGTAAGTTTGAGATATTCTGTCAACTAAATATATCAGGACGGACAGTGAAAAGAACATCCATCGTAAAAAAAGCTTCATCTATTTCATTTATTTCTTCTTTTTTAATCCACTCGGCAATTGAGGCGCTGCTGCTCTACCTGTAGAATTCATTAACGTCTGTTTGTTTGATTTGGCTGCTTGTACTGACACCTGGGTCGGGGGGTTGATGTGTATGACCAGCAGGACCTGTATGAGCAAAAATCCACAATACCCACCTGGTATAAAATACAACTGTCTGAACCCGAACCACATACGTCCAACTTTGTATGTTGTGTCGTCACAGTCGCTCGGAGAGTGAGCCAAGCTGCTGTCCAAGGTGCTGAGTCTCTCCCATCACCCTCAAAACTCTTCTTTATCTCTGATTGACCTGCAGGAGTCGACCCATTGGACCGCAGTCTGAAGGTCGACCCTCCATTGATGCTCTGTAGAAAGGAAAGAGTCATTCTGTTGTGACAAAAACCCAAAGACCCTCAGTTTCAGGTGATCTAAAGCACTAATGAACACAGAATTACAAACACTGCCGTCCATTTCTGGCCGGATTCCCACTTAATCCTACGTACTTCACCTTTAAAACATAAAATAAGATTAATTCATTAGTTGGATCTACGTGGAATCGGTGCAGGGAAAGTCACTTTGATTGTCCCTCATAAATCCGGCTATGTCACAAGGCGATCTGCTGTGAGTTGTGATCAGTCCCGGCTGCAGGGCCGTTGAATCCGAGGCGACTTCCAGGGCAGCTGCCTCGAGGATGACTCTGACCCCTTCGTCTCCCCATAGACGGATGATGAGAGGAATATTTATTCTGATGTGCGTATTGTTGTTATTTACATATTCTCGCTATTTTCCAGAGCGGACGCAGTATGGCAGACGGCGAGGAGGCCATGAGCCAGGACGACTGGAAGGAGAAGTGTGTGGTTCTGGAGGCGCTGCTCGTGAAGTTCAGAGTGCAAATCGTCAAGATTCGAGAACTCACCGCCGACAAGGTGGGTTCGAGTAAACCTCATCCGGTAAAAGTTATGGAAAATGATCAGACGGGTAAAATGATTTTAGGTAGGAACAGAACAGGATTAAGAGAGAACCAATTAAAATGATCTTAATTTAAAACGCTGATAATAATAGGATTATTGTATATTTAACATTATTTAGCATAAATAACCAACTAGCTTTTCCTATGCGGTAATCGGAGTCTTTCGTTTTTACATATCTCCAAATCTCAACAACTGTTCTATCATGGCAGGAGAAGGATCTTTGTTCCATCCAACATTCTCTGAAATGCCTCATAACTGACAGAAACCTCAGAGAAGGCCCCCACTGAGGCTGGATGGATGGAGAACGGGGGAAAAAAGGGGGGAGAGGAGGCCAAAGGAACAGAGACAAACCACAGATGCAACAACACCATTAATATCCAGTATAACAATATAAATATTTCAAATAGTATTATCTATAACAACCACTACAGTGGCTAAATAATAATAGTTATAATAAAGTTATGAGCAGACACAGAGGTCTATCAATCTGAACGCAAGAACTGTGGCTCGGTATTTCTGTAAACGATCAATGTAAACATGTACACAGTTTGTTTTTGGATCAGCCATTGTTGTTTGTGTATGCACAAGCAACACGCTTACTTCTTCAAGTCTCTGTCGACGATAACGTCGCCGTTGTCAGTCGGGGCTTTAAACACAACATAAACCACAATCACCATTTTTCACATGTGGACTAAGCTTGATCTAAAGGAAGTTTTCTAAACCTCATCTTAAATGTAAAGAGGTTTCTCCATCAAGAATAAGACTTGGAGATGGTTCCACAGGAGAGAAGCCTCATAACTGAAGGTTCTGACTCCCATTCAACTTTTGGAGACGCTACAGACAACAAATAACCCTGATCATATAGAGAGTGTAAAGTTCTAACCCTCTTTACTTCACACAACTCCCATACCTACCTCTCACTATTACGGTTGTCTGTATGTACGCTACTGTTTTTCCTCTCCATCCTTTGCACCGGGCTTTTAGCTCTTTAATACTTTTGCACTGTGGTTCTGTCAGAAAGAAACAATCTTTTGTTTCACTGTATGTCTGGTACATTTCTGCAGAATTGACAATAAAAGCTCCTTGAATCCTTCAGAAGGATTTTACATTCTTCTCTTGCTTCTACGTGGAATCGGTGCAGGGAAACTGCCATGGGAGAGAAAAGATGTCTTTTTGGTCAGACGGCCCATCAGAAGATTTACCCCTAATATCGGGGTGTTTCCTTTTTTGGCGAGACCTCACTGTAATACCATTGGCTCCTCCCTCCGTGCTTTGCTGCATTGAAAGTGATGTGAGGGCATCAGGACCTCATCAGTAATTTCAGAAAGACAGGCGGGATGAATTAGTGTAGCCACCACACAGAGAAGATGCGAGACAAGATGAACAAGCTGCACACATTCGCCACAACCTGTCATGTATGGGTCTCCTGCTCCAGAGGGCCGTGGTGGGTGCAGCCAACTCCTCTCTGGCCAAGATCTGACGCTTCTCTCCAGGGAGCCTGATTAGAGTTTTAATGTAAACAGCAGACGACCACAGGGCTCCGTCACGCACTGCATGATGGGATTGATCCGGCTCCGCTTAATTACAGAGTCAAAGTATCCGGACAACAAAAAAGAAACTCGCGGAGACACTGAGCCCCGGTGAAAGTCTCTGCTGCATGTTTGTGACCTCGTACTTCCTGTTTGACGCGATGGATTCAACGCAAACATTTTTATTGTGCAAAATTCTGCACAGCCATAGTTTTCAGAGGGAACATCACATGTACTTTTGAGTCACGCATTTAAAAATGGAGCCATACGTACAGCCTGGAAGTATTTCCAAGCATTTTTCAGTTGAACGTAATGTCTCAGACGTTATTATTATGTTAATGATGTTTTAATTCATAACATAAACTGCAGCAGAGCCAGCGAACTGCGTTCCCACTCACGGTTACGAGCCTGGCTTATTAAGAGGGTGGCGTTATGGGTATTATTCTTACCCTATTTATCAATATTTAATGTATGTCTATATATATATATATAGACATACATGTCTATATATATACAAACCTCTCTCTCTCTCTATATATATATATATATATATATATGTATATATGTATATAAGTCTTTATTGTTTTTTTCTTGCCACTTTACAAACCTTTGGAGCTGCTGGAAGGACCAAATTTCTTCGTGGGGATTAATAAAGTTCTTTCTATTCTATTCTATTCTATTCTAATCTTCTTCTTGTCTCTTTATTCTTCTTGTTCTTCGTCTTTCGGCTGCTCCCTTCTGGGGTCTCCACAGCAGATTGTCCGTCTCCACTCATAGGTCGGTACCCTGCTGGCTAACTGTAGTGACGGCATTTGTTATCCTGGGCCCCAACCAATGCGGTCTGGAAATCAGTTTTGTGTTCCTCATATGGATTTGGCCGAGTTTTCACGCCGGAGGTCCTTCCTAACGCAATCCTTCTTGAGACTGGCACAAGAAGTACACTGGCTTGTGACCCTTTTGTGGATGGTTTTTATTCTATTGTACTCTGTATCTGTGACAGGGGGGATTATGGGAGTTCTATTTTGTTTACATGCCTAGCACATGACGGTTGGAGAACGTCTGTCCTGTTAGAAGTGTGTTTTTAGTAAGGCTGTATTTATTCTGACTGTTGTAATTAAAGAGCCCGTTCTTTGCATCAGAGCTGGTCACTAGCTCATTTAGCGTAGCCAGAGCTAAGCTAAGCAAGCTAGTGTAATATAGCCGAGAAGCACAGGTAAATAGGGTATTTCCTTCTTCAGATCACTTAACGCATGTCTTTTCTCTTTCTACCACTTTATTTCTCTGTTGTTTCATAAAGGCTACTCATCTCTCTCTCAAGACTTCAAGGAGGAGGTGCACATTGGAGCTGCTGAAAGTTAACCTTTAGGGCCCACACATTTTATTTTCCCATATTAATAACAGAGTTTAATATGATGCAAACTTAATTTGTGATTGTAATTGTGTAATTTGGGTGTGGAGCCAGAAAATTCTAAAGCCAGAAAATAGGGATTCTCATTTTTGCCAGAATCGCAGAACAGCTAGCATCTTGATTTACAATAGGCTATAGTGAATAACTGATGTTATAAGAATGACCATCACTGTTGGCCTCCTGTTAGGGAATGAACTGTAGTTGTCATACTAATGTTGTAAGAATGTCAGTCACCGTCGACCCACTGAAGCTGTTTGAATGACCATCACTGTTGGCCTCCCGATGCAGTATCGCTGTAGTTGTTCTCGCTGACGTTGTTAGAATGACCATCAACCTTGACCCCCAGACACAGGATGAGCTCATCGTGTAAACATCCAGAGGTGCCCTTTTGCCTTCTCCCCTGAGGCTCCCACAGCCCCAGCAGAGCTATTCTGGGGTTGGGTGGTGGTTCACTCTCTGACTGAGGTCTCCGGACCGCAGCAGCCGAAATCTGAATAACAGAAGTGCATAGCTAAAGACTCTGATTGTGTATTTGTCTGTCAGTCTGTCTGACTAACTAACTTACTAACCTGATGACTATGATCTGATCGTAGGTGAACAACTGTTCACTTTATCACCCCTGACATCATAATGTGTCTGCAGTGACTTCATGATGAGATCTCACGCCCTGCTACATTTAAAAATAATTTCATACATTCCTGGGACAGACACGCCAAATGTCTGTAACAAACCAGCTTTATAATCATCAGAGCATTTATCTAGATATACAAGAAGGCATGAGGACTTCGGAGAACTGAATGAAGAAAAAAAGACAAAAAGAAGGATGTAAGATTCATGAATTGTAAATCAGGATGTTCAAAAGATTAGTAAGCATGAAGACTGGAAACACGGTTGGTCTTGATGACATACCAGTGGAGGTTTGGAGGTGTAAGAGAGAGGGCTGTGGAGTATTTAACAACATTTTTCAACACTTTCATTTACTATTATTAGGGAGTGAGGATACCTGAGGAATAGAAGGATAGGGTACTCGTGCCAGTTTACAACAAAGGTTATATGCAAAGCTAAAGCAACTACAGGGGTATAAAACTGATGAGCCACACGATGAAGATCTGGGAAGGAGATGTGGAAACTAGTTTTTTGAGCAGCAGTTTGTTTGCATGGCAAGAAAGAGCTTTACAATAGAGATGTTTGCTTTGAGAGTACTGATGAAGACGTACAGAGAAGGTCAAAAGGAGTTGCTTTGTGTCTGTTTGGATTTAGAGAACGCCTACGACAGGGTGGCGAGGGAGGAATTGTTATATGGCATGAGGAATTCTGGAGTGACAGAAGAGTATGTTACATGGGTGCAGGTGTCGTATGAGAGCTGTAAAGCTGCAGTGTGGTGTGCAGTAGGAATGACGGATGGGTTCAAGGTGGAGGTTGGACTGCACCAAGGATCGGCTCTGAGCCCCTTCTAGTTTTTTATGTTGATGGACAGGCTGACAGATGAGGTAAGGCAGGAGTCTCCACGGACTAAGATGTTGGTAGCTGACATTATTATCTGTAGTGGGAGCAGGTGTAGGAAAACTTGGAGAGGTGGAGGTATGCGCTGGAGAGAAGAGGAATGTAGACAGAATACATGTGTGTGAATGAAAGGGAGGCAGGTGGAACGGTGGGGATGGAGGAGTAGAGGAGGATAAGGCACAGGAGTTTCAGTACTTGAGGTCAACTGCTCAGAGTAACGGGGGTTGTGGAATAAGTTAATGCAGGCAGGATGGACTAGGTGGAAAGTTATGTTGGGAGTTATCTGTGACAGAAGAGTAGCAGCAGGAGTGAAGGGAATGGTTTACGAGATGGTGGTGAGGGCAGATCTGCTGGATGGTTTAGAGACGGTGGTTCAGACCAGAAGACAGGAGGCAGAGATGAAGATGTTCAGATGTTCTCAGAGAGTGAGGAGGATGGACAGGATTAGAAAGGAGACATCAGAGGGACAGTCCAGGTTAACCTTCCTGGAGACAAAGTCAGAGAGGCCAGATTGAGATGGTTTGGACACGTGAAAAGGCGGAATTGTGGATCTACTGGCAGCCCTGCTTACTATGTTTTATTCTATCGGACGAAGCAACATAACTAAAATTTAAAAAAATAATTGAATGGGCGTAACCTTTCTAAATAGTTCTGCAAAGTTTACGTCGTAGACAGTACTGTCCATGCTTTCTAGGACGCTCCAGGTCCTAGAAAGCTGCTGCTGTGTCTCTATGTCAGAAGTGCTTTTTCGTTTTTCCAACAGTTACCTCTCAGTTTTCATTTTTCCCAAACATACGTGAGCAGTGAGTGTTTATGTGTCGGTGAGAACTTTCACCGTAGAAACAGACCTGCCTGTGATCAGACCCTTCAGCTGAGCTGAGAGCTGTAGCGTCTGCAGAAAGACGCTTTGTGTGTCAGCTGTGTTTGGGGCATTTAGAGGAGTTCAGGGGGAGGTTGGCCACAGAGGGCCAGTTGTGGAATTCCAGGAATGGATGTTGAGCTGGAGTTTGGATGTGAATGGGGAATTGACTACAGAGGTGATAGAGCTGTTTTTGGAACTAATGAAGTCAGAAGGGAGGGTTTGTGTGTTTATCAGGCCCAGTGAAGCAGCTAGAAGTGTGCGTTAGGCAGTTACAAAGAAATAACACACATGCCCGGGTCTCATTTGTCTATATTTAACATAAGGAGAAGATCACCAGCAGACGTATGTTTATTGGTTTTAACATGTTATATTTTGTGTGTGTGTCAAATCCAGCCTACAGTATATACACCTTGTAATTATCATGGCGTCCGCTGCCAGATGCTATATCTGTAACTGAGAGACGCACATGTGGTCTGGTGTCTGTGGTGCTGTAGAGGATCTATAGAGGGACCCAGTAAAACCATGTAGAGTCTGAAGTCCATGGCACAAGTTTAGGGAGTGTCTGGTTTGGCGGGGGTCATTAGACGGGGCACAATCAAGTCTCAGGATGTTGGCAGAGATACAAAAGTTGGATTTAATTATTAAGAGATGGATTTAAACAAAGTCTCACTGATGGAAGGGCCGTCACTCATAACTAGAAAAGCCAGGTATGTCTCACCCAGAGGATTGCTGTCCAACCAGCGTCTTCACTGAGGAACCACTTGACCTTCTGTTCTGCTCCTCTGTCCATTCAGCAAGGTCATCTGACAGCTTACAAGTAAATACAGCCGTATCTTTTTGAGGAGGAGGGCTGCTTCGCCCCTTTGTGTATCATAGTTCACATTCTGCTGATCTGTCATAAACGTGATGCTCCTGTACGTCTACACGTTGAAGTGTTCTCAAGAAAGGCATTAATATCGATGACCTAACCTGCGATGATCCCCCAGCAGCAGAAACCATAAGTGTGTCTCCTCCGTCGTTACCGTTAATGTAAGAAGTATAGAAGCTTAAGTTCTTTAATTAATTAATTAAGTGAAATTAGTCAGGTTCATACAGTGAAAGAGTCCAGGTTCATACAGTGAAAGAGTCCAGGTTCATACAGTGAAACAGTCAAGGTTCATACAGTACGAGAGTCCAGGTTTATATAGTGGAAGAGACCAGGTTCATACAGTGGAAGAGTCCAGGTTCATACAGTGGAAGAGTCCAGGTTCATACAGTGAAACAGTCCAGGTCCATACAGTGGAAGAGTCCAGGTTCATAGAATGAAATAGTCCTAATGTGATTGTTTTTTTAACTGATTGTTTCCCATCAGCCTCTTATGGTTGACTTTCTCTCGGAGACACAACTTCTCTGTTCTTCTTCTCCACCTTGAGTTTAGGAACTTCAGTGGGGAGAGACTGATGGAGGTTTTTCTCCTCTCCACCCGTAATCATGTCACAAGTGGTGAATTCTGGTCCATGTTCCAGTGTCAGAGTGACTCGGGGAGTTGTTGAACAGTCTCGTACTAGCTACCATTTTTTTGTTCTTATCTCAGAACATGAAGAGCTGGTTGTAAATTGCAGATATGGCACCTCATCATCGGTGAAAGCTGCAGGATCAGCTGATGTCAAACCACTCAAATCCTCACGCATTCATGGACCTTTTACCAAAAATAAGGGCAAAGAGGAAAAAGGGGGACCAGCACAACATTTACTGGTGGTTTGAACTTTATGGTTAATCGGCTTATTTAAAAAAAGTCAGCATTTTCCACTAAGTTGTCGAAGTAGGTAGGCGGGTTCTGTAGGTTGGGTTCTTATCGGGTTTTTAAATGGGAGGCATTTGTCCGGTAAAGTGTGTCTTTTTTGAGGGAGTTAATTTAGCGCTAGCTTTGCTGTCCTAGTTTTATCTTTGTGTTTTTGCTTCATAGGTAACCTTCATGTTGATAGTATTTTACTTCCATAAGGCCTTCCTCCCTGCTGTCACATCCATCTCATTCATCCCTTCCTAGTTAAAAAAAAATCTGGAATCCCGTGAAGAGTGCTTTTATAATTGCTTACTTTACAATACCTCCAAACCGGTAACACCATCTAATGGACTAGAAAAGCAATTTATCTTATTATTTATAAACAAAAAAGCCAATTTTGTACTTTATATATGTTAAATAAAAGGTTGTTTTGAGTCTTTTTGTCTGATTTTATGCTGTTATGATGTTTTTCTTTAAACAGCTCTAGGTGTACATCAATGCAGAGTTAACTTGAATGCGGTTTTATGAGATGCACTCTCTAATAACAACAAAGAATAATAATATTTTAAGTGACTGTGGTTCTCTTTCTCCTTCAGATTCAGCAGCTGGAGAAGCAGGTGGTTGATTCAGAGCGACTTGCTTTCACGGCTCAGCAGCAGGTAGAGGGGTCAACAGGCGTGTCTCTGAGTTAAAGCTTTTTTTTCCGTGTTTTTGCTGAGATGACATCTTTTATTCAAGGTGCAATGGATGGAGGAGAAGCTGAAAGCTCCATGGAGTCAGTCCGGAGATGCAGAGGCGCATTTGTTCAAGCAGTGCCGGGAGCTGCAGGCTTTGGTGCAGGAGAAGGACAACAACATCGCTCTGTTGGAGCAGCAGCTGGAAGAGCAGGTGAAAGACTGAATAGTGTCAGCGAGCTGCAGGTGTATTCTCACTTTTATTCTGAGCAGAGGCAAAGACAAGACTTCCAGCGACACTCTTAGGAAATGGTTTGGTTCCATCTCCACGCTTTCAGCAGAAAAGCAGCTCTGAGAATGTAGGCAACATTTCTACCCCTCTATATTGAAGAAGCTAACGTTGGCAGAGCGGTTAAAGCCGTTAAGTTCCTGAACATAACCAACGTAGAACTTTTAATGGACTGAAGGCTTACAAAGTTTTATTTTCACTTCCAAATGTTTTGAAATTGGTTCAGGAAACACACTTTGAGGAGGATGGAACATATATAAATTCAACCCAGTTAGGAGCACACACACAATGCCGACCATCCTTACTTCCGCTGCAATCGGTGTACCTCTAGTCAATTGTGTTTTATGTGTATTGAACCAAATCATGATAAGAGTGAAGGTCTAGACTCCTTTTTATTCTACAGAGAGTACACAATTCAACAATCACGGAGGCAGTGGCGAGGAAAACTGCCTCCACGCTGAATGGAGATCAAGAGTCAGTGGGGGCGGTACTTGGTCTTGACTGTTTGGGTTGAGAGAGAGCTCATTGCATCATGGGAAGTCCCCCAGCAGTCCAAACATTCAGCAGAGTAGCTAAGGGCCAGCTTAAGCCGGCCTTGATTATAAGCCCCCTGTTAAATGTAGAAAGGGACTCTGTCTCCCGGGCCGAGACTGGAAGATGGTTCCACTAGAGAGGAATCTAACAACTGAGGGATTTGGTCCCCGTTCTGCTTTAGGAGACTCTAATGACCACAAGAGACCCTTCATCCTGGGGTTCTGGTGGAGTTATGTTGCACTAAGACTTTTTGAAGACGTGTGGCTGCTTGACCATTAAGTTCTTCATTCACCAAGAGAGGGATCTTCAGTGAAGCTGCTATAGGAGATAAATGATCTTCTGTTTTCAGCTGGACAGAAATATAGATAAGGTTTGTGCCGCCTTAACCAAACGTGTTCTGTTTCACCAGAAGCAGATCCGACTGCAGGACGCCAAAACCGTTGAGGAGAAAGCGGCGAAGATCAAGGAGTGGGTGATGCTGAAGTTGTCCGAGGTAAATAAATAATGGTTTCAGACACGATCTCTCAAAACTGACTCTGGGAGGAGGAGAAGGTTGTTTGTGCCGTCAGCTGCATGGTGAGGTATGTTCAGTAGAATCTCATGCTAGGCTCACCAGAATCTCCTTTTGGACCCAACCGAATGTCATGTTTTTTTTGAGTGTCATGGGAGATTTAAATCTCATTTTCGATTCACCAGAATCTTGAATAAGGCTCACCAGAATCTCCTCCATGTTTGTTTTCAGTTTGAGGAGGAGAACACAGCTTTGAGAGAAACCAACAAGAAGCAGGAGGTTCAGATTGAGGAGTTACAGAGACAAGTGCAGGGTAAGAGCATGGCCGACTCAACTGGACCCCACAGATGTGTACCAGACCGTCCCAGACCCAACCAACCCAGACCTGACCGATTGACCTGGACCTGACCGATCAAGTCAGAGAAAACAAACCTAGATTCAACCGACCCGGACTCTGATGACCAACCCACCAGGACCCAATTGATATGGAGCTGAGCCACCTGGACCCAACCAACTGACTGCCCTTAACCCAAACAACAGACCTGGACCCAACCTACCGACCAATCTGAAGCTGAGCAGCTGACAGAACCGGACCGATCCAAGTTGTACTCAGCTGATGACCTGATTAACAGAACAACGAGAAGACCCAGGGAGGCTACTAACACCGTCGGTCCGGATATGTTTGTTTTCAGTGTTTGAGCAGCGGTGTTCTGATGGTCACGCCGTCCCGGTCAGGCCCGGTGAGGCCCAGCGTCTCAGCAGCCTGACATTTGGCTGTTTTCAGGTGAGGGGGAAGAACCCGCAGGTCCTCTCTGGACCAGCACCTTCCCAGAAGATCCTGAGCTTGCAGGAAGAGGCCAGGGGGGGACATAAAACGGGTAAGCAGCCACAGACACAGGCACAAATGTGGAAACAGGAAATGAGCGTATTTGTGGCCGAAGGCTTTCTTTCATAGTGACCTGGTTTCAGCTCAGAGTCCCAGACCCGACTTTTGCTTTTGGTACCTTGAAAACAAACAAAAAGAGTGAACAAGAGATTGTTTTAAAGAACTTCACGGATTTCTGCTGAAGCCTGCATGATGAATAACAAACAACAGAATCAAGAATGATCCATCGAAATGATCCACTAGGAAGATTGAAAATCATGGAGGACGTTAAAGGATTTAAGTACTTTACCCAGACCAGTGCACCTGACCCAAGGGTCAAACGTTTCCTCTGAAATGTCCTTAACAGGACATAAAAGCCACGGAAAAATTATGCCTTTATTAAATGTAATATCTTGTAAAATATGCAAAGACATATTATTCGTTTAATATCTAGGACACGCTAAATTTACCATAAAAAGACTAACTGTTTGTTTTTTTCTGGGTTTTAAACACAGAAAAAATATATAGAAATTAAATTATTTAATTGTGAAATTTTGTATTTTCATGGAAAATAGTCAACAGTCGTCAAGTGGGTAGTTAGATTAGTTCATCCTTAAACTATTAAATTATTTTTTTAAGAAATGATTTATCTCCCTTATAAATAAGGAAAAACTAATAATTGTGGCATCAAATTACATAATTCTTTTAAGTAAGTCATCAAAATGTTACATATAGAATAGGACTATCTCAAAAGCCAAGATTAAAGCCTCCTCCTCAGTGACCTGTGGTGTCCCCCAGGGCTCCGTCACCGGCCCCTTACTCTTCCCCATATACAAGCTGCTATTGGCTCAAATTATGAATGAATTATGAAGAAATAGAGACTCAAAATGTGCTCAACAAAACGGTTGAGCACAACCCTCACATTAATGTAAGATATCCCAAGAAAACCAGCACATCAACTCATTGCTTTATTTTAATAACCTCACTAAAGGGTCATCAGTATTTATGTGAAAGGCGATTGTTTACTCACATCAACACAAGAGCAGCTGGTCAGAATTCAAGTCAATTCCACACATTCTTTGCCAGGGTTCTAGTGGCGTGGATCCTAGGCTTGGTTTCTTTAATTTGCTCATGTTTTTAAAACCATTTTCTGGAACAGAATGCATGAATGTATGACAAGGGAACTTTTATGTTTGAGGTAAAACCACCTCTGATAAATTGAACTTAAATGTAGTCATTTGATTATGAAACTATACAGTTAAAGTATTTAAGTCCACGCTGTATCATAGTGAAACATTTTTTTTGTTGTACACAGTGTCCTCCGGGACCGATGGTCCCGTCAAAAGACTGGAAGAGACGCCGGAGGACGATGGTGCGTCTGAAAGCCTGGCTGTTAACCCATGTGGACCCGAGACTCAATGTGTCTCCTCTGGACCTAATGGTTCGGAGTCCAGCCGCCCTGGCAGTGACACCTACCTGACTCCTTCGGACGACAGCAGCTCGCTGTTCGATGATGACATGCAGCACGCAGAGCGGTCCGACGGCGGCCTGCTGACATCATCAGATGGAGCGGTAGTAGGGTGTAAGGAGGGAGACGAGGAGTCGCACAAGCCCAAGATGGAGGACTGCTCCTCGGATGAGCTCAACAAACGTTTCCAGTCCCAGAGACTTGACTCCTCCTCTTCTCCAAGTGAACCTAACACCCCAACCCCACTCTTCACTGCAGGCCCCATCCCAAAACGTCCCAATCAACCCCAGGACATAAAGGACAACCCTGCCCTGCCCAAACAGCCCCGCCTACGGACGCCAGCGGAGCTCCTATTGAAGAATCTGGCTATGACCAAAAAACACTTGAGCCAGCCGCCAATCAGCAGCGAGGCAGCGTGTGGACAAACACGGAATGCGCTCAGCATGCTCCGCCCCCTCCAGCTACAGGAAACTGACCTCGACCAGGAGCCAGATGTTAACATGGACATTGGGAGTGAGACGCCTCATCCCGACACCGCGCCTGTCTTTCCATCGGTGCAGACATCTCCTGGTCCACCAGATTCTGGAACCGTTCTGGAGAGAGAGGACTCATCACCCCCGACCCCCCCGTTACACAGGCTGCCCTCCTGGGTAAGAACATCCATCGAATGATCCAAACTGATCCAGTTCCACATTGATACAGAGTCATAAGTAGCCAGAATCATGTTTTAGATTGTTGTGGGAAGTTTTATCATTAACAGTGGGGAAAACCAGGAATACTGTCCATCCAATAAACTGACAGGATGTGAACTAACAGAGTAACTAGTACTAGTTAATCTGCCACTAGCTACTAAGCAGTACTAGTTGTCAGCTACTAGCATCAGTAGCTGACCCTAACTTTTATTAGCTGATCAATACCACCTGCAACTGGCATTAGCTTGTAGCTGCTATTAGCTTTTACTACTATTAGATGTTAACCACAACCGCAAGGTACTAGCTGTGTTTTGCTACTAGCTACTAGCCAGCCCTATCTGCTAGCTGCTGCTCTTAGCTTGTAACTACTAAAATCTGTTAACTACCCCTAGCTGCTAACTACAACTACCTGCTAACCGCTAGTGCTGATAATTTGCTTGTAGTTGCTCACTACAGCCAGCCAATAACTGTTACTACTTGATAAATGCTACTTTTAAAGTATTGCTACTCCTTGCTAAATGCTGCAAGTCAATAACTGCTAGCAGTTACTAGCTGCAACTTGCTGCTAGTAACTTGCTGCTAACTGCTTCTAGCTGATAAATGCTACTAGCTAATGATTGCTAATAGCTGATAACTACTACTTGCTAATAAGTGCTTCCAGCTGATAACCTCTACAGGTAGCTGCTATGTTCTAAGTACTAAAGGAGTAGAAATACACACTAATGATAAAAGCTGAAGGGGTTTGAAGAGCTGTGAAAGTGTTTAACTAAACTAAATAGTATTTATTTGTTAAGCCCACCTCAAAGACAGGAAGGTAGTTATTACTTCTTCATTCATTCATTCATGCGTCAACATGGCCGAACAATTACTGTAACGTCTTTGTAGCCTCATGGACAAAATGGAGCGTGAAGTCAGCCGTGAGTGAAAACCGTATGAAAAGGTCAAATGTCATTTATTGTGACACTGTTGGGAGTTGTACAAATAAAAAACACAAACAAAACTTGACGGACAAAGTCACAAGGTTTCTAATCTGGTTCTGATCTTATCATTGCACTGGTCCACAAATTTCGCCAAACAGGAAATAGTTTTTAGTGGTAATAACAGCATGTATGTACGATGCCGCCAAGATTGAAGATAACACAAGTCTCAAATCTGCAGAGCAAGAAACTCACAGGTCAGATTGGACCATTTTAAAATCAGCAAAAGAAGAGGAGAAATGTGTAACTTACTTACTTACTTTTACCGACGGTCTCAAATTAAAAAAACACACAACATATCCAAAGTTTCAATACAATGTCTGAATATTCAATACCCAGATGTAAAATTAAACAGAAGTCACGTAGCTTCCTGTAGCCCTGGAGGTCAAACCGTCTGTGGTGAGTCCAAAATAAAACGTCTCATGGATCTTTTACTATTCAACCGTCTTCAAGGAATTTTGCATTGTCTTGCATTACATATCAAAAAAATATCAAAAATTCACCGTAAACCACCACCGTTTAATTAAATGTTTATGCTTTTACAGGAGAGTCGCATCTACGCTGTCGCCAAATCAGGAATCCGTCTCTCGGAGACGTCCTGCGCCGACGCAACGATCAAAGGTAAGACCTCTCACTTGTAGTGGTGGCGTCTGAAGCGGCGTGATCAACTGACATGTGGTCTGTGTTCCAGACCCCTCCCTCCAGTCCTCCTACCCTGCGTTTGTAATGTACACGTCGCTCATCTATAAGGACATGACGACGCCGGTTTACTCCGTGCTGAAGGGGGTGAGTGAGGCGTCACGCCGCACTTCTTTTCTCATGCTTCGTTTGAGCAGCCCTAAGTTCTGCTCCTGTGTTGACCAGCAGAAAGCCACTCTGCTGAGCAGCGCCTCGCTCTCGGATGAGTTGGCCAGCTCCGAGGAGTCATCTAGCTCAGGAGAGGAGGACGGTTCTCTCTGCAGCTCCCACACCTCCTCCAGCTCCCGCAAGGACAGCCACCCGGGAACCCCGCGCTCGCTCAAACGAGGTACGGCAGACCGGAGACCCTCAACCTGGTTGACGGAAGCTTGAAGATGTTGATGATCAGAGAAGTCACCTCTTCTGTCCCTTCTCCTCCAGCGGTGTCCATGTCGTCGATGACGTCAGAGAGCGACTACGCCATCCCCCCCGATGCCTACTCCACCGACACAGAGTGCTCTGAGCCGGAGCTCAAACTCACCAAAACCTGCTCTGCCGACGGCGACGGCGGCCAAAGTGTGAGTCCTGATCAGGAATAACCTTCCCACCACTTTAGGGACAATCTGTAAGAAAAACATTTTGAAAAGATTGCAAAAACTTTATCTATAGCAGGGAAATTCAAGAAGACGACAAATGTTAAAGCCCAATATCGCTCCCAGGAGGAGTAAGCCATAGTTACCATCGGGCTTTTGCTTCATTCAGAGCATCACAGTAACACCAAACTCTGCCCCGATCACATGATAGAGGCCCATTTTCTGATAAAACACTTTGTTCTGTCACCTTTGCACCCGTCCTACAGCAGTTCTGATTAAATAATGCATCGGCTTATGTAAACACCTGATCCCAATAGACGCCATTCAACCAAACAGTTGACCACAAATCTTCAACGCGAGTGATTTCAGTCAGATTGAAGAAAAGCGTCTATATCTGGGCGACACTTTTCATCTTTCTAGAGTAGAATCTTTCCTGAAAAATATTCCTGTCTGACTGTTTTCATGAGCATTGATCAATCAGAAGAGCCGTCAACATCTCTGAGTGACAGACACCTGTAGATGAAGAGTTTTATCAGTATTGTAGTGTATGGACGAGCATTCTGCCTCACGATGAAGAGCGTGGTGTCTCTTAGGAACCCATGGAGAAGTCGGGCTACCTCTTGAAAATGGTGAAGACGTGGAAGAAAACGTGGAAGAGACGTTGGTTTGTCCTCAGAGACGGAGAGCTGCTCTACTACAAATCACCTGTGAGTTTTCATTTCAGTCGATTTACTATTTCAAATACAATCTTTTATATGCTTCATGGGCACGCAGAACATACTTTCATTGTTATTGTATTGCTAAATAATGCATAAAAACGGACTCCTTCTGCTGCAGAGCGATGTGATCAGGAAACCTCAGGGTCAGATTGAGGTCAACGCCACCAGCAGCATCAGTCGCGGCGAAGGAAAGCAAGTCCTACAGGTAATCCCCCCTTCAGTCCGCTACTTAATAACTACATAACAAATGATTATTAATGCATTCAAAGGTCCTAAAATAAGCATCTTATCTGCATTATATAATAAACTGATATGAAAAAAACCTTCCACTACATGCATAAGACAGAAAAGGGTTTTAAGCATGAAAATCACAGATGATGATTGACAAAACATGGAGGGAATTCTCCTGGATGTTAAGAGTTAAAAAGAAAGTTAGAGCATTAGAAGCACATGTATTTTAGAAATGTCCCAGACTGTTTGTGTTTGTAGAAACTTCATGAAAACCTGCAAAGGAGTCTAAGATGTGATGCACCTCTGAGCTGCAGGTTACTCTATTGGTGCTTTCTCAATTAAGCTGGGGAGAGTTTGCGGAGAAATGACAGATATCTGACCAAAATGTTGTTAATTACAAGCAAAAAAAAGCTATCACAAGAAAAATGGGCTGAAGTAGACCCCCCCCCTGCAGAGGAACAACGGTTCGAGATAGTAGAGCAAATCTACATAATGGAAAAGCTGACTCATCGTTTAAGACTGGACGAAGTGCAGATGGAAGACAAATGGTGAAAATGGACGTCATTCGGGACCCAAAATAGAGACAGAGATTGTGGCAAGAACAATTGCTTAAGTTTACAAAACTAATCAGTGGTCCGTTTAAAAAAAAACAACCAACTACTTACAAAATTTGTTTAAAGCAGTTGTTCCGGCTTTTGAATGTTTTTATTGTTCGGTATATTCTTAAAAAATTCTAAAATGCAATAAAAACTCAAATGAAGGGGAAAAAAACAACTAAATAAAATCTAGTCCTGGTCCTACTCCTTTGACCCGTTTCCCTCCTCACCCCGACTATCCCCTGCGGTTCTGTTGTAGATCGTGACGGGGAGGCGGGGCTACTATCTGAAGGCTGACTCTCCCAACCTGCTGGATGAGTGGCTCAGGGTGCTGCAGAGCATCCTCAGGGTGAAAGCCGCCAGTCCTCTCTTCACCCAACCGAACATCCATCCCAGCATGAAGGGACTCCTCAGCAAGGTTGAAAGAGTGATCTAATAGCACTAAGTGTTAGCCCTCATGTATGAATCTATTGGATTAATTCTATATCTGCTGTTTGATTGTCACTCTTTTGTATTTCCTGTGCGGCAGGTGAAGCACGGTTACTCGAAACAAGTTTGGTGCGCTCTGATCGGCAAAACGTTGTACTACTTCCGCTGCCAAGAGGACAAGGTAAGACCCCGCACAGCTTGTGATGGTGGCGTATGGAGAAAAAAACAGGAAGTAGGTGTGCACAAAAATATTCTGATTTATAAAACAGTGCTTACATACATTCTACTCTGAGTTCCCATAAAACGTCAGTGGACCACCTCTAAGTAATACCAATGACATATGATGGGAGTCACAGCAAAGGCAGACAGGAAGACTAATGTATCCGAGGAATTCTTTGACATATGAGTCAAGAAGGGATTAGGAAAAGTGAACATACTCTGTAGACTGTAAAAGCTTCATTTTTGCCTTCACAGTTCCCCTTGGGTCAGATCAAGCTGTGGGAGGCGCGTGTGGAGGAGGTAGACAGGTCCAAACATTCAGATGATGACCTGAAGGGCTGTGGGCAGGGCTTACAGCCGCCACCCTTTACCATCGCCATCCACCCGCAGGAGCAAGGACTGACCTACCTGCTCATCAAGTCCCGCCACGAAAAGGTGAGCGTCATCTCTCTTTTTTTCCTCCTGTGATTTTAATGCTTTGCAATCCCAAAAGATTAAGATACAGGACGATGGTACCTCAAGCCTGGTCCAACCGATAATAGTGAACATTTTGCCGCTTTTCTCAAGGTTATGTATAATCCTTCAAGTACATTGAGCAGTTAAACTTTCAAAATGTGACCTCCCCCCTAACCTACTCAAGGGACCACCTTGCAGAAAGTGTGCATGACCAAACTTTAAAGGTAAGCTGACTCTAAAGGTACTAACCTCTGTTGCGATGACCTCTGTTGAACCATTTTTAATTAATAGTTAACGTGACAGAGGAACATTACACCAATCTTGTTTTGAACAAAAGGCGCCATCTACTGGCCACTTAGAAAACGACAGATGCTTGATATGGTCACATGGCAGTTTATGCTCCCGGTGAGACCTGCAACCAGTGGACCCCAAAAGTGCATTTCTGCATGAGGGGTTTAGGTTTGGTGGACTGTGTTGGCGACCCATAGAACCTCTTTGAGAAGAAAAAAAAGAGCATTTAATAATCTAGTAGGATGTTCCTGAGGTGTTTTCTGAGTGACGATGTGACTGTTGGTCCTGGTGTGCCTCTGCAGGACTCGTGGCTGTACCATCTGTCTGTGGCAGCAGGAACCACGGTGGGTAAGGTCGGCACCGAGTTTGAACAACTGGTGGGAAAACTCTTCCAACTGGATGGAGATCCAAGTGAGTCCCGTTTCTGCATCGCCACATGGTTCTAAACGAATCTCCTTGTTATAAAATTTGCGGGTCACCGTCTGAAAAATGATGACAAGTTGGCCGGAGTCGCAAAAATATTGAGGCGCTTTTATTTACAGGAAACAAATGTGAGGTAAACAAAACTTGTCGCCAGACTGAAGACTAAGAAAACAAAAAGTGCCGAGGAGCAATCTTCAATAAACACAAAAATGTCCCTCTCACCACACTTTTGGTGAGAGAGGCATTTCTGGGGCTGTAGATGAAGTATGGTTGACCCATCTTGTCTTTCAGAATGTCAGAGCTGGAGACATCCCACGTTGTGTTTCAGTAAGGAGGCGCTGTCGTCCCCCCTCACCACGCTGCCGTCTCCGGCACTGCAGACTGAAGCCGTTAAACTCTTTAAGGTACGAGCGCAGCTCCTTCAGCGAGAGTGAATTTATAAACCCCGTGAAGACTCACAAAAGTTTTCAGGTGCAGGTTTCTGTGGGGATTCAAGTAAATCTAAACGAAGACAATGATATTTAACTTTGCTCATCCCGAGCTCAGAGAGACCCTCTAATCGTCCCCCGTCTCCTCAGACCTGCCAGCTCTTCATCAATGTGGCCATCGATGCTCCGGCCATCGACTACCACGTCTCGCTGGCTCAAAGCGCCCTGCAGGTGTGTCTGGCCCACCCTGAGCTTCAAAACGAGTTCTTCTGCCAGCTCATCAAGCAGACCCGCAGGAGGCAGCCGCACAGCCATCCAGGACCTCTGCAGGTCAGCTTCTTCACCACAGGGGGGCAGCAGCACCTCAGCAAAACACTGACATGTGACATGAGAATACTGAAAAAGTTTGTTGTTGTCAGGGCTCACAGGGTAAATTGATTTAAAAAAGATCCAAAACTGTTAGTCCACCTCAGTCTATGAAGGTCTTTCTCTCTTCTGCTCACATGTTTCACTAAAAGGCTTTTAAAGGTCCTCAGATGTGCTTCTCAGGATATGGACTAAAATCTGCTGCTGCTTTTCTACTGTCATCTATAAATATGTCAGATTCCAGTGATTGTATTATGCAGTTATTTTTATTATAACACTCGTTTACTCTCTCTTTTATGTATGCAACACATATTCTGATATTTGTGGCATTTTGTGAAGAAGATGCAATTTGAGTTTTTGTTTTGTTTGTTATCAGGGCTGCTATTAGCTCTTACCACTTTTAGCTGCTAACCACCCCTATCTGCTAGCTGCTGCTAATTGCTCTTATCTCCTGACTACTACAATCTGGTAACTTCCCCTAGCTGCTAACTAGAACTAGCTCCTAGCTGCAACTAGCTGCTAACTGCAACTAGCTGCTAACTGCAACTAGCTGCTAACTGAAACTAGCTGCTAACTGAAACTAGCTGCTAACTGAAACTAGCTGCTAACCGCTTGTGCTGTAATAACTTCCTGAGAAGCATTCCAGCCCTCTTCTCAGAAAGAAGACTAAAATTCAACTCCTGCTTATACACCGTATATATGTCAGATTCCAGTGATTGAATTATGCAGTTATTTTTATTATTGCACTCTTTTACCCTATTTTTATACCATATACTCATATTTGTGACATTTTGTTAAAAAGAGTTTTTTGCTATCATTCTTTAGGGCTGGCAGTTTCTGGCCTTGTGTGTGGGACTCTTCCTGCCAAAGCATCCGTTCCTCTGGCTGCTCCAGGTTCACGTCCATCGACACGGGGACTCCACGTCAGTACACAGCAGCATTACGCCAAGTCACAACTAGCACTATGAGAAATGCTGAGTCACAGGTCCAATCAAGAGCTCGCAGTCATGCAAGCTCCACCAATCACCTCAATCATTACATTTGCATTCAGACCAAACAGAAGATTAGCAGTTTGCACAAACTTCAATCACTGAAAAGGGGGTGTGATTAACATTGATCATCTCAAAATCATGGCAACTGTCAGCAGGACACGTTAGAATGAGGTTGATGCGTTGGAAGCAAGCATAAGATTCTGAGGGACTGGTTTGTTGTTTAGGAATCATTAGTTGTTGCTCTGTATGATCCCAAAGAAAAGCTTACACACCACAAACTGCTGAATTAAGTATTGTTGTTTCTGTTGGGGATGTGATGAACAAACAGTTCATCACAGCTTTCTGCATAGCTGCAGTGTCGGTTCCCCTGCAGATGGACTCCACAAGACCTCTGAGGGTGTGCTGAGGTTTTCCGGTACCAAGACAACGGCAACGGCATTTACTTCTTAAGCAGTTTGTGCTCTTCTGTTGGATCGGACTTCACAGTCTCCCCACACCAGTGATGCACCTGGACATAAGACCCTATTTTTCCTGCTTCCAACGCATCAATTTAAGGAAATATAAGACAGTAGCCATGGTAACGGGATAGTCAGTGTATCTCAGTTCACATCTGCAGTGTCTCTAATGTTTTGGCTAATGTTTAGAGCTACAGTCTGTCGTCTGGCTCGTACCTGTAGACCATAATGTCCTGCTGTCACTGTTGTCAGGACGGAGGAAGGGAAGTATGGCATCTACTGCCAGCGCTCCATGGAACGCACTCAGCAGAAGGGTGGGAGGCAGGCCAGACCGTCCCGGATGGAGGTCCTGTCCATCCTACTGAGGAACCCGTATCATCACTCTCTGCCTTTCAGCATACCTGTTCACTTTCTGAATAACACCTATCAGGTAACAAGCACGCCACATACGCACACACACAAATACACACACACAAACACACACACGCACATTCATGCATAAACACAAATACATACACAAACACGCGCGGAAACACATACACGCACACACCCACATAAACACACACACACACACACAACCGGTCCTTAGATCATTTCTTAATATGAAAACATTTCCTTTTCCTTTTTCTTTTTTTAAATCAGGGAGTTTCTTTATAAATTCATCCCGGTTCACGATTATCATTCTGTCGTGAATGATAATCTATGACTATCATTCATTCTGTTCATGCGCTATTAGCATCTTTACTTGAGGACATGAAACAGGAGAACTTCCCAGAAGGCTCAGATGTTTCACATGTTTTAATTCGGTGATCAACATGAAATGTCAGGTCTTACAGGCGTCCGTCACCGGATGACCTCAAATATTGACTCAGAGCTGGCAGAGAGTCATTACAATGATTCCTAGACTTTCCGTCTAGCATCTTCAGGTCAGTCAGCAATCACAATGACGTCCTATCAGCCTCAGGTGTGTTTATTATTAAGTAATGTTGTTGAAGATCATCTAAACTCTTGACACAATTTCAAGAAAAACATATTCTAAGTACGATATTGGAGAGGGACAAGTCTCCAGTCAGTCAGTTGTGTGTCTTTTTAGTCTGACATCCTCCAAACTGGTTGGATTAGATTCTTTTAATTGACCTCTAAGTTAACATTCAATCGGATAATTAGCATAATCATCATTATCGAACTCTCGTTAACATCGTTACCTGCATTTAAATGGGTTTCTGTAGGTGGTGAGCTTCGACGCTTCAACCACGGTGGACGAGTTCCAGTGTCGCCTCAACCAAGACACTGGCATAAGGAAGACCGGGCTCTCCGGGTTCACGCTGTACACAGATGACCCCACCGGGCGAGAGCTGGAACACTGCCTGCAAGGAGGCATCAAGGTTCATCTTCAGTCCGTGTCACGTGACTTTTGGAGATCACAAACGTTTTTAATTTCTCAACTCAAATTCGTCTTCACCAATTTGCAGATTTGTGACATCATCTCCAAGTGGGAGGAGGCCTCTAAGGGTCAGCACACCGGCAAGTCCGAAAACACCAGGACTGTTCGCCTCACCTACAAGAGCAGGTAGAGGAGGACATGAACCTGACGGAGTATCACTGGGGTTGGGGAGGACCTCAGGGATAGGGGGTTTGTTTGGGAGGGCACCAATGGTATTAAGGAGGACTCCTGGTGATGTATTGTCTAAGTGGAGGACCACTGGGTTGGAGAGGAGAACTCAACGCTGGGACTTCCACTCTTGTTCTTCATCTTCTTCTCCTTTCGGCTGCTTCCTTTTGGGGTCGCCACGGCAGATCATCTGTTACCATTCTTAGTTAGCCTGGGCGCTAACTGATCCGGTCAGGAAATCCGCATACTGATCTGGCAAAAGATCGGACTCTCTTTGACTCTCATGTCAAAAAGAGTCAGAGTCTTTCTAACTCTCATCTTTTACTTTCCACCCAGAGTTGTTAGAACCCAGATCCACTGGTAGATTCACAGCTTTACTTTACTGCTCAGGTAGATAGAATAATAAAACATCAACCCGATGGACCACCGGCTTCCAGTTCATCACAAGCTCAAATTTCCCTTCACTTGTGACTAACCCCTTTGTCTGGATGCAACTCACTCCAGTGTGGACGGAGGGATCCACTATTTTCCAGCAGAACAACGCCTTTCGATTTGGATGTGCTGACCATTATGTTGCATGGCATTGATTTACACTCAAATGCAAACTTGTCCAGTGCTGCCGAAGGCCTGATGAAGACAACAGAACCAAACTATCAGCAATGAGTAGAGACACAGTTCTGAGGTTCACTAGCAGGACATTCTCCTCCCTGGTATGCCCCTTAAGACCCTTTCCATTAATTAGATAAGAATGGGAGACAAGGTGGAATTTGTTTTTTTAAAGTTGTTTGCCTAATGTCAAAGGTCATGAGAGTTCTATTGAGGGGCCACAGACTGATAAAACTTCAAATCCTGTCAGAACAGGAAGTCAGTGGATATCTAGGAATTTTGATGAAGTTTAATTTCCTTCCCTCTCCTCCCCCAGGTTGTACTTCTCTCTCCAGGTCAGGGGGGAGTCGGAGAGGGAGAGGCTGCTGCTAGCTTATCAGACGAATGAAGCCATTGTGGTGGGACACTTCCCCGTCAACAAGGACCTGGCTCTGGAGATGGCTGCCCTGATGGCTCAGGTCAGCTCAGGTTTACAATTCATTTGTTGACTCTGTACAGTAAATATCAGCTGTAATTGAAGGGGAAACAACTCTTGGTTTGTTTGTTTTATTACATTAAATTTAAACCTGAATAGGTTACAATTAACAAATATTTCAAATGCATGCGCAGGTTGAGTTTGGGGATTTTGAGCGTCCCTTCTCGGCTCCTGCATCAACCCAGACCAAGTCGAACCAAACCCTCAAACAGGTGGTGGACAGATTCTTCCCAAGACATTACCATAGGAGTATATCTGACGAGCAGCTCAGGTAGGTCCGACCCAAAACCAGCCGCAATTCAGACCCAAAACCAGCCGCGATTCAGACCCAAAACCAGCCGCTATTCAAAATCAAAACCAGCCGCAATTCAGACCCAAAACAAGCCATAATTCTGTTACTGCACGTGTGTTCCTGTTTAGTATCAGTCATTATTTGAAGCTGTACAGTTATACTGTACTGTATCACATACAGAGTTACAGTTCAGTATCACTTTTATTCCTGCACAGCAAAAACAGGAATAATCTGTAGTTCTCCATCACAGTGATCATATAATCATTCATAGAATTTTTATGATTGTAATGAACAAAACCATTGATTAAAAGTGCAGAATGGACTCATTGCAGTCTCAATGTTTATTCCTTATATTAATAACACGGTAATAACATTATAACCCACGATGTACATCGGTGCATCGCTGTTTTACTGCTATTGCTGCGCAGTAAAAACAGTAATTATAGTGAAAATATAATCACTTATATCATTTTTCTTGTTACAATTAACTGAAACAATGTTTAAACCTGCTGAATGGACCAATTGCAGACTCAATGTTTATTCAGTATGGTAATAACATGGTGATAACATTAACTTTAACCCCCTTATTCAAGACATCTGCTGCAGCGACTCTCTGCCCGCTGGGCGTCCCTAAGGGGTCGGAGTTCATCCGAGTGTGTCAGAATCTACTTGACCGTCGCAAGGAAGTGGCCTTTCTTTGGCGCCAAGTTATTTGAAGCAGAGGTAACGGTAATCTGTACACATTAAAAGCAACTTTATGGTCAGCTGAGAAGCAAACATGTCTATTTTTAAACTCATTTTATATACTAATAAACTATTCCTATATAAACTTTTTTTTAATGTGTTTTTCTCATCAGCATTTCCATCAGCTCCTGTTTTCCTTTCCCTCTCACCCCGACAGAGTCAGAGCTCAGATGAATTGATGAATTGTCATTTATTTCTGTGTTTTCAGTCGGTCTGTGAAAGGAGAGGTTCAGAGCCGGCCACGCGTGTTTGGCTGGCTGTGAATGAACACGGTGTCAGTGTTCTGGACTACAACTCTGTGGTATGTGTCATGGTTCTGATGTTTTCACTGTGGTGCCGTTGGAGTTCCTGACAATAGAGGAGATATTTTTGTTTTTAAATCAGGCAGCATGGAATCAACCAAGGTTCCAAGGAGCAAACAACCATGAATCTGTTCTTGAGGACAGTTAACACCATGATGTCTGTAACCTGAAAAAAAACAACTTTCTGTTTGCTTATATTACAGATCATATCTCTGAAACTATATCTTCTACCTCCACCAAACCTAACACCTACTGTATATTAACTATATGATGTCTTGTATTGTCTACAAACTCCTTTTTTTGTGTAAAGATGATTTTAAGGTGGAGGTTGGTCATACACTCCGTAGTATATATCTAAAACATCACCCTGATCAGCCAAACGTGAATACTAGTTATTGGTTGTAATGTTGTGGCTGATTTATGTACGTCAGCAGTTTGTAAAACGATACCGATGTGTTGTGTTGAGCAGAAAGACACACATTCAAATAATGAAGCGTCACAACTTTATAGTGCCATAAATGATGAAAAATGTCATATACACAGATGAGCCAGAATATTATGACTGGTAACTGGTATTCATATTGTGATTGATCGGTAGAGACCCTAATCACCAGAAGAAAGGAGGGCATGTCAGGTATTCATGACTCTGGGTGTAAATATGAGTCCCTTTGATCAAACTGAAAAAAAAAGTCTAGTAGTAGTTGTAGCAGCTTTAGCAGTTTGAGACAAACTGTAGTATTCTAGCTTCTTTCTAACATAGAGTGTCCTTACGTATGTCTTCAGACACCGCTGGCGTCCCATCCCTACCAGAGCCTGATTACGTTCGGTGGCAGCGGACAGGATTTCATGCTGGTGGTGGTGCAGAGCTCTGGTACCAACACAAACAAAGATGCGTCTACAGAGAAGCATGTATTTGCTATGGATGCTTCCAAGGTCAGTGAGAGGCCAGACTGGTTCCACAGGAAAGCTGGTGTCCTGTATATCACAGCACCATCATTCACTCATGGGGGGGGGGTGTAAAATGTGCTTTTTCAGCAGTTGTGATATTTCTCAAAGAAACATCAGGTTTTGTTGGATTTTATCTGAGAGGTCAAATAGACTTTGACGGAATAGTTTGACCCTTTAAGGACCTCCTCTTCATTTACTGATCCCAGAAAGGAGGATCTGTGGGGATACAGAATGTTGAACTCCGTTCAATCCTAGAAAACAAGCTAAGCTAACATTAGCGGCAGCAACAAACTTAGGTTCTCTTCTCCAGGGGCAAAATAATTTGATATGTATCCAGATACATGGCCTAGGATACGATTCAGAAACGATACAGAATGATTCGATATTATCCGATTCAATGTAATCTAATCCAGTTCTTGACATTTTGTCAGAACTGAAGAAGACTCTTGGATGAGGGGTGAAACATCTTCAAGCCCAAAAAGAAGTCCAGTTGCTTTGGATTCAAAACACCGGAAAAAACTAAATTTTTCCATCATGAATCAAAACAAGCCAATTCCATAAAAGCGCCACTACTTACCGTCAAATAAATATGAACGAAATATGAATATATTGAATTTAAACTCAGAGTTAAACTTGCACACTCTTGCTACAGTGTTTCATTTTAGCAGTTAAAGGGAGAAAAATAATGAATGATAAAAAAAAAACAAATTATTTTTCTTTCAGTGCACTTCACGGTTCATTAATAATTTAGAGCGACTGAAGTTATAAAAGGAGATGATAAAAAAAAAAAAAAATTATCAGACACTGAACAACAGTATTTCAAAAACAATGTTCACACAGCTTAAACCAGGTCATGTGACTCAAGAGTGATTCAGTAACACAACAGTAGTTCAGTGCTACATTTCACCAGAAACAGGAAACAGGAAACAGTAACCAGGAAACTATGAACAGCTATATCATGATATATAAAGGAGATATTATTAAGATTATTAACATGTAAAATATGGCTGCAACAAGATGCACACAGCGTTCTTTACACTCCTAAACAAACTCCAACACACTACGTGTTATCTTAGCTACAACTCTGTTTTTAATCAAGTTACGAAGCATCATTCTCAGCTACAACAAATAAAACAGGCTCTGGTTGATTACCTTGGATCTTTTCGAATGCTAAGTGTTAGACATCCGTGTATTTCTCTTGCTTGTGCTAGCTGTAGCTCTTTTAGCTACCTCATTGCTATCATAGCTAGCTAGCCTGCGCTGAGACACCTTAAAGTTAACACATCACAAAAACTTCTGTCTGTCCCTCCGTCTTGTAGAATCAAAATGTCCTCCAAACGTTAGAAGGCAGGACGTTAATTAATTTCACAAAATGTCGAGTGTGTGTTGGTAGTTTCAGTCTCGATGTATGACCTACTGTGTCCTCTTGAGAAACGTTGTTTCTTTTGTTTGTATTATTATTAAATCCCCAAAATGTCAATGCTTTTATATAAAGTCCCCACAGATCTTTCTTGTTAACGCGATAGCTACAAAACTATTTCATAATCATTTTCAAATTTTATACCCACGTAGACTTAAATGTGAGGAAGAACTGGAGTGATTTTGGTAAAGGTTGGTTGTAAGTTTCCAACACTGTAGGGAGCTTTCTTTCCAAAAGTTTTCAGGCCATAATTTCTCAACCATGGATCTGATTTATTCCAAATTTGCTTCAAATGTAATCAACTCCAAGATAGTTATGTTTTATAAATCATATTTTATAGTTCATATTTTACACACTAGGGGGAGTTTTTCTGTTTTTCAAAATAATTTCCAAACTATTGGTCCGATTTAGTCCAAATGTGATGCTTATGCAATCATCTCGAGGAGATTTATCTTTCTTGGATCGTATTTTACTCTAATACTTCAGATTTTACTCACAAGGTCTAATAATATTATATTGATAAAACTCCATTCACATATCAAAAAATCCATTTCAATTTTAAAAAACGTTTAAATGCGTTTAATATTCTTGCAAGCTATTCATTTCAATCGGTTCATTTCAAAAGCCGGTAATTAATTAGACGATTCTTTCATCACCTGGCTGCACTAATTATTTTATATTTAGTTGCTCTGATCAACTGAAACAAACCTGAAGATGGTTTTTTGGATCCTCCGTGGCGACACCGTACAGCCATTGACTCCGTTTGGGTTTGTTCCACCTACAGATCCGGGAGGTGACCCTCCTCGTCTCCAGTTACGTCAACAGCGCTCACCAGCAGAAGGCCGCCGCCCACCACCTGTCCGCCCCAGCTCTGATGGCGGCCCAACCCGACAGTCTGAGGAGCAGAGACCAAAGGACTAAATCTCCCCCAGCGCCGGGACGCCCCAGCAAAGCCCCCACGCTTCTTTGAGGACAAGAAAACATCTCATCATCTCTGAGACATTCTTTCCGCCGCCTCTCCGCTTTTTCGATTCAAGAAATAAAAATAGCAGCTGCCGCTCCAGATTCAGATCGCTCCGGTACCGTAGGATCGTCCACAGATCCATTAGTGGGATGTGGAACCTCTCACCTCTTTGCAGACTGGAAAAAAACAACAACTCCTTAATCAATAGATGCTGGATTTTAACCATCACAAAGGATTTCCTGGAAGTTTTTAGTTCTTTCTAAATGTAAGGGTTAAACGTTGGAGAACAATGATCTGTGCTTCATCACGACGCATCACATCGACACGGGGTCCCAGAAGACTCATCCTCTGCCTCAGCTCTACTGAAGCTCTTAAGTACCTTTAGAAGATCATGTTACTAAAAGTTCTGTGTGGTGCAGACGAAGGTCTTCTCCTAGAACTTATGTTTTGGTCTGAAGAAGGACTCAGCTGTGCTCAAAGGTGCAAAGGCGCCGATAAAACTACTAAGATCCTAACGTAATGATTTACTCTCAGAGATGTCGTATTAATCTCTTTGTGCCTTTCCTTTTGTCTAGACGTTGTTTGATGTTGTGGATGGACGGTGCGGGAAAAAACTGCCCTTGAACAGGCAGAAACCTCGAGCAGATCCCAGACTCAGGGTGGACGGCAGACTGCCATGACCGGTTGGGTTGGAAGAGAGAGAGAGGGAGAGAGAGAGGGGGAGACAGAGAGAGAGAGAGAAACAGAGAGAGAGGGGGAGACAGAGAGAGAGAGAGAAACAGAGAGAGAGGGGGAGAGAAACAGAGAGAGGGGGGGTCAAAGGATAGGGATATTCTTCCCCACCTTCTTAAATGCTCCGTAGGATGAGGGGTTCTGCAATGTGTTGGACTCTTGGCAGCTGCCGTTTTAGGATCACATGTGATTAACTTTTGGTAGTTTAGGAGTCTACAGAGGTGTGCTGCATTCACCTGAGGAAAAAACGTTTTTCCCTCATTTTCTGAATTAACGACTTGGTTATGTCATTTCAGATTTTTTTTGTTTATCTAACGAGATAACACTTGTGTTGCGCTCCTTTAGTTTAATCCAGAAGTATTTTGGTCCTTGCTGAAGACATTCGAAGAAAGGTCTTTAAGTGATATAGGTGGTCTTGTTAGGCGCCGAAGGACTTTGAGGTAGAAAAAGCTCTGACTCTGATTTTTGGAATTACTGAGATAACTATATCAGTAATTCTGGAAAACACTGCTCTGTTTTTCTCAATTAGTGAGATAAGTCGTTAATAAAAAGAAATAAGTTATTAATTCTGAAAAACGGGACTCTGTTTCTGTGAAGTCATTCATTTAGAAAAACGGGGGCATAATAATATTTCTTCGGTGAACGCGAGACGATTCTTCTCGACTCTTCTTAACTTTTCTCTTCCCTCAGCTCTGAAGTGTTCCGTGACATAAAGTCCCCCAGAGTCCTGAAGAAAACTTTTTTTTGATGTCCCAATCAGATTTTCCTAAAGCTAAGTAGTGCTTCTCTTAGGGTCGGGGTGTTTTGTGAACGAGTCGTAGCAGGTGATACTGGATACTTTGGCGAAGGCCGTAGGAAATGACAGACATTATGAAAATATGTTTGTGTCTGTTGCAATGCAGTTGAGTTGGGAAAGACTGAAGTTTCTAAGGAAACCGGTTTGGACCCTGTGTGTTCTTTGTTACTGAGTAGCCACAAGAGCCATGAACCCGCTCGGCAGGATACCAGCAAACCAGCAGGACGGCTGTCCGCTGAGTGTTTGCAGGACATCGCTGAGAGGAGTTCCCAGGATGAACCTCGTGTATCTGGAAGATTAGTGAGAATGAACAGAACAGGAAGGTTAAAAAAAACGGAGGGGGAGCTGCTTCCTAAAGAATATGAAGGTGTTGTAATGAATAACAAGATCAGGTGTGACCCAACTGGAAGAAAGAAACATTTTTCTCGATATATTCCCCACCGGTATTATTTTAGGTCATGCACAGGTGTTATATTTATTTATTTGATATACATATTATGTGTTCATTCTCGGTCTAGTGTTCAAATAAACTACACTGCAGCAAATGAAGTGGTTTCACTGAGTCCAAATCCCTGAAGCAGTTCTTCCTCATTTAAATGATACACACCTTCCTGGTCGCTCCGTCACACCGCCTCCCCTCACAAGCAGCCGGCCGGCCTCTTCATTGGTTCAAGCCGGAGTTATGTCTCGATACCTGCAGCAGGTGTCACCGAGAGACCCGCCCTCATTCCTACGTGCCGCAGGAGGGGAGGGTGGGGGAGGTCGGATACATGATACCCACCCTGTCTGAGGGTAGTTACAGATATGCTTTTGTCTCCGTGTTGCTATGGAGACGTGGAGAGGGAGGGCTTGTGTGGGAAAACAAGTAGGTGAGGTAAACGAGCAACTAAATGCCGAGACTCTGCAGCTCAGCAGGAAGAAACCAAATAAGAATGTGTGCAAAGGCACGTAAACGAAATGTTCTAATAGTGCGGGCGCCGCCGCCAAATGAGGCATTTAGGGGTCACCCTTGTTCTCCCATACAAACAGAACCATTCAAAAACTGCTTGACAGAATTTGCTTAAATGTCACAAATGCTTTGCAGGTGTGCATCCAATAAGTGGTTTCTTCTATTTTCTCATTTTTGTCTACATTTAAACCTTTTTATACGAGTGTGTTTTCATGCATCTCCATTTAAGGCGATGTGGCTCCACTTTTACAACACTTAATCATTTATAAAATGTTTATAAACACTTTAAAGGTTATAAGTTAACGTTTATAAACGGTTTATAACATAACTCACGTGTTAATGTGGGTCACTATTTGGCAATGTCAAGTTAGCAGGACACAAGTGGGCTCACTATTTGGCAAGCATCAGGTCAAAAGATGCCCTTCATATCTGATGAGTTATAGCAGCTTATTAATGATTTGTAAAACATTCACAACTTTATTAGTAAACCACCTAGATGCCGTTTAGAAATCCTGAATTCGGAGAGTCTTATTGTAAAATGGTCTTTCTTTACGTGAATAAATGTGATAATTTTTATTATCTTATGTAGTAACCAGAAGGAAACAAACCTAGTTGTCGTGTTGCGAAATCAACCTTTATTGTGACGAAGGTCGAATACAGGTGCCGCCATGCTGTGACAGGAGACCTCAGGAATTCACCTGCCATGTATTCGTTCACATTTCTGTTCCTGCTGCAGTCGTTCGTCCAGCAGATTCCCAGAGGATTTCTGCTGGAGGATTCAGCCATTCACGTTTGCTCTCAGCGACAACCTGACGGACAGGTTGAAGGGATATACACTCCACCCTGCACACTGAACAGGTGTTGTCATGTAGTCCTGGCCGGTATCACCGGTATAGATAAACACTTGTGCTCCCACGGTCTCGGCACAAACGTCATTATCTGCCCCCATACAGGGTGAGCTTTACAAATCAAAGGCTTAAAGTTGACTAAAACACAGTCTTAGTATCTTCAAAACAAACATCATCCCAATGTAGACGGGATTCCAAACAGGACAGCCGCACCCGGAACGTCTAGTCGGCACATTATCATCCACCATCAGAGCCGCCATTTTATGGGATACTGAGGCAGGTTTGAGAAAACTGAACCACCTTTGTTGTTTAGAGTTCCGCTCAGACAAGCAATAGTATGGGATTTTTTTGTTTTCCCCACTGTTGGAATTCTTTCATCTGATGTCATCCACAGAGAAAATACAGCAGCCAGACTCACCAAACCTGCACGGTAGGGTGTGTGACCAATTGAGATACTTTTATATCACATTTTAGGTCTGCTTTGAAACATTACTGGCGACAAAACCCTGATAATTTCAAATCAATACCAGTTACTGGTTCTAATGTTATGGCTGATTGGTGCAAGTCACTTTCCAGACGATAGATTTTCTTCTTTTTTTCTAACTTAACTTAGACTCACCCAACTATATTAAATGATGAAAGATGATACATTGAACAGCCAAAACATTAGAACCACTATCTGGTAGTAATGTTTTGGCTTATCGGTTTACTATAAAGCTTGTTTTTAGCTCATTTTTAATCCCATTTCCGAACAATTTTTACTTAGTTTCGTTAAGAGTGCGGTATGTTTACCCCACCTACTCCGCTGCACTTTTTCTCTGACCGTAAAAGAAACCAGCATCAAGAGTCTTTAAAACGTTTTATTAAAAACAATCCAAACATGACTAAGAAACTGTACAAACAGTGAATTCAACCCATCAATGGGTTCTAACATAAAAATGTGGCATGTGCAAAGCATATTCAGAGAAGCACAACTTAAAATGGCATAGAGATTGGAAGAAGATTTCAAACAATTTATAAATAAATGGCGCACCGATAGTCAAACGTGAAAAAAGTTGATTGTTCCTTTACTACTCTCCTCGAGCCAAACGGTGAAGGTGGCACAACTGCAGAAGAGTTCCTCGTAAGGAGATGCACAGGCTGAGTCCGTGGATTCCACCCGCTCTACATGGCCTCCATCTCCCTTTGCTGCATCACAAGACAAACATGGGTCATTGAACGCAGCACGACCTTTAACGACCCGACAGTGAATCACAGGACGTGCTTCTCACCTGAGTTTTGTTGTACTGATTTTTTCGCTTCCTGGTGAAGAACTGCACACAACACACACACACACACAAAGAAGGTTAGAACCCCGACGGCTCAGAGACCACACGGACCTGGTGATGCAAATGAAATCGGTCCTACTCACCAGCACCAGCAGTCCGACGACCACAGTCAACACCACCACCACGATGACGGCGATGATCCCACCAGAGAGGTGCTTCATGGTCATTGTTGGGGGTTCCTCATCCACGTAGTAGATCAAGATTTTCTCCATCTCCAGCTTCTGGTTGCCAATTATCGGCTCAAACTTCTCCTGGTTCAGGAAGAGAGGCAGCACCTTCACCTGCAGGAGGGGCAGGATTGTACAAAAAAAAAATATATGGGTCAGCTAGGGAACTTCTTGGAGTCAAATACTAATAAAGTTTTTTTTTAAAAAAGGTTCCCACATACATCTTTCTCCATGTAGTAGGCCATGTGGGACAGTTCGGCCTTGCGGTCTCCCATTGGTTTCTTCACATCCACCAACATCATGCGGGCCTCGGGGTCATACTGAGGGACGGACAGGAACCAGTAAGCGAGCCATTTTTTGTGGCAACATTAACAATAAATAAATAAATCCCGCTCACCTCCACAGACTCCACCATGTCCTTGCTGAAGTTCTTGTAGCGTTTGTTTATGGCGTCTGCGATAGCGCTGCATCAGGAGAAGAAAGGACCATTAAACATGGAAGTTCTGCCCGTCAATGTGGGCCTATCCGGTTTGGTTTTTGTACACTTACGTCTTCAAGTTCTTGACATCCACCGGAGAGGTTGTAGGTTTGTGAGTCAGCTGAAGACGGACCCAGCTGGAGGAAATGAGACAAAAGGTTGTTTTATTTTATTTTTTTAAACAGGTGTAAACCTATCACCTGAGCTTGTGGCAGTTAATACTCACTAGGTCTCCACCAGCTTCTCACACTTCAGGTCATTGCCTCCCTTGTCCGAGCGACGAACGCCGGCGCTGTTGACACACCAGCACTCCTCGGTGTTGTTGCACTGCTTGGCCTTGAATTTGCCGTCGTTTTCGCACTCTGGGTCATAGATGCCGTCGTTGTCCACGATGGCGGTTTCATCTGGTTTTCCGCCAAAGGTGCGGGTATTCTCGCCTTTTCTGGCTTTGTACATCTCAGCCTTCATCAGGAGGCACTTTGGGATCACTGGCAGGTCAAAGAAGAAGGGCATCATGAGAGGAGAACAGAAGCGGTCAGTGAATGCAGCACTGGTGGGATCTATGCCTCTTTCACTTACGTTTGGTGCAGTCCAGCTTTTCTCTGGTGCCCTCACCAACTAAAATGTCGCAGGTACACGGGTTCTCTTTGCAGAGGCCCCACTTCAACGTCTCACAGGTACCTGAGCACAGGAGCCATTCGCATTATAAATACTGAAACAGCAAAATGTTACTGGCAGTTTTCATTTAATCGAGGGTTCTGTTAGTATTGACAGAAGTGACGGTTTGTAGGTCTGATCCATGGAGATTCTTGTTTGTCAGAGAAGGGCGTTGGTCTCAACAAATAGTCCCAGGTGAGCGGAGCAATCCTCCCCACCCCCACCTGACAAACAACCCCGACCCAAACATCAAACTTTCACATTTCCTATAGGCGTTTAATACCGTGAAGGTGACTCAAAATGGACCACAGCAGAAGATCTGATCAAATAAAACAGTTTTTTTTCTTTCTGGACCTTCAAAGAGATCCAGCAGGTCCAAACCATCTCCGAAACAAGTTGGAAGTACTTACATTGGGCCGAGGCGCTCGCCGCAACGGCAACAAGGAGAACGAATATCCAAACGTTCATGATCAAAGAGGGGGGTTCAAACCGACGAGCTGCGTACGTTCGTCCACAAGGAGCTGCGAGAGAGCGAAGAATGGCGTCCCGGCCTTTGAGTCTTCCTCTTTCTGCAGGTGTGTCCCGTCCAACCGGTTTGGAGAGACAATTAAGGAGCGCGCTCACAGGCACCAGCGCGAGACACGTGATCTTAGAACGGGGCGTCGGTAACGTACGTTGGACTTTAGTATTTCAGTGAGCCAGGAGTTAGTGAGTGAACTTATAGACAAGCGGTTTCCTGACGTCATCTACGTCGCATGGGAGTGGTGTGGTGGGGGTGGGTGCAGTGGAAAAACACCTTGCTTCCGGTACGACCATATATGGTGGAGACTCTTCAGAAACTGAACAAGAACTATGTGTATATATATATATATATATATATATATATATATATATATATATATATATATACTATATGATCTTTGATCATTTCTTATAGCCAAGGCATCCTTTATGGCTGTACTATTTTAATTGCTGTTTCTCTTATTCTATTGTTTTTTTAAATTGTCCTGTCAGAATAAAGGTTAATAATGATGATATTAATAATAATAATATGCTGTGTATATATATATATAAATATGTGTGTGTGTGTGTGTGTGTGTGTGTGTGTATATATCACACACACCTACGGTTTGTTGTTTGTAATTAATATAATTGGTGTTCACTGTTCATTTACACTGTACTTCCATCCAAGCATTGGTCATGGCGTTTCATTACACTTTCCGCAATCAAACATCGATAAGAAGAGTTTAAATCGGATGGGGGACGTGGCAATAAATCCGATCAAAGGGGGCCCGTTTAGCGAAGGAGTTTCGAAATCACTGTTTAAAATGTCTAATTAAGTCAAATGTGGTCATGTATGACCTGATGATTCAATGTATCGTCTGAGCAGGTGTCCGACATGACAGAAACTAGAGTGAAACGTTTGTCAGGTGTTTTGAGTCACAGGTGAGTCATGACATCTGTTGTCATCCAGGTGGACTGTCCCAGAATGCATCTCTCAAGACTCACTCAGTTTCAATCAGTTATAAATAAATATCTTTGGTTCACATTAATTACAAAGAAAAAGCTTGGGGGGTGCCGAAGCTCCCGTAACGACCACACAGCACCGCCCAAGAAATTTATGTTGTGGTTTATTGTTATTTTTAATACATTAAATATTCAACTTTAAATATGTATACCTATAACTATATATATATATATATATATATATATATATATATATATATATATATGTGTGTATGTATATATATATATATATATATATATATATATATATATATAATGATATATCATATGATATATATTCTATTTTGATGTATTTATTTATTAAAAAAATAGCCCTATATTGAAGTAGTTGTACTTTTATATTAATGTACTGCTGAAGAGTTGACTTTTGGCCTTCCGGAAATCATAATGAAGATGACAGAATGTCCTCAAACACACTGAGAGTAAAGATGATCCATTAGTATTATTATTACTATTACCTGCAGCAGTCGTTTCTGTCACCACGTGATTAGAGTCTGTACAAAGGGCGCCTCTATCGCCCTCTTTTGGTGAAAAGAAGACACTCATCCGATTCAAACTACTCAGCTGTCGGTCACGCCGCTGCAAAGCCTCTGTGATCAGGAGCCATTCCTTCAGCCATAACGTTAAAGCTATCCACCTAATATTGTGTCGGTCCCTTCTTGCAGCCAAAACAGCTCTGTGATGCACTGTGTGTTCTGAGCCGTTCAATCAGAACCAGCATGAGGGTTTCTCAGCAAATAAGACAACACAGACTATCCTCCAGGCCTCCCATTCATTAATGAGCCTCGGATGTTCAAAACGTTTTCGCACAGATCCTTAGGCCTTCCCATTGAGTTCAATACTTAATGAAAACATGTCTGGCTTTCTGCTGAGGATACAACACGCAACACAATACGGACGCAACTCTCACTTTGGCACTTTGGATATTCAGGGACCAGATGGTTAGTAGGACTGTCCCCGGTACCTGGTACTCCCGCAGTACCGCCCACAAATCGCCAGATCTGGGACACAGTCATAGGACTTCTCCAAATCCACAAAACACATGTAGACTGGATGAACAAATCCCCATAAACTCATTGGCAAGCCTGCAACAATAAAAAGTTGCTCCACCATCTGGATTGTTCCTCCTGAAAAGGTCCTTTCCAGAACCCTGGAGTAAACTTTCCACATATGGAGCTCCATAACTCCATATATCTAAGATGATAGATATAGAGGAATATTTTTCTGCTACTAATTTATTTATGTTCTTCAATAATGTCCACTTGACAAAATCTAAGGCGGAGCCATGAACATAAGTAGATTCAGATGCTGAAAAAAAAACTTGTGAAAAAGTTTAAAGTCCAGCCGTCCGTTTCCCTATTATTCCATTAGATATTAACTTTAAACTTATTAAAGAGCTATGGCTCACAATTATTCTCTCTTACCTTTATGCACATTTTCATGATTTTTGAAGTTCATCGTGACTAAAACATAGAAGCATATTTTATTAACATCTTTTATTAGTTAAACCACCATCGGAACAAAAAAAAAAAGAACATTGGTCGTCCAAGACATTGAAGGTGTGACCCTAAATTCTTAGTCACAGAAACTTCATTTTTAACATAATCCAGTCTTTGTTTATACAGTGTCACCGGTATTAACCGTTTCCAGTTAAACCAGGGTTCTGAAGACAAAGGACAGAGTGGCTCCGAAGGCCAAACCCAGACACAGGAAGAAGGCCATGATGGTTCCAGCAGTTTCTGCTTCATGGGGAAGAACGTTCCTGCAAATAAAAACAAAATACATTTAAAAAAAGGTAGTATGTTTTAGGATTTATGTCAATAAATAAATAATAATGATAATAAGAATAATAATAATAATAATCCTAAATACACTGCACACATTTTTTTTAATGAAACACTTGCATCACCCATCGGATCTAAAAGACTGAAATATGCAAATGTGAACTCTGCATTGATGTATATTGTGTAATTTGTTGAGAAAAAAACAAAATGATGTAAGAACGGTCAATGGAAACTGAAATCTTTAACCCAATGAGGCCCAAAGGTTCTCACTTCCATCCAGGTCTGGGGAACGTCAATGTCTTATGTCATCCAGGAACTGCTTACCCACCCTGGCAACATGAAGCCCGGTATTATAGTGCACCAGGAGGGACCGAGGGTCCACGGCACCAGCCACAAGTCCGAATTGGGGTCTGAGGATTTCATCTTGGTACCTAACATTAGTCGGTACCGTTGGTGTGTGTGACACTGCAAGGAGCTGCGTCAGAAGCGAATTACTGCTAAATTGGACTCTACTCTGTACAACTATTTTTAGGTTAGTAACACAAAAACGTCCTCAAAATAATACACAGAAACTCAAATGGATGTGTTGTGAAGATGCACACCAGATTCGATGGTTAGAATCGGTTTAAAAAATATCAACAAAAGCTTAAGGGTGAAACCCGTGACTGCCGGAGCCGTCTATTTGCTGGATTTTCTTGTTAGCATTTGGTAGTTAGCCAGCAGGTTAATGATAGCAGTGAGGATGTTTTCAATGGTTTGGAATATGTTTCTAAAATATGTAAATGTGTGTTTTTATGAAACTAATGAGGGGATAATCAGTGAAAGTGGCCATTTGAACCTTATTATCTCATAGGAAATGTGCAATTGCCTTAATTTAATCGCGCTGATGTTTTAAATTGATTTTTTTTTTTTAGCAATTTTCGAGCTAGCATTTGTTTGCTAGCAGATAATGCTCTGTTTGTTGTTTTCAGAAATATGGATTCATTTGCTCATGTCCATTATCCCATCCTATTGAGTACACATTCAATTCTATAATTGAGCTCTGTCGGTTCAGAGCAAAGAACTGTGTCCAAAGTTCATTATAAGATCTAAGCGTAGGTTGTAATATGTATAATGTGTAATGTAATATGTAATGTGTTAAAGTGATAAATTGATAAGTGTGAGAGTAAGACATTTTATGTTTCATAAGAAGCAAACTTATCCTTAATTTTTTTTCCCCGCGCAATATAACATATGTGCAAACATTTCATTTTTGTCTCACTTTGGTCCATAGCACATGCAGAGGCTGGCCAGGTATCCATTACTGAAGGCGAAGACGACCATGAAGACCATGAACCAGCCATCGTGTAGGAAGAAGACGGGCAGGTTGAGGCGAGGATGGACATTACACAACATGAAGAGGGGGACGAAGACCAAGCGACAGGCAACAAACACGGGAAGTAACCGACTGTCCTTCCGCGGCTGGAGATGAAAACAATTATTAGTCAGTTATTAAGTTTTTTTTAATCCAGTCCATTTAAGTCACTGCTAGTTGAAATTAAACCCCCCGTTATGACAAAAGTCAACACTTCAGTACTCGGTTGTTGCGTGTAAGAAGATTGGTATAAAACATTAATATCAATATGTTTTTCAGTACTGCCATGGGGGAAAAAAACATGATGGAGAGAAAACATTTCTATCCCTCGCTTTGTTTGTGCTTGGACATAACTGTCAATCAATAAATCTGAATGACGCAGCTCAACACAGACGACTGATCGATGTATCAGTACTGAACATTGCTTGTCTCTGCGGATGGATAAAAGCGATCCAAAGGTATTCGATTATTGTTTATTGTTTGACATCAAACTCACCCACATACAGATGGCTGTTAAGCTCCGCCCCCCCCAGTCACACCCGTTAAAGAGCAGGAAACAGCTGACAGGGATGAAGAACCGCTCTGACAAACAAGCAACATTTTGGCCGTCAGTTTAACTTAATCATCACTATAGTATATTTAATCATATCCTGGTTGTGTTGACAGGAAATGATGCGTCGGCTCACCCCAGGTCCCTCCGTTGGCAAGGGTGGACTTTGTGTCAGCAGTGACTGCAGGAAAGATTCCGATGGTGACGGTGAAGGTGAAACAGACGGACAGAGCCAACGGCCAGATCTGTGGGTTAGCAGGCAGTGAAGGGTTCAAGGTCAAAGATATGTAATTTATTTATAGTTATAATAACAGTAACAGGAGATGCATCCAGTAATAGACGACACACACCAGGTCACAAAACAACAGGTTACACACATCCAGTAAAACACACTCCAATAGTTGCTTGACGCCACGACTTAACTTCTGTTTTAACGTGCATAATTTAGTCAGTCAACAGGGGCAGACGCGCTAGAACTTAAGAAAAACACGTGCAAATGTACGAAACACACGCAAAATTAAGAAAATGTCTTCATCACAGTACAACGGAGGTGTTTCCAGAGGACAGTTAAAACTGATGAGCCCCCCCAACTTTCTTTTTTTAACGCTTCATTTAAAGATTAAAGCAGATGCAATATCCCAGCTTTTCACAAGATATTTTAGCTGTGTTAGCGTAACCTAGTTTCTGGGTCGTTCTGTCAAGTAACATAGAATAAAACAGTGACAGCATGCATATGATAAAGTAAAAGGGGGCAAGGGTAGAGCCCTGGGGCACACCGCTGGTCAGAGGGGGCCGCTTAGGAGGAGGCGGTAACCATTGCTATTGAGTTAGTCCCATTAGATAAGAATTTTATTTTCATAAAATCATTTTATAAGATATTTATCATTTTATGCTATATTTACAGGGTCTAAGATAATAAATGAATAAATGGCCCAAAGAAATAAAACATTTAAATAAATTTTCCCGTTTTCTTTCTTGGTGAGGATTTTCTGTTTCTCCTGAGCGTAAATAATCGACGCCGAGCCGAGGTTTCCAAATCTGATCGAGAAAAAAGTTCTTTCAGTTATTTGATTGATAAATGAGAGACACCTCATTTTTTTTTTTGTCTCTGACCTTTTTGAAGATGGTCACCATGGAGATGTTCTGTCCCCTGTTCAGATCTGATGCTTCATCTTTACTATCTGAAAGAGAAGAACAAATAGAAAACATGACGAAAGACCAAAACGCACCCGTCACTATGTCTTTTCTCAGATCATGAGGATAAACTGGTTGATAATGAACTTAATGCTAAAGATATGTTAAAAGCAAATGTTTTCAATAATGTCTGAATTGTGACATCAGTGTTTGACTTCAAAGAAGAAAAAAAACATGTGGCTCAATTTCTAATGACATGGAGAGTGGACCACGTCAGAACTTTAGCTAAATCTAACCTAGGTTTTACGGAATAGGTTCTACGTCGGATGCCCTCAAAAAGTCCCCAATCCCCTGTGTTGCACGAGCAACCCAATGATTGAACTCCTCAAATTAAATGTTAAGTTATTTGAGTAAAACATGATTTTTTATATAGATCTCTTGGATTTGATTCTAATTCTCCAAATTTGTACTGAATCGGTTTCAAAATTATGTCCAGTAAATTTTTGGGAAATGCAGCTCCCCCTAGTGTCAGAAATATACAACCGAGCTTTGCCAAAATCAGTTTAGTTCTTCTTCGCACTAAAGTCAATATGGGTATAAAGTTTGAAAATGATCCATGAAATATTTTTGGAGTTATGAATGGAAAACCGTGTTTTTCATAAAGAAAAGCTCCTCCCATCTTATATGAATATATGATATAAATAGTGTTCATTTCATAACATAGTAAATAAAACGTAAAGTAAAATAAAACTAAACTTATCAAGACTGATCTAAAAGTAAACACAAATTGAAATTAGCTAGACTGAACATAAAGTAAACTAAAACTCGATTTAGCAATAATTATCCTGCAGTGAAGTAATTCAAAATTTAGCTGAAGAGGCCTTAAAGCAAATTAAAACTAAATATAAGCTACAAAAATTGTGAAGTAAAATAAATCTAAACTTGGCTAAACTGACCTCAAAGTAAACTTAAACTGAACTTAGCTTGTCTTTATGGTTACGATATCAAGATGTTTGGATGATTGAGTTTTATAGAATGACCTCAAAGTAAACTATGAGTGAACGTAGCTAGCATAAACTTAAACGTAAACTAAAACTAACGGGGATAGTGTTTGTATTTTTTTTTACCTTTCTTCATCAGTTCTACGGAATTCTCCTCGGCGGTTCTCTGCTTCCTGTTATAAAACTGATAAAACTCCTGGAAACAAACATACAAAACACTGTCAGACATGGTGAATGATAATCCTTTAAATTATGGCCACGCGACAATCGATGAGGTTTAATAATCTCAAACCTGCCCTAATATATTCCCATTTGGTTCTGTTTGGTTCTGTTTATGGAGAAAGTTCAACATAGCTGAACTTCACTTCCATCAAAACCAGAGTTCAAGAAAACAATGACCTACCCACAAAAATAGTTTTTTCTTTTGACAGTCTTTTAGGCTGATAGATTAAGATCTAAGTAATGGTTTGGGTGAACCGGGTCGGTAGCGGTCCGGTTCGGTTTGTTCGGAAGTATTTTTTTAGTTTTTCTATCATAGATTTTTTTAATACTTTTTGACTCAGGCCCAGTTGGTATTAGATCAACCTTTGGGTTTAAATAAATACAATTATTATTGAAAATCTACACAAACAAAAATAGTACAAACCAGTACTTTTTCACAAAACTGTGATTACATGGTATGTGACCTTAAACCTTTAATAATATATAATGATAATAATACATTTAATTTATAACGCACTGTACATTTGGATCAAATCTCAAAGTGTTACAAGGTAAAAGCAGATAAAAGCATAAATAAAAAATAAAATAATAATTATATAAAAATATGGACAAAAAGCGGCAATGTTAATTAAAAGTTATAGGTTCTGCTAAAAAGGAAAGTTTTAAGTCCTAGGTATAGGGTGTCTGTGGAGCCCTCAGATGGTCAGGGAGGGCATTCCACAGACGAGGGGCAGCAGAACAGAAGGCCCGATCACCCATGGTGCTGAGCTTAGTCCGGGGAAGGAGGAGGCGGAATGAGTGGGTAGAACGGAGGGATCGTGTTGAGGTCAGTGGGGTGAGTAGTTCTATTAGGTAGAGGGGTTCGTTGCCATGGATACACTGGTGAGTGAGGAGAGGGGCTTATGACTTTTTAGGACTTTTATGACAAAAAAAAGTGACTTATTTTATGACATAAAAGCCTAACGCCTTTATGTCATACAATAAGTAAAAATCAAGTTTCCCCTAATAGAAATAGCTAACAGTACAACCAACAGGCACAGAAATCTGCAGAGCCTCATCATCATCAGCTTGTTTTCTCCAACGCACTCTTACCACTCTTTAACACAAATATAAAAGCTGCCGAAAAATCAAACGCACTCACAAATATACCTCATATGGACGTGTGCAGTTTATGGACCTTATTAAACTACTTTCATACCACTGCAAAAAAACACATTTTCTATCTTATCAATGTCTGTTCTTAATTATGACGTCTCAGCCTTTTTAAAAAAAAAGTTTAATTTGATCCATTCCTCTCTATTTTATCGTTATTTTATTATTCTTCACTGTTTTGAGATGGGCGAGTAGAAACCTCATTTTGCTTTTTAAGTGTGGAAGTACATAGAAGGTGAAAAATAAAGGAGATCTGAATCTAGCCTGTTAGGATGCACTAGAATCCATCTCTATGGAACTGCTTCTGACCCGCCTGAAAATTGCATATTTTAGACTTTTATAAATAATTATATATAATATATAATAATATCAGATCCTACCCTATTATTTAATATTTTAGACTTATATATATATATATATATACATATATATATACATATATATATATATATATATATATATATATATATATATATATATATTATGTATGGCCTCATATTTTACTCTAATACTTCATATTTTAGTCACTAGGGGAGCTGTTTCTGAAAAACACTGTTCTTCAGGCATAACTTCAGACACCCAGATATATGTGTTTAGAAAAATAAGTTTAACATAACTATAACTAATAATTTTTTACACACTTTATTATTGTTATAATTTTTCTTCACTATTATTATTTTAAACTATAGAGTTCATATTCGTGTGTGCATGTGTGTGTCTGTGTGTGTGTGTGTGTGTGTGTGTGTGTGTGTGTGTGTGTGTGTGTGTTACCAGTTTAGGCAGCAGGACGTAGGAAAGGATGGACAATAAAATAACGACACATGCTGTGATGAAGTAGCCGAATGCTGCGTCATTAAGATCTGCGCCGCCTAGAGGAGAGAGAGGAAGGAAGCAAGGAAGGAATTTATTGTTGAGGTATTGGTGAGTTATAGGAAAGTGATCGATTTGTTATTTGTGAGTGATTGATGAGTTATTGATAAGTTATAGGTGAGTGATTGATAAGTTATAGGTGAATGATTGATGAGTTATAGGTGAGTTATTAATGAGTTATAGGTCAGTTATTGATGAGTTATAGGTGAGTTATTGATGAGTTATTGATAAGTTATAGGTGAGTGATTGATGAGTTATTGATAAGTTGTAGGTGAGTTGTTGGTGAGTGATTGATGAGTTATAGGTGAGTTATTGGTGAGTGATTGATGAGTTATAGGTAAGTTATTGGTGAGTGATTGATGAGTTATAGGTGAGTTATTGGTGAGTGATTGATGAGTTATTGGTGAGTGATTGATGAGTTATAGGTGAGTTATTGGTGAGTGATTGATGAGTTATAGGTAAGTTATTGGTGAGTGATTGATGAGTTATTGATGAGTGATTGGTGAGTGATTGATGAGTTATAGGTGAGTTATTGGTGAGTGATTGATGAGTTATTGATGAGTGATTGGTGAGTGATTGATAAGTTATAGGTGAGTTATTGGTGAGTGATTGATGAGTTATAGGTGAGTGATTGATGAGTTATTGACGAACTATTGATGAACACAGACTTGCGATGGCGCAGATCATGGCGGCGGCAGCAAAGGTCCCAGCGAGTCCCTGACCGCTCATTATGGGAGTCGTATAAGAAGCTGGCAGCAACCCGGCCATACCGAACAAACTGCCCTGAAGCACCGCTCCGAAGGCTGTCAGACAAAGGACAAACAAACTGATCAATAACCGTATTAAGTAGAGGAAAATAAACAATCAAACTGTCCTAAAACAGCAGCATGTAGGCTGTACAGAGAATGATAACAATAAAAATGAACAGACGTGACTCACAGTTGATGATGACGATCTTAACCATGGTGATGGAGAAGAACGGCAGCGGCGCCAGCGGAACTTTGACGAGGACGGCAGTTACGACGAACACTAACATGATGACGAGCAGACTGCCCATCACCCGAAGACGCTGAGGAATACTGACGGACAAAAAAGAAAGCGGTTCAGCTCCAGCTGACATGAAGAAGAGACCCAGATGTTATTATTATTGATCGATATCAGTCACAGGAAGCATCATGATGTGAGGATGAAATCAAAGCCGAGACTCTGTATTACCATTAATATACGTGTACCTTTCTTCTCACGTACACGTATGAGATAAAACTCATTCACATACCATACTGAATACACACACACACATACATGTGAAACGCTTTCCAAGCCAACCCAGAGCTGGTGGCGGTTCCAGTAATCCCAAGGCATTGGGAACAGAAGGTTGTGTCTCTGGCAGGTGGCTGTTCTAGAGGTTGGATGGACGGGCGCCAGGCGGAGGTCTTCAGTGGCAAATGCGGTGCCCCCCGAATCGGACGGGAGTCCACCCACTGGAACTCTCATCCACCAGTGCAGCATGAGGCGTGCCTTTCACCCCGGATCTCACCCCAACCATGGATACCAAACCTTCCAATATCACCCCGTACCGTTGCCCCGGTGGTGTCTGCAGGGAACCCGACATTCGGTCTTGCACCAAAACCGTCTTCTGTGACAATTCCTAGCAGTGGATCACTCATGTCACGCGTCAATGAGGAACACTCTAATTCTTCTTCGATGATTGAAAACACAGCAGGAAGTCTCTTTCTATCACACAGAAGCTGAATCCAGATGGAAATATTCTCCCGTCGTCTCAGGGAGCTGTGTGACACTCTTGTTGCTTTACTCACAGTGAGTGCAGAAAGGAGTTGAGGCAAGTGCAGAGAAGCAGTGGCAGCATGGCACACATGGTCATCACGTTGTTGAATTTGGCCTCCAAAACTGTGCGGCGCTTGCCTGCTTCCTCCGTTCGATTGGCTCGAAAGTCGACCAATGAGGAGTCCCGCAGACGGCTGGTGAAGTACTGGAGATACAGAGAGAGATGTTATTCCGTCGTTCATCATTAAAACCTAGTCAAGCTTAAAAACTCAAGGTAACACACACAGGTTAGACCAAAGAGGGGAGCATTTATGGACGAGATCATGACGTCATATCCATGATGCTGCCTCATATGTGTTGGTGTGTTTTCATCTCCTGGGGATTTATTTCCTACGTTTGTTGCTACATCCCTGGATGTAGCGGACATCATGCCCTCATTATGCTGGTGGAGGCCATGACACATACCACCTACTTAAACAGTGTTGCAGACAAAGTTCTCCCAATGATGAAAGTAGTAAAGCTTCAGTATTGAATGTGGCCTTGTCAAGAATTATAGCGCAGCCTGCCTATTAGCAAAAATGATATTGAGGAACATAACAGTTTCTAGATATTGACTTGGCCTCTGAACTCCCCGGATCTCAATCCGATCCAGATTGTGATGGAAAGTAGAAGAGTGCTCTTCCTGGGGCTCCAACAGTTAGGACAGCATTCCATGAAGAGTATTTCATGACTGTACAGATCAGCTTGCAGATGTTTTCAGCAACAACTTCAACCCAACAACAACTCCAGTCCAAAAACACATCAAACCCGCCCTCCCACCCACATTGGACTGACATCGGTTTGCCTACAGAACTAACAGAGTAGGATCAACACTGCCCCCACCCATAGCTGGTGGTCCCTATGGATAATTATCATTAGGTGCACCACTACTATGAGTTTACAGACTGAAATCAGGCGTGAAATAGCTGTTTTTTATCGTTCTGAGGCTAAGAGGCTACATATTTGCATACTGGATGTCTGTTTAAGGTGTGAAAAGTGCTCGGTGCTATCGTACTGATGGCGGCTCATTTATTTAACTTCCTGTGACAATTTGGGTGTCATACATTACATCCATTGTAATCATACATTACACTGTAGAAACACGTTTTGTGTAAACAGTTTATATTTGACTTCCTTCAAAATAAAAGTGTGCCCTGAAGAAAAGATATTTGTGTGGGTGGAGTGTAATGGTCAGACAGGAAGTGATATCATACCATAGTTGCAGTCATGAAGAAGTTCCAGGGCAGCAGTGTCCCCAATCCAAGCATGAAAAAGATCAGCCACACCCCAAAATACCTGCAGAAGAGATTTTCAAAATACGAGTAGTGGTGGGTTTGGTAAATAATGTTGTTGGCCTTTTGGCTCCATTTTTTTGATCTCTGTATGTATAATATATACTGATCACTGTATGTATTATATGTACTGATCACTGCATGTATTATATATACTGATCAATGCATGTATTATATGTACTGATCAATGCATGTATTATATGTACTGATCAATGCATGTATTATATGTACTGATCACTGTATGTATAATATGTACTGATCACTGTATGTATAATATGTACTGATCACTGTATGTATTATATGTACTGATCACTGCATGTATAATATGTACTGATCACTGTATGTATAATATGTACTGATCAATGCATGTATTATATGTACTGATCACTGCATGTATTATATGTACTGATCACTGTATGTATAATATGTACTGATCACTGCATGTATTATATGTACTGATCAATGCATGTATAATATGTACTGATCACTGTATGTATAATATGTACTGATCAATGCATGTATTATATGTACTGATCACTGCATGTATTATATGTACTGATCAATGCATGTATTATATGTACTGATCAATGCATGTATTATATGTACTGATCACTGTATGTATAATATGTACTGATCAATGCATGTATTATATGTACTGATCACTGCATGTATTATATATACTGATCACTGCATGTATTATATATACTGATCACTGCATGTATTATATGTACTGATCACTGCATGTATTATATGTACTGATCACTGTATGTATTATATATACTGATCAATGCATGTATTATATGTACTGATCACTGCATGTATTATATGTACTGATCACTGTATGTATAATATGTACTGATCACTGTATGTATTATATGTACTGATTACTATATGTATTATATGTACTGATTACTGTATGTATTATATGTACTGATTACTGCATGTATTACATGTACTGATCAATGCATGTATTATATATACTGATGACTGTATGTATTATATATACTCATCACTGTATATATAATATATACTGATCACTGCATGTATTATAAGCGAACATACATAACGCATTCACAAGGAGATTATGAGCCGGTAGAATCGTCTTTGTCGCTCTATGCAGCAGACAAAAATCAATCTGATGCATCAAAACTTTCTCCGACTCTAGAGATCGTGGTGCCTATCCTGGAATCAGATGTAAATTCAGACGTTGAAAGGCTCACCTACGTCTTTATTTCCAGTAGATCAGACTACTGGAATGTTCTACTTGTAGGCCTCTTAAACAAACTGTTAGGTAACTTAAACACATTCGGAATGCTGCTGTTAGAATCCTGACAAAAAGTAGGAAATATGACCACGTTATTCCAGATTTAAAATCCGTACACACACAGAATCGAAATCTCGTTTCTTGTGAACGAATCGCTCTCCGGCTCGGCGCCCAAATATTTGCCCGATACGCTTTTGATGTTTGAACGCTGTGGAAGCCTGAGGTCATCTGGGGCCGGCCTGCTGGCCGTCCCGTGGGGTTAAAACGAAACATGGTGAAGCACTGTTTTGTTATCGTGCAGCCCGAACCTGGAATAACCTCCCCGATGATGTCAGACACGCCGCGATCACTTTAAAGTCAAAACTTCAAACATTCCTTTTTAAAACTGCCTTCACCACCTTGACAGAAAAAAGTAATCAAATTTTTACAACAATTTTTTAAGGTTTTATTGCTCTGAAGAACCCTTTGAACTGCCCCGGCGTATGAAATGTACTACACAAATAAAAAAGCGTCCTAACCTCTTGTAACACTAGGAGAACTTGTGTGTTCACGTTTATGCTTTTCTTCTCATCTGACATCTCTCTCTCTCTCTCTCTCTCGCCCTGCAGTCTCGCTCCTGCACCTAAGAGTGATGTAACGCCGCGCTGTCATTGGCTGAGGGAGAAACGAAAAGGCTGGCTCTGCTGCAGTTTATGTTATAAATTTGAAAAGCTGCAGAATTGTTGTACTTCGGAAATAATATGGCATACACGTCTGAATGGTTATTGCGAACTTTTTACGATTCATCGCCCTGCCCTGGTGTAGTTGTACTAGTGATCATGTTTACTGATCACTTTGTTCACCATGTGTACAGATCTCTGTATATATTGATCACTATGTGCATTTTAGGAAGTGTTTAATCTGTTTAATGCTCACTTAGCGTGAAGGTCTCTGTGTGTATTTATCATTTAATGTATTGATCATTATCTGTGTTTCGTGAAGCGTTTCCTAGTTATCAACATCCTACAGAATCGACTTTTACGTAAAGAATCTGCCAATTATGCTAGAAATTCAGTTCAATTCAGTTGTAAGTGACTCACTTGTCCTTCTGGGAGACGACTGCCATATTTAACTGAACTTCACTTGGCGGACTGAAGACCTGGAGGATTGAAGATCTGTTTGACGGAAGACCTGGTGGTCCAAACCCCTGATGGACTGAAGGGCTGGTGGACTAAACATCTGCTGGACTACACACCCTGTGGACTGACTGACCTGGTGGACTTAAAAACGTTTTTTTCTTCAGAGTCAATAAGTGTTTATTTCCTCCTCTTTGATGTCGGTAGTTTGTGTAGCTTGTCCTCCTCTTCGCTGTGATCCAGTCAATTTGCATGAAGATATTCCTCCTCTTGAATTTCTTTTTATCCTGTTAGCTGTCCTTCAGTCACTCTGAGTAGTTTGGTCTCTAAAAGCTTGAAAGGTTTCTGGTTCTCTGTCTCAGTCTCTTCGCTTCTTCCACTGTCTTTTTGTGTGTTTTCAGCAGAATCGGTTCCTCATTATGACCTTTGACCTTTGATATCAGTTGTGGGGCTGGACTTTGTTTCTGTGTAATGGAATGCTCTCACTTTTAAGTATGTTTAAAAAAAACATTCTTTCTGTTTTAGACACATCCATGAATCATTAATATCACATTCTTATCTATGACTTATATTGATATGGTTTTTGAGAATAGTAAATAGTAGCATAAAATACCCTCTTATTAAAGAAAAAGATTAACGAACAAAAACAGGAAGTAGGTGTCCTCATTATATATTCAGCAAGAATCTTATTAAATCTAACTTCAAATGTTTTTTATCTCCATATATACGGGGGAGGAAAGAAAGCATAATTGCACTCTTGAGTCATTACATAATTAAATCTCAGTGCCAACTGATCAATAATTTACAGCAGCTCCCATCAATACATGAAAAAACCGATTGTAGTCAATCATTAATGACGGGCCCGGCCCTCCAGCAACATAAACCAGTTATCAGAAAGCCAGTAAAACCAATTCAACTATAAAATAAAATAGAAAAAACAATCCTGAATCTCTCGACATTCTCTCTGTTCACACCAAAATTAATTAATGTTTGTTATTTCAAAAGATTCAGGAGTCATGTGGGCATTTATTCTATATACTGATTATAAATGAATTAATGATAATAAATTCATTATACATTTTATTTTCATCAAAATGAGAAGGAACTGATAAAAGTTCATTCTGACGTTAAGTCCAAATGAAAGTGGATTTTTGGAAAGGGAGGAGCAGTGTGCACTGCTCAGCCAATACATTATAACCACCTGCATAATGTTGTCTAGGTCCTCCATATGCAGCCAAAACAGCTCTTACACATTGAGATATGGACCGGACCTTTGATGCTGGGCTCTGGTATGTTATTATTATTATTATTACCAACACAAGCAGATCTTTTAAATTCTGTATAATCTGAGGTGGAGACCCCTTGGATCAGACATGTTTGTCCAGCACATCCCACAGATGCTTGGTTGGATTTCGATCTGGGGTATTCTGAAGGGGGCCACTGCTTTAGGGAATATTTTTTCCATGAAAAGGTGATCTTGTCTGCATTAAATGTTTAGGTCGCTGGTAGATGTCAAAGTAAGGGAAGGAACCAATGTTTCAAAGCACAACACTGGCCCAAGCATCAGACTTCCTCCCTCGGTTTGCTTTCTTCCCATACTGCTCCTTCTATTCCTGAATTCTTCCTAAGCCGACCTGGAGCACCACTGCAGAGGAAACATGCGCCCCTTCCGGTGAGGTCTTCAGTTCAGCCTCTGAAATTAACACGACGGTCTAAACAATCATTACATTTTTTCTTTTGCTTTCAACTGAAACTACACAAAAACACATAGTTATGAATCATTATATTCCTAATAATCAAAGATATACCCCTACAAACCTCACTTATTATCTTGAGATAATGGCAGTAAACAAATAAATAATTGTAACCATGGTTACTCTTGACATACACACCTGTGCTCATTAAAATACTACGTGTACCCACACACTTTTTATACTTGTATTTATTCATTTTGTTTTGAAAAGAGAATCTTACTGAGCCTTGGAGGTGACGAGGACAAAAAAAATGTTTATCACGTGCGCGTATAATAGTGTCGCGTGCGCATGTGATGATTTTTTTTTGTCCATGTCCCCCCCAGGTTTCCGTAGTTTGATTCTCCTTGATTAATTAATATTAAACATTTCTCTAGATTTTGAGTTAACATAATTGTACTGAATCATTTCCACAATCATTTTTATTACGCTGACGATATATTTATAATAATTTAGTGGAAGAAGAAGAAGAAGAAGAAGAAAGGTTGATGATAGACGAAGGAGAAGAAGAAGCAGTTGTAGAAGAAGAAGAAGAAGAAGCGGCGGCGGTAGAAGTTCTGGTACAGATGGCGGCGGGACGCGGAGAGTTCTTGCGGAGCTTTGTGGAGGTGATGGAGAGTAGACCAGTCAAGCCGTACGTGAGCAGAGGACAGCGGCGGAAAGGACCGTCGGGTCCCCGGAGGCCGCATAGGGCAGCTTCAACGCCGGCTAGAGGGAGTGATGGAAGGTGACGGGGCGTGTGGTCCAGACTAAATCCTGGAACGTTAACGTAAAAAGATCATTTAAAAAAAATGCGTCATCAGAGCTTTACGTTGATGGGTTTAATTTCCTGTGTTCATTTGTGTGTCTCAGCTTTCCTGATGGCAGAAGAGACAGAAAAAAAGAATTGAAAATTCCATCGAAGGAAATTCGTTTCGAAAGGTAAAGGTCAACCAACTCGTCATCTCACCTGTGTCTGGTTAAAATGTTATCGTCCTACGGAAACAGTTTTTAGGCCTCACACAAGTGTCTGTCGAAAATGTTATTGTTCTGCTGTAAGAGTTTAAAAGACCAACGGTTTATACTTAATTATTATAATTTAATATTGGATATTAATGCCTTTAAAATAAAGTTATAAAATTGTTTGTAATCTCTAATTGTTATGCGGACTAATATACGTCTCATCACCTTTTTATTTAATCTAATCAAATAAATAAAATGCATCCCTGTCTACATTGGTACGCCTCTACATCTGATTCAGTCAGAAGTGACTTTATTCTTTACTCTGTGACAAGGAGGAGCTTTAAAATCAAATTGGTAATCTCACCATGTTCAGTAGATTGAATTTAACCCTCCTCACATTATTCATCTCTCAACCGTCATGTCACACAAATTATATAGTGGTTATTTGAGCAGAAGAGTTGACATTCGCCTGCAACTTATAAAACTGTTTCAATATTTCATATTAATCCTTCATTGTTTTCTCTTCAGACTACCGCCTGAGATCCTGATGAGGATTCTGTCTTACCTGGATGCTTCATCGCTGTTCTGCATCAGCTACGTCAGCAAACTCCTCCACCGGCTGGCCAACGAAGAGTAGGTCTGACAGAATCCACACGAAACCTCATTTATGGAGAATATACATATTTTTTGAATATTTCAAGTTTAACCCAACATCAGCATAAATTCACAAAAACATGTCTCCAGATTCTTTCCCTTACCAACCCAAATACAACTTAACAAAAGGTGAACCATACTCGGCAACAGCTTTTAGTGAAAGATAAAAAAAAAAAGAAGGAAACAACCAAATAATGAAAAAATGCAGTAGTAATGATCATATTAAATAAATATAATAAGAGCTAATGTCAATAACTAATACCACTAATGGTTTATCTATTCTGGTAGGATATCAGATTGATTAATATTGCCACCAGTGAGCTGTCAATAAAAATCAAAAGATGTTACATTCATTTCTGAGAGAATATATAATTTTTTTCTGAGGGGAATATAAACCATTTAGCTCTGATTAGATGGGAGTCTGACTTCCTCGACACAGCAATGTATTTTCTATCAATGCACAAAGCTATTTATAAAAATATTCCAAATTCTTTCAAATCATAATGGTTGTAAAATCACCTGATAAGTAGATTTGTGGATCCAATGGGAAAGTAAATCTTTAATCTTATAATGACAAACACAATATTTTAATAAGCATCAATCGGAAATATTTTTAATAAAGACAGGCTCTCATCTAGGGACAATATTGTTGTAAAAATACGAATTGTTACAAAATATTTTAATGAAGATACACATACAGCAAAAACACAAAGCAGGAAAGAACATTAACAATTACAACTGTAAGTCCCTGTAAATGCACATTTCAAATTTGATGTAACTTAAGTCATATCTACTTACTGTTTTTTGCCATTTGCTGCTGGTTGATGCTGTTGATTCAGGGATGCTGTTGTGATCACTGCAGTTTCCACAACGCTGATTATAATATTCTCCTCCTGATCCACACTTCTCTTCCTAAAAGTTCCTGTTTAAAGCCACGGTTGCATAGTTATTAAACCAATCGCAATTTAAGCTTCCTCTGCTTCATCTTCTTTTCCTCACAGTTTAGCTTTTAACGGCTTGATGCGCGCAACAACGCAACAACGCAGCAGTCTGATGGACGTCTGAACAAAAAAAATACAGAAAAGGCTAAACTTATTTTCAAACACATTTAATTTATCTCATGGTTACGATCTCATGGATATTTTCATTTCTTTCATCTTAGTAGTTTGATTGTATTATACGTTTTTAAATTAATTTAGTAAAAGTAGGCAATTTCAGATATTCCTCCGCATACCACTAGAGGGAGCCTGCGTACCATAGTTTGAGAACCACTGGTCTACATCATAAGGCACTTTGCCACATACATGAGGGATTAAAAAGTGCCATGCACCATCTGTGTGTAACACAGATAGACGTATATGCAGGCACTAAAGGTTTGAGTCCTGCTGCCCTCCTGAGCACTAGAGCAAAGCTGGGAGGCCTTCTGGTTTTTATTTCGGAACCCGGCCAGTCCCTATGGGTTCCCATATGGAGCTCTCTAACAGGAGCTTAAATACGCCCCCTAGCTGTTCAGCTCAGATGATGAAGCTGACATTGACTGGATGAGGCCCTGCTGTTCTTTAGTATTTTTGAGGGCTCATCACATCCTCAGTATTAACTGTGACTTCTAAGTGTCCAGGTTTAGGTGTGGAAATGACTCCCTCTAGCTGGGAGTGTATCGGTATTCTCCCACTCACAAACACATTTTTCTACCTTCTGGCAGAGGCTATAATGAAAGTGCCACCTTCGCATCAGCAGCAGCAACCATTTACAGCAAGATAACTCAAAAATATATGAAGTGATTTCAATGATATACTGTGTAAAGGTGGGTGCTGGGGTGGGACAGGTGGTCAGATTTTAAGGCTTATCGAGAAGATGTTTTTGAAACTCAGTCGAAGTTCTTTCAGTGAAGTGAAATGTGGAGATTTCCTTTACCTGCCAAGCCAATCAGATTCAGAGAAAGGCTTAGTCATGATGTCCCTTTAGTGTTGTTGTGTATTTATTTCTTTTATATTTACTTGTTGGAGTTGTGCTCTCTCAGAATGTTCTCTAGCTAGGTACTCGAGAGCATTATGGGAAGAATTGCAGGTAGTGATGCGAACAATCATACTTGCTGTTTCTTTGATGCGCTGCAGCTACGTCTGGCATAACATTTACATGTCAGAGTTCGGCAGTCAGAAGTGGCAGCTGAGGTCAGATGATGCGATGCAAATGGAGGATCGGTCGGTGGGACGCTGGAAGAAGCTCTACTTCTGGACAATGGCAGGACAAGAAATGAACAAGTGGAGGAGAGAGCTGAAGGAGATCAGTCCGTACACGGGACTTCCCCGACAGACGGAGTGGGTCCTAAGGTAGGACAAGGTGTTCTCTTTAGGTGTACCCCGATAATGATGGCTGCTGTAAGTATCTCACACTAAATATTAGTTTGCGTTCTTCCAGGTGTTTTATTCTTTTTTTATTCCGATAAGCATACAGAGTAACAGGATGTACTGGCGTCCTCCAGAGTTGTCTTTATTTTTTTGTCTCCAGTTTTTGGAAACTCCTCTAATTCTGATGGAATATTAGCAATAAAGGGATTCATTTATTGATTAATTGCTAAATTAATGATTGATTGGAAGCTTGTTTTGATTTGCTAATCTGTTAACGGGTTGATTGGCAGGTGTTACTGAACTCCCCAGTGACTGTCACATCTGGAGTTAAATTTTTCATCACTGCCTATAACCATGTGAAACATACAAATTAATTAAACGGGTAACCTTAAATATTATTCCAGATTATGTCCGCCTCATGTATTTTTCCCAGGAACCTGAACGTGAGCTGGGAGCTGACGGTCTGTGACGCACGGGGACGAGAAACGACGCTAGAGCAAAGTCGAGTCTACTTCTTCGAATCGTCTGTGATTGTCCGCTGGAGCCGAGGCAGTTTCCCCAAATATCATCATATTCGGACCCTCCAGCTGCATGGAGTCCGCAAGGAGACACCGAAGAACCCCAGAGTAAGGAGGTATGATCACATACCACCTTCATCCCTTCACCACGCTTTCATCATGACTTCATCCCTTCATCACACCATCCTCCTCCTCCTTTTAGGCTTGCCTGGAGGTCTCTGGTGTTAAAGCTAGACCTGAAAGCTTCCTCGGGTCGTTTCTTTGGCAAAGACAGGCTCATCTGCCTGATACATCTGTCACCGGGCTTTATTGTCGGTATCTGGAGGGTAAATATTCCCAACTCAGTTCATACTTTCACCAGACAAAACAAACAGTAGCTGCACTGCTTCTTCTTGTTACTCTACTTTGAGGAAGGAAGAAACCTTCACATTCTACAAAATGTTGGAAAGCTATAATTCGCTCCTCACTCAAGAAAGTGAGATGTACATAATCAAACTTTGGTCATAAGCAGCAAAACTGCGTTGTTAACTGGTGGCTACATCTGTTTGCACTGGGAATATGCACTGGGAATATGCACTGACACAATCCTCGCTTTTTATTGTGAAACACGACCAAACATCAAGCACCCAATGCAACTGCCAACCCAAATCACCGGGCAGGTAAATCTCTACCGTGTTTCTCAGAGAAATTCTCTCTGTCTCCGGCTTCCCAGGGTCAGAGCAGCGTTGCCTTCATCATGGCGAGCCTCCACTTCCACAGTTTGGTAGAGAAGAGTCTACTGGGATCACCAGTCGGGTAATTACCTCCACCAAGGATGTTTTGTTTTCACTCCTTTGCGTTTTTCTGTTAGTAAAATTATGAAAAACTCAAGGACGGATTTGCTTGAAATTTTTATCCAGAGTTAGATTTTTGGTTTATACCCGATGATATTTTTGGTAACGTAATGAAATAAGCTGTTTGGAGTATTGAACTCAGAATGTGGATATTGCTGCCTTTGTTCCTTTGATTCCTTTGGTGTTTCATGGATATTGACGCTGGTTGAAGAGTTCTTTTGATTCCTTTCAATTCCAATCTTACAAACAAACTCTCTTCATCGTTGTAGATGTTGTTCAGCTTTGATGCGTTTATCACTTCAGGCGTACGTTAACAGTCCATCTAATCACAAAATCAAGGTTGTTGTGTTCACCTTCAGCCCTTTTTGTCCCGCCCTGCAGCCCGTACTCTGAGCCGGTGTATCTTCCACCTGGGGATGACTCGGACCCCAAGTTTGGTCTCCATGACTACACCCTGCACTTTGTGCTACACAACACTGGCACTGAGATGATGTCAGGACACTTCCAGCAGCTGTCCACTCACACAGGTAATCACGGAAATCGATCACATCTCTTCATGTAATTAAGAGTATGAGGTCATCTTGAATAATCTCATTAACATGTGTGGAACATGTACGTACGTCAACACACTCTTCATAAATGGCGGTCTATTTAAGCTGCAGCAACTCCCATCTCTCCCTCTGCCAGTCAAGCTGTCCCGCTGTGTGCAGACTGCTGCTCATGCCTTCAGCTCACCAGCATTAGAGCTGCATAATATAACATACTGTACATCTGCTTAATACCAGTTTTATTAAAACAAGGGAACAATCTTAAACAGTAAAATCGTTGGCTCACACTTTTGTAACCCTAATATTAATGAGTATTAAGCTGGTATAAAACTGAACTGTTATTAATGAATAAAGACACTCCTGAATCCACCTTTAAAACTTTCTTTTTCTCTCATGGTCTTTAAGTTTGATTTTCTCAGAGTTACGGCTCAAATCTCAGAATCTTTCAGTCCAGATGCAGCACGGGCTGATGGAGCTGAGGGTCATCGATAGGACCAACGTGTCCCGGCACCGAGCTCTGTCTGGCAACATCCACCTGCCCTGGAAGAGCGAGTCCCTGGAGGGCTCGGTGGAGGTACGTCCACCCAGAGCGGTCCACTTACAGAACACCTTAAACTAATACATGTTAAACTAGACCTACGTCGTCGTCCCCAACAGTTATCTCAAACAGTCAATATTGACTCAAGCCATTCCTATGAAGTCAGCAATATGCTCTAAGATAACATCCCATAGTGACTCAATAATGAAGATAAATACAGTTAAATATTGACTTGACTTAACTGAGCTGAGTAATAAATACAAATCAGCTAAATTTAGACACAGTTGGACTTGTGGCGGGGAAGTTAAAGTTCAATATATATATATCTATATATATATAGATATATATGCTTAATCAGACCAACGGTTGAGAAGTTATGACCAATAATTTAAAAGTGATACACAAAGAAGTTTTGACTTATGGGCCATTTTTGGCGATTCCATAATATCCTCGACTTTCTGGGACTATTTTTAGCTACATCAGCTGGGTTAAACGGTGCTGGTATCTTTGAATGAAAATAACTCCCAGTGCAGAACCCTTGAAATGACCTTGGGTCAGAATCCATCCACACTATTGTTAGTATTACTCTAAACATGTATTAAATGGACCCGCCCTGAATGAGGGATTGAGATCATTCAGGTGTTCCATGTGACCACCGAAAAAGATATTTGCTCTCGCTAAATGTTTTCATAGATGTCGTTTGATGAGTGACCAGCCATGTAAGATCTCAGACGGATCTCTCCTCTGCTGTTTAGAACTGCTGCGTCGTCTCCATGACCCTCCTGGACGAGTTCCAGAAACCCTTCTGGTGTGTCTGCTCGCCCGTTTCCATCACAATGGTGACGGACCAGCTGTCGCTGGGCTACAGCGGCGAGCACTTTCAGATGGAGTACGCGGACCCAGAGGGTAAGGTGGAGATGAAGCTGGTCTGGTTGAAGGAGCAGAAGCAGTTCTTCCTCATCAGTCTCATCATCTACGTTGCTGTTTGGAAAATCAACAAGTACTTCAGCAGAGACTACTCCAGCTGAACCGGACCACAGAACCAGGTCGCTCCAAGTTTAGTTGTCGGCTATTTCAGTTCTGATAGAGCGAGAGTTTATTTTTCAAGTTTAATCAATACTTTATACGTCCTGTGTGCAGTTAATAATTATATCAACAAAGAAGAGAATGTGTTCTAAGATATAGATTAGTTACAGAGATACGATTTTTGGATCTACAGAGTTTATTTCAGTAAATTATCAAAGAGATGCAGATTATTATTTGATTAATAAATGTCTCTTTTAAAACCATTTTTCCACATTTCCACTGGGCTTTGCATGTATCTGCATTGTTGCTTCACTCCTGGCATAATTTCACTTTCAATCCAGATTTCAGTCACTTTTTTATCCTGCACTACTAGGAGCAAACATTTGTTTTATAAATGGGGCGGGGCATGCTGCCCATGAGCTTATGTCAATCATCCCAGTTTATTTGATGGTTTCTTTCCACAACACCTGAACTGTCCTTTGATCAAATTGTCTAGAGGTGAGTGTGATGAAGGGCGATGCTGGAAATGAGATGACCTCTGGTCTGACCAACCAGACATAAACACAACACACATTAAATCTCATTCCACTGACATTTCATTTTCAGAGGTAACCAGGAGACGGCAATCACTTTAACCGCTTCGTTTGGCAAACCAAAACTTGTAATTTGTCTCTCGAAAGTTTAATCTTAAGCAACTGGACTTCTTGTTAAACTTAAAAAGTTGGATTACAATGACCTGTAGGAAAGAGAATTTTCCTTTTTCCTATTTCAATTTTTTCGTTTTTTGTTTAAAAGATCGTATATATCATAAATTATATTATGAGATATAACCCCAAAACATATTAAGCCAGGCGGTCATCATTGTAATATGTTAACTAAAGCGTGCAAACTAAGCGGTTGCCTAGGACCCCTGTGGCCACCAGGGGGCCACAGAGCCCATGACATAATAATAATAATAATACATTTCATTTATAATGCACTTTACATGTCCTTTTACACAATAAAGATTTTGTATACTTAGTTCTCAAAAATAACAAATACATGTAATAACATTGTTAAAGATTTATTTAGATACTTTCCGGTACGTGCTGTATAAGTGGAATATTAAACTGGAAATTAAGACCGTACCAGACCCAAATAAGGTTAAAAACCAGAGAAGGGTAGAAACAAAATAAGAAATGCTCGGCTCACATCTACATCAAATACAAACATGGATACAACCAACAAAAATAATAACGGTTTGGTTATGTTTATAGAGTTAATGACCAGGCCCTCACAATAATTGCCACATTAAATCCGGTTCTGGTTCTGTATATATAACTTAATGGACTTCTAAGTTACAGAAACTAAATGGTGCTTGACTCAAATGGATATTACAGTCAATCCTCATTTGATTTAATTAGAATTTATTGTGTTTAAATATATTCATGAGCCGTGATCTGTAAGCGTTTACTGTAAAAGTCAAAGGGGGTGGAGTCACGTCTGTCTTTGTAGAACGATACACAGAATACTGTCATCAACATGAAACGGTGCATTTTTTATTTGTTTTATTAACATTTCAGACATTTTAGGGATAGCATTGAACATTTATACATTCAAGTACAGAACCAGTACCATGAAAAATGTGTGGAATCAATAATAAGTTTGTCACGTAAAGTGAAGTAAAACTATTTATTCATTATAAGTGAGAGTGAGAAGTGGATTCAAAATAAATATAACACATAATATTCAGACATGGAATGTATTTAAGCATTGAGGTAGGCGAACAGTTTTTAGCTTCATGCTATATTTATCTTTGTATAGCATGAAAGCATTAATGGTAAACACAGGAAAATAAGATAACACGAACAAATAGGCAAGTCGTCTTTGTAAAAGTCACAAATTCATACGTTTTCCTTTTACGTCCATCAGACATAACATCGAAACCACCTGCATTATAATGTGTGCTTAAACTGCACTACAAAGCCCTTTGGGTTCTGACTCGTTTCTATCAGAACCGGCCGTGATGATTTCATCAACTTGAACTACAGCAGCTCTTCTTTTGGATCGGACATGTGCTAGCCTTTTCCTCCATCAATACCCTAATAAGCCTTTTTGCGCCCGTGACCCTTATCACCCCTTTTTCTACCACGGCATTGGTAAGCACTAACCAGAGCGGAGTGGGAACGACCAGTAAGACCTGCAGATCTGGAACTTCTACAAGTCTCTCAGATCGTTTTTCCTGCTTCCAACTCTTCAACTTCCGTACAAAATGTTCTCATGCTGCTGAATAAATCCCGCCCACAAACCGGTGCCAGTGTAATGACATCATGACTGACTGTTCTGTGGTTATAAAGGAATGATTGAAATGGCTCTATCTAACACTTCGTCCTTCGGCGCTTCCCTTTCGGGGTTGCTACAGCGAATCACCTGCTTCAATGAATTGTTTGGTACCCTGCTAGCTTAATGTACCAGTGGTAGTATTTCTTAACCCGGGCCTCGACCAGACCGGTTTTGAAATCAGTTTTGTATTCAGCATATGGATTTGGCTCATATTTTACACTTGATGCCCTTCCTGATTCGACTCTCCCCTTAATTGCTCTAAAATATGTGACGAGGAATGATTTGTGTGTTAAAGCTTCCCGCGTAATATTCCTTTAAATGAGCACACTTCATTTAAGAAATCCCGGCAATGACATGATAAAGTAATCAGTAGTACAGTAACAGTGGTCACTCAGCATTATAAGAAAAAAAGTACCTCCATTGTCAATCAGTCACATTTTTAAAAAGTACCCTTTTTAAAAAACATTTCAAGGCCTCATCAAAAAGACAAAACATCGACGAGACATTTAGCAAAAATGTAGCGTTAACCCTCATTATTTTCTTCTTTGCATTCGGAGGTGATTCATTATCTTTGGACAGATGTCCGTCGAATGTCTCTGCTCACATTCTTCTTTAGTCCAGTGAAGGAAGGCTGACAATATGTCATACGTGGTTGTCCACCGTCACAGGTTCGACTGAAAGGAGACAGAAGATAATGTAACGTCAGTATCTGTCGGAGAAAGCCGACATATTGAAGATAAATCTGAATATCGTTTGGTAGACGTTACCTTGTTGAAGGCCACTCTGCACGTAGTTGTTGAGTTGATGCAACCCAGGGTTCTGGTCATGGTGGCCCAACTGCAGATCGAAGCCATGCATGACAGAGAACTGCTCTGCAGGCAGTGGGTATTCTGGGATGGTTGGGGAGAGACCAAGGTGCGGACCCTCGCCGTTGATGTTTGATACCACATCGGGGATGGACAGGCTGCTTCTCCTTGTGGCCGTGTCTAAGTCTTTCAGGATGTTGTCGAACACGCTGGGGTCGGGGATGATCTCACGCTTTGGTGGTAGGACAGACGAGAGAGGAAGGTGATGGGACCAATCACAGGCCACAGTTTGAAGCGGGTTCAGTGTGTAAGACATGTCGAAGGTGCTGGCCATGGTGGAGATCTGGTGAGCCAGAATACTGATCTCTGCCTGTTCCCTCTCGGTGTAATGGTTCGGCTCTGTGGATGAAGGAGATTGGCTGGGAGTGAGAAGACTGGAGTGTGTGGGCAACACACGTCGGGGAACTTGATGTTCGTGGTCGAAGCTGCCCTCTTGTGGTTGCTCGAGGAAGCAGACATCGTGATAGAGGGCGTAGTCCGCTGGGATCTCACACATGTTGGGCACGGACATGCGGTCCGGAACCAAATGTGCATCCGATTGACACGCTTGGAAATCATAGTCCGGAGATGATAAGAGTGGAGAGTGAGCTCTGAGTGATCCAAAAGCTGCCGGATCAAGAAAGGTTTGTTCTGAAAGAGCAGGAAAGAAGAGCGAGGGTGATCGGTGACAGGCGAGCCCTACTTCTGTGTGGGAGTCGTAGGAGGGAGAGCTCTCAGGAGAAGACAGCAGCTGATCTGTGTAGGTGTTCACGTCCATCAGATGGTCATGGCTGAGATCTTCCTGCTGCAGAGGGGAGCTGGAAGAAGACGGGCTGTAGGGAGGGGTGAAGAGAGCAGGACTGCCACCTGAGAGAACAGGTGAACTGTCGCCTTGGCAAGAGGCGCAGGCTACATGGTATAAGTCTGTGTTGGAGTCCCTCCTGCTTCTGTCACCAGGCGACTCCTCGCTTTGCGTTTGAGACGTCCTCTGCCTTTTAAAGCCGTTTGTGCTGCTGTAGTTCTGAGCCTGCAGAACCTGCTGCTCTGTAAAGTCACAGGAGTGTAGCAGAGACGATGGTCTGAAGGCATTACTGTTGATTTTCTTCTGAAGATATCTGGCCTCAGTTTCACTGAAGGAGCAAAACAAGGTGGTAAGTTGGAGTCTAAAACTAAAACTCCTCTCTTACATAGTCTACATTACATTAGTCTGCAGGAAAAGTTTGGCATACCTGATAATGAAGTTTGTGCAACTAAAGCCCAGACACTCGGAGTCCTTGTTAGCTTGAATGTAGATCCACGTCCAAGACAGATCCTTGCACTGGAGTCTCAGCACCATTTCGACCCGGCAGCCCTCATCTGCCTGCACTGTTGGGACAGAGGAGATCGTTTATTCTCTAACTTTTGTGACCTCAGTCTCTAAAACCCTGTTTTGACTTGGTTGTAAAATGCGTTTTGGGCCATCGGATCACGAGAGAGACCCAACGCGGTCTACGCCTGTGTCCATCATACGTGTCCAAATGTGTCCAGCTGACCATGTGTGTTCAGATTTCGTTGCTGCTTTCGCCACTTTGGCTACAAGGTCAAAGGGTGACAATCGCAGTCCCCTCAATCAAGCGCCAGACTAGTTTAAACAGGACCGCTAACAACTTGAAGTTGTTTCAGGAGCTGATATACATGTAGGGAATATTCCGGCTGCTGAGACTGACAGGACAAAATGATTTGCGACTTGCTAAGCTCTTTAGCTTGCTGGAATAGGCGAAAATTTAATCACGTTAGAAAAGCAGTGGTTTCGCCGATGCATCGCTAGCCACAAAACCCAGAAGAACGTATTTTCCTATTGCGTCCTTGTCGTAGACGTATCAGGACACATTAACGTTTACGCTAATAAAGACATGTGGTCATCCACCAACGCAATGTGTCTCACTGTCCACCTCTGAGCCGATCGCCCAGAATGCATTTTAAAACCAGGTCTAAACGGAGTGTAAATGTAGGCATGTTTTCAGTTGTGTGTTAATACCCATACGTTACTGTTGTTACTGATATCTAACAGACTGTTAAACATTATATTCTACTGTATAAGTATTTACATTATTAGGTCTCACACTTACCTAAACTTCTGTGAGAAGCTGCACTCGAGGAAAGGTCTTCAGGATGGACCAGACTGTACCAAGATCGACCGCTCATTTCGTCTGCCGAATATCCCAAAAAATATAAAACACTGAACGAGACACACGAGACCGTAAGTAACCAGTTCAGGAACGTTGTGATGATTTTGAAAAGATGATCTCTGAGTTTACCTGTCCGACAGCTGAGTGAAGGTCATGTCCATCCTGTGGACACTGTCGAATCTGCTACAGAAGAGCGCCTCAGAGCTTCGGAGGAGGTTGACGGTGGGCGTGCAGAGGGCCACAAACAGCGGCTGGTCGCCGGTACAGACGGCGGAGGAGAATGGACCGGTCCGAGAAAACGTCTGGAATCTCCCTCTGACCAACGTGGAACAGCAGCTCCCATGATGCAGCTTGAAGACCTTAGAGGTTTGCATACAACATATGAAGCTCCTCTCTGAGGACAGATACAATGTCAGGTTAGTCCTTCGGCAGTAAGACTTGTGATGAGCATTAGAGGCACACTGAGGAGAAAAAGAACTGATCAGAGTCACGGTATGCTGAGAATTATTCACAATATCATAATCATTTGTTACAGGAAATAAGTCAAATTTAAAATTTTTTTTTTTACGATAATGAAGTTAAGGGAAATTCGTATAACATGCATGATAATGAAAATCTCATGATAATATAATCATGACGTCACAATGTAAGAAAAATACAGCCCAAAAGAGACAAAAAATAATCTGCTGTGAAAAAAGATCAGGTTTTTGAAAGTGTAAATGCGCAAGAAAAGCAATGTTCTGATTTAAGACGGTTTATTCTCAGAGTGAAGTTGTAACTTTATGAGGAAAAAAGTCATAATAGGAGAATAAAAGGAGAATGTAGAAGAGTTACATATCAGAAGAATATTTATACTTCTCTCTTTGAAATCTCAGTTTCTAAATGTGGCTGTAGTATTTTTTTTTTCTCCAAAAATAACAGCTTCATTATATGTTTCATTGTGAACGAGAGCATAGTAGGACTAAGTGTCTGGGATAAAGGTTCTGTGAAGCAGAACATTAAGAACTCCAACACCATGAGGCTATAATCACCAGAGATACTGTTGTGATAAACACACACAGCTTCACATGTTTCATATTAGCCATTTAAGAGGGACATCAAAGGCTCTAAAGTTACCTGATGAGGAGTTGTTCTCAATGTCCAGGTTTGATTTAACAATAGGAACGTCAGAACTTTCCACCATGTCATAGAAAGAGTCTCCCTGAAGCACATCTACCTGGAAAAGATGAGGTTCCATTATTAGAGACCACAGATTGAAGCTCATTGAACATGCGCTGCAGATACGGACCACAGACTCACCATGGATAGTTTGAGGTATTCGCCCACGTTCTCAGATACGTAGACCAGCCTTCCCTGGGCTGTAGTGACCACGATGAAGCCATGCAGGGCTTCAAGGAAAGCTTGGTACGGCAGAGAACTTTGTGATACATCCTCGGCGCCGAGTCCTTAGAGAGCAAAGAAAGACTTCAGCTCTGGATGCACCACATGACCATTTTGTCTGAGGATGCAGACTGAGATCAAAGAAAGACCGTAACTGAAAATGTAGAGACTCACCCTCAAAGAGGACTGACTTCCTGATGTAGGTGCAGATGGCGGCCATGGAGTGCAGGTAGGAGAGCCGCTCCTGGTCCTCCTGGCTGAAGGGTAACAGAGCCCGCATTTTCCTGATCTCATGATTAATTTGGTCCCGCCGGGCTTTGGAGGCTCCTTTGGTAGATCTGTGAGAGACCATGATTCTGAGACCAGAGAACCTGTTGGACTAAAGCCAGAGAACTCACGTTTTGTTTACTGCAACAATTTAGAAAAGGGCTGTAAAGTCATCATCCTCCTGGTCACAAGGGTGAAAAGGGTCAAAACGTGTGGTTGGCCTGGACTGATGTGGCAGAAGCTGACTCTGAAGAAGAGGGGGTCCGGGGGAGACTGCTGCTATGAGAGGTTGTTGAGGCTGCAGCAGAGATGGGGGCTGAGAAGTGATCACTGTCTGAGGGCCTGGGACTTTTATAGCGGTCAGGGTTCCAGCCGGGGGGGAGGCGTCCCAAACGACAGGGGAGGATGGGCTTCTGCTGATCCCTACATTTCCTAAAAAAATGGGTGCCCTCTGACCGGGGGGGGGGGGGGGGGGGGGGGGGCGGCGTCCTGTATCACAAAGACATGGGGAGAGCCACCAAATTAAAAAGAAATCCAACTTTCTGGCAACACGTACCGTCATCAAAATGTAATCACCTCTAGGATACACCAAAACCTACCTCTAAACACTAATCTAATCTGTCCTGTAGTTTTTCCTGAAGTTGTGTGAGTGAAGTTATAACCTCCTTGGTGATTATTTTTTATCTTTTTAGTTCCAGTCATTTATATTGAATCTATTGTTTTTGTCCTGATTATATCTCACAATCATAACATAATCCTGAATCAAGTTTTACATATTAATAAACCGTCTTATGAACTTGTTTATAGTTTCGCTAATTATGTTTTCCATGGACACAAGTGATTTTAAGCGACTTGTTGATCTGATAATATCTCACAAATTAAAGATTCTAGTTTCACCAAACTTTACACATTACTAAGTCGAAATTTAACAGCTATTATTTCCAACTATTTAAGTTTATTCTTATTTTATGTAATGATTATCAGAATGGATTTTTATGCATGTAAAAGCATAATGTGATTGAGATGTAAAAAAACCAAAACAATCTAAAGAAACACACTTATCCAATGAAACTGTTTTAACTAAATACATTCATATGGCAAACAAACAAAACTGACCTCATATTAAAAATAATAACTAAACCTTATTTAGAAAATTTTATTTAAAAAAAAAAAAAAATGTATTTTGTATTTTGTGTCGTTTCTATGGAAACACGTTCTTTTGGGTTCGTCTCATCCATCAATAATCGTTCGCTTGTCCGGAACATATCTTCAAACTATATACTTGACTGCATACTACTCCCAACATTACTTCTTCATAAATTTCCTAGAACTGAAAACATCTTACAAACGTTCAGAACCTAATATTTCTCGTATTCATGTTTTCATGTGAGTGAGTGTGTGTGCTACGAGTGTGAGTGAGTGTGTGTGCTACGACTGTGAGTGAGTGTGTGTGCTACGAGTGTGAGTGAGTGTGTGTGCTACGACTGTGAGTGAGTGTGTGTACTACGAGTGAGTGAGTGTGTGTGCTACGACTGTGAGTGAGTGTGTGTGCTATGACTGTTAGTGAGTGTGTGCGCTACGAGTGGGAGTGAGTGTGTGTGCTACGAGTGTGAGTGAGTGTGTGTGCTACGAGTGTGAGTGAGTGTGTGTGCTATGACTGTGAGTGAGTGTGTGTGCTACGACTGTGAGTGAGTGTGTGTGCTACGAGTGTGAGTGAGTGTGTGTGCTACGAGTGTGAGTGAGTGTGTGTGCTACGAGTGTGAGTGAGTGTGTGTGCTACGAGTGTGAGTGTGTGTGCTACGGGTGTGAGTGAGTATGTGTGCTACGAGTGTGTGCTACGAGTGTGAGTGAGTGTGTGTGTGTGCTACAAGTGTGAGTGAGTGTGTGTGCTACGAGTGTGAGTGAGTGTGTGTGCTACGAGTGTGAGTGAGTGTGTGTGCTGTGAGTGTGTGCTACGAGTGTGAGTGAGTGTGTGTGCTACGAGTGTGAGAGTGTGTGTGCTACGAGTGTGAGTGAGTGTGTGTGCTACGAGTGTGAGTGAGTGTGTGTGCTACGAGTGTGAGTGAGTGTATGTGCTACGAGTGTGAGTGAGTGTGTGTGCTACGAGTGTGAGTGAGTGTGTGTGCTACGAGTGTGAGTGAGTGTGTGTGCTACGAGTGTGAGTGAGTGTGTGTGCTACGAGTGTGAGTGAGTGTGTGTGCTACGACTGTGAGTGAGTGTGTGTGCTACGAGTGTGAGTGAGTGTGTGTGCTACGAGTGTGAGTGAGTGTGTGCTACGAGTGTGAGTGAGTGTGTGTGCTACGAGTGTGTGTGAGTGAGGGTGTTCTATGTGTGTGAGTGTGTGTGCTATGAGTGTGAGTGAGTGTGTGTGCTATGAGTGTGAGTGAGTGTGTTCTATGAGTGTGTGTGAGTGAGGGTGTTCTATGTGTGTGAGTGTGTGTGCTATGAGTGTGAGTGAGTGTGTTCTATGAGTGTGTGTGAGTGAGTGTGTTCTATGTGTGTGAGTGTGTTCTATGTGTGTGAGTGTGTGTGCTATGTGTGTGAGTGTGTGTGCTATGAGTGTGAGTGAGTGTGGGCTATGAGTGAGTGTGAGTGAGTGTGTGTGCTATGAGTGAGTGTGTGTGCTATGAGTGAGTGTGAGTGAGTGTGTGTGCTATGAGTGAGTGTGAGTGAGTGTGTGTGCTATGAGTGTGTGTGAGTGAGTGTGTGCTATGAGTGAGTGTGAGTGAGTGTGTGTGCTATGAGTGTGAGTGAGTGTGTGTGCTATGAGTGAGTGAGTGTGTGTGTGTGCTATGAGTGTGAGTGAGTGTGTGTGCTATGAGTGAGTGTGACTGAGTGTGTGTGCTATGAGTGAGTGTGACTGAGTGTGTGTGCTATGAGTGAGTGTGAGTGAGTGTGTGTGCTATGAGTGTGAGTGAGTGAGTGAGTGTGTGCTATGAGTGAGTGTGAGTGAGTGTGCTATGAGTGAGTGTGAGTGAGTGTGTGCTATGAGTGAGTGTGAGTGAGTGTGTGTGCTATGAGTGTGAGTGAGTGAGTGAGTGTGTGCTATGAGTGAGTGTGAGTGAGTGTGTGCTATGTGTGAGTGAGTGTGTGCTATGAGTGAGTGTGAGTGAGTGTGTGCTATGAGTGAGTGTGAGTGAGTGTGTGTGCTATGAGTGAGTGAGTGAGTGTGTGTGCTACGAGTGTGAGTGAGTGTGTGTGCTATGAGTGAGTGTGAGTGAGTGTGTGTGCTATGAGTGAGTGTGAGTGAGTGTGTGTGCTATGAGTGAGTGTGAGTGAGTGTGTGTGCTATGAGTGAGTGTGAGTGAGTGTGTGCTATGAGTGAGTGTGAGTGAGTGTGTGTGCTATGAGTGAGTGTGAGTGAGTGTGTGCTATGAGTGAGTGTGAGTGAGTGTGTGTGCTATGAGTGAGTGTGAGTGAGTGTGTGTGCTATGAGTGAGTGTGAGTGAGTGTGTGCTATGAGTGAGTGTGAGTGAGTGTGTGCTATGAGTGAGTGTGAGTAAGGAGATAATACTGAGTTACTAGAAATCTGTTGATTTGTTTCTAAAGAATTGAATCAGAGACAATAACAACGTAGATCATCTTCTTCCTCCTGAACCATCTGTCTCCTCTCTTCTGAAATCTTGGCTCCGCCTCTGTGTAAACCGCGAAAAGAACATTTTGGGCTCTCTATAAGAATATTGTGAGGAAGAATGTCGGGTCATCGATGATCCCAAGCAGAAGAATAAATCCACCTCTGAATCGTTCAGACAGAATAAACTTTAATTCTTGATTTAATGATTATGATTTAAAATATTCATTTTGTGTTCACTGAAGTGTTTCGTGTCAAAAGTTTTTAGATCCAACACAGTTTAGAAGGAGATACGTTGAGAAATAGAGAAATAATCAGGAGGGTGCGTGACACTCTTACAGCCCCTACTCTGAGGGGCTCCTGCTCCTTCAGGCCCTCTCCTCTCAAATCCCTCATTTAGGGGCCTCTACATCAGCGGGGATGGAGACCTAGAACTTGAGCGAGTGAAACGCACAGGAATATGGGAGACAAGACAAAACAAATCACTCAGAACAAATCCTCAGTCTAATTCTCAAGGGCCGGTGGGACCGTCTGGGTCCTGAGGGGAAATTAGATAGTCGTTTGGCCGAGGGTCTGCTCGCATTAGTGACTGCGTTGGCTGGACGGGGCCGGCGGAGGGGCGAGACAGAGGGGCCGGCGTGGCCCGGCTTCCTGCATGTGGCGGGCCAGGCGGGACACGGTGTCTCTGCTGACCCTCTTTAAGCTGACCCTTCGTCTGTGGCCTGCACTCTAAGCTGCAGATAACGCTGGCTTTATAGCACAGGGCCGCTGACAGACAGGAACAAACTGCTGCTGGTGGAGAGGCAGGACCCGGACCTGGAGCTGGGGCTCAGGGCGAACACCTTCTAATGATGGGGACCCCCACACCGAGGCAGATCACCTCCCATTAGTGGCTCTGACAGCCAGCGGGGGGATTGGGTGGCACCATGCCTTCAGAGTGGCTGCTGGAGTAGACGGGGGGCCATTAGACAGTAAAAAGTTTCAAAGAGGAAGTCAGCCCTTAAATAGAGGTGGGGAACAAACATGTCACTCGTTTTTAAATATACTTATATAATTAATATAATAATATATATATATATATAATATAATTATTCTGAACTAACTGCAATTCTTGAAGTGTCTAGTTAATCAGTGGATGCCTCGTCTTCTTCAGTCCCTTTAGAGGTTTCCACAGCAGATCATCTGTTTCCATCTTGTTCTGTCCTCTGTCACACCAACCAACTGCATGTCCTCTCACACCACTTTCAGAAACCTCCTCTTTGGTCTTCTTCTTCTTCTCCTGCCTACTGCTCCAGCTCCAGCATCCTTCTACCAGCAGATCCACTGTCCCTCCTCTTCACCTGTCCCAACCGTCTCAATCTGTCCTCTGTGTTTGTCTCCCCAAACGTGTGACGTCACCTGACCTGATGTAAAAAGTAAGTCCAATTAAACAGTTTTTTTATATGACTGTTGAAAACATATTTTTTTATATAACCATTTTAATATAATGCAACTCTATTTTTGTATCATTTTTAAATTTGTTTAAGTGTTTGATTCAAAATCAAGTTTAATCCAGTTGTAAATTAAAGCCTGTGTGGACCCGGAGGTTTTTCTTTCTAATAGAAAGGATTCAGAACATGGAGTTAAGAACTGATCCATCTAATAGTGACTACAGACTCATTTCCACCTTAATACTTCTAGAATATCGTCTTTGACTTTGTTTGAACATATTTTACTCAGACCGTTCTTTTAGACTTAAACACACTAAATAAAATATGGAGTCAGATTTCTTGCATGTTTTCAGACTCAGCGGCTAAAACTGACTGGGATGGATTTGGATGCTTCCAGTGTTTTTAAGCATCTCTGCTTTTATTGTTATTGTAAGTGTTGCATCTTTTCTCTCTTCCAGTCGTTCTTCTCTATCTCTTTAAATCATGTTATTTGTTTACTGCTTTAATCTGCACGACTTACATAAAATAAGCCACAAACAGAATCCGATTATTACCTCCTCCAAAGAAGTTGTTTTCACTCCTGTACGTTTGTGGGCAGCGTAAGGGAAAAGCGGATTTGTATGTAATTCTACCCAGAGGTGTGTTTTGGCGTATCCTACAGGTGATTAAGTTTTGGTGACGTTGCGCGTTTGACTTCATTTAAAATAAACGTAGAAATAGAACAAATAGTGCAATCCTCCGCCAAGGCACGAGAGTTCATTAATGTCTGATTTATCGCCAGCCTCTAAATCTACTGACAACTCCAACAAACACTGAGCCTCTAAAATCTGTATAAAGTTTTCATTAACCTATAGGTGTGCAAAATCCAATTTTTAAAAGAAAGTGATTCATCAGATCAGCCACCTTCCAGTTCTGATGGATGCAGCCCAAATGTGTGATGAACCTTTCTATCGGAACCAACATCAAGCTTTTCAGCAACTAGTTCTACAGGTTGTCCTTCCTTACGTTTGAGCGCTAACCGCTGCCGATCCACTCGTCCCGCCATCACACTTTATAATCATCTAATAAGATACTTACTCCTGACTTTTCTTTTCCTGCTTCCAACAACAGAGGAAGAAATGTTCACTAGCAGCCTGATAGTAAAGCAGCAGCTGGAAATACCGAGGAGCCTTAACAGAACTTTATACCAACACACAGAACTCGGGCTGAATTAATCCAACTGGTCAGCGGCAGGAAGGCGGAGCTTGAACTTCATTCAGGTAATCTGTTGCACGTTTTTTATTTCTTTACCATAGTGACATTGTCATTTAATCAATATTCATTTCATATTCCTGAAGATACCATCACTCATCACCTGCACACACTGAGAAAAGGACAAAGACCTGAAATAAAAATGACATCCAAACCACAGTTTAGAAAATAAAGGAAGTAACAAATGTTTCATCAGGGTTCCTGATTGCCGTTCGGTGCCATAAATAGATTTGTTCACCAGTAGTTTTTCTTGTTTTTGTTTTAACATTAGCTTCATTGTGGTGTCACTGCAAGAGCTGTCCTCGTCCAAGTAAGAGAGAGAGAGAGAGTGTGTGTGTGTGTGTGTTCTCGGTCAGGGCATAAGACTCCATTCTTTTGGCACCATCGGTCTATAAATAAAACTCAACACTTGTTTTGGGCAGCAAACATCTGGACTTGTGGAACTCAGGCAAACAGCAGCAGTGACAGGAATCCTCCTCGTAAGGCCCGACGCGCCCCGATGGGCTTTAGTGCAGAAATCTCTGACTTCAACCTCCGTTCAAAGGTTGTCGTTTTTTTTTTTTTTTGTTTAACACAGCTTCACATGAAAGCACAGATTTGTAAACATTTAGGATGTAGGTCAGCGTTATCCAATCTTAATGTCCGGGACCCAAACGTTGTTCCGAAGCGGCCGATCGGGCTCTCCGACAGAGAACCTTTACCATAACAAAGATCCGGACTGCCCGACGTCGATGCAGCTCACAGGCGTGTGGTAACAGTTTCTATTCACATTCAAATAAATTATATTAACAATCCCTCCTGCCTGTATATTCACCCTCGTGGAAACAGTGTGATGCTCAGATCTGTTCACCGGTACCTCACAAATACATGAAGGACCACTGAGTTTAAATGTGAGCTGAGAATACTTAATACTTAATTGGGTCACCAGTGGAAGAGATTTTGTTTTATATTACCAGAAAGTGTTTAATATCCGTGTTAAAATAAAATGTCAGATTCCTGCACCAATAATAAACAAATACTTATTCCCCCTGTTTATGTTTTGAAGGTCAAATTTGAGCTGGAATTTTACTTTTTTACGCTTTTGGGATCTAATCCCACTCTGTTCAGGAAAAAGTGTTAATCTTTAACCAATTTCTTTAACTAATGTTGAGTAAGACTTATTAATTAAAGTTGTAAATACGTCATTTAATTGAGGCTGACTAGTTGAAGTAGTTCTTTTACAGTGTAGGCGTGGTAACGTCTATGAATCCATTAACAATTGTTCTTCTTACAGAACACATTTAATCAAAACAAAAATAAAGAATTTTTGGTGATTTAAAAGATGAACTCCACTGGTGACATACTGAGTCTCAAATTTAAAATACTTAATTAACTTAATCGTGTGTTACCAATAATTATTTTTTTTTTCTTTTTCTTTTACAGTGTAGTCTCATTTCTTCATTGAAAACCATGTCAACCAATCCCATGAAGACCAAATCCGATGTTCTGATGACTCAGCTGGTATGTGGTTTATCACACAACTGAGCCCCAAAGACGTGAAACTCCACCATCAGAACAGTCTTTGATAAACGCCGGCTTCGTTGCTGTTCAAGTATAAACATCAAAATCAACAGAGCAGCGCCGTTTCAGGAACTGAGGCGGGAGTCAGACGGTGCATAAAGTAGAACAGGTTTTGGTCTTGGTATTGGATTTGTTGACGACATCAAAACAATAAAAACATCCCTTCATCGTTTCTAGTGGGCGGAGATAAACGACATCATCTCTTCGCCTCCGTTTCCAAACTTTTGTTCTTAAATTTTTTAAATTAAACAGAATAAAAGCACCAGACCTGAAGGAAACATTTACAAATCCAGCAGTTCCGAGTAATGGGTCCGACTGTGCGATCCCATCGCAGCCCCTTCAGCGTCTGCTCACGCCCCCCCCCCCCCCGTGATGTCGAGTCAGGAGGACGATTACGTGAAGATGGTTGGAGGGACGCACACCTCCACCTCAGCTGCTCGGACACACACGGATGTTTGCATCACGTTTCCCTCCCCCATTTGGCACTAAGAAACAAACTGTCAGGTACGAAAAAGACGGGCGAGCCGCACTTATACGCCGACACTGTGACGCTTCTCAGAAGAACGCAGCAGAAGTCCGTCGGCACACAGCGAAGAAGCTTGTTTCTGGAAGAAGGGTCTGACGTTGGGGGGAGTCTGAGTAAAGACCGGTAGACCGTTAACGTTTGAGGGAGAGGTAGATGGACACTTTTTTTTTTTTTTACAACTCGCTCCAAATCACCTTTGATACTTTAACCCTTTAATGTCCGGCTCCACTCGCTGGTTGAGCTCTTCCTGAGTCAATATTTCTCGTTGACAAATCTGACTGGACCTGTTTATATGACCCAGTGGCACCATGTTTATGCTTAAGTGTAAGGGGCCATGGATGGAGCCCTGAGGGACAGTCCACCGTCCAAAGTCCAATTTGATAAGTAGGATTTTTTTTCTGGGCATATTAAAACTTGTGAGGACTGAATTAGTAAACAGAATTATGAAACTACATAGATCAATAATAGTTTTCTAAAAACGTGCTTTGCTAAAATTGTGAGCTAATCTCATTAAAATTATTTTCCGTGAAATACATAATGTCATGAAATTATTTCTGAGTCGGATTCTTTTTTTAAACATTCTTGACGGAATAATTTTGTAATTTTCTTGCAAATTTAGTTAGTCTTTAGATATTACATTAATAATTGCCCCAAAGAAAAAGCAGGACATTAAAGGGTTATTAAGAGCGGTTGGGATGATGATGATGATGATGATGATGATGATGGCGTGAACGCCAAGTCAAACCTGTTCAAGCATAAACACCCCTCAAACTCTTGTACCCAATAATACAAGATTATATATAATACAAGATGACCTCCTTGAACTTAACCCCCAATAAATCTGCCTCAGCGGTTTCTGTGAATGTGACTTAACTTCTCCGTTTGTGGACTGGGTCACAAAGTTCTATCGTGGAGCTGCAGCTCTGAGACATACGGAGGCGTATGATCATTTCAGCTCTTTGTGTCTTAAACGGTTTGTGTCTTAGGGGGCGGGTGTTGAGCGGGACCTCAGGACGGCGTCCTGAAGGAAGAGGTCCGCTCCAGGGGCCGAAGTCTTGACTGAAGTCTTCCTGTGCTTGTGATTAGAAGTCTGTGATTATCATAGGCTGATTAGATTTGTAGGGAGGCGGGTACGACGGGGAAAAAAGAGAGAAGGTGTCCATAACCTCTGCCTCACATGACCAGTGTCTCATTCTGGGGGGACAGGAACCATACCTTTGGTCCGAAATGAGTATTTGCTTAAACAATGTGGTGAATAAGTCCGCTCAAGATCCAAACTCTACAGAAACGGCACGCCGGACTTCGGTGGGTTAGAGATGAAAGTCACATGTCCCGTGACACAGAGCAAAGAGTTCTGGTTCTGCTTCATCTTCAGGGCATCAGCCGTGGGAGGAGAAGATGGGCCGGCTGATGTTGCTGTTGGTGGTCATTGCTGCCAGCTCCCACCTAGAGTGAACAACAAAAGGAACGTCTCACACTCACAGATGATGTCACGCTGTTGGCTTTTAGTTCTGCCAAATAACTGTCCTGCACTTTGGACCCGATTCTGTTCAATTGGACCCAAAATACATGTACATGCTGCTACTAGTGTAAATATTGAAAAAAACATCTTTAATTACACTTATCATTTCTATTTCCTGACAGCAGATATATATCTATAGATTTCTATATTTATATATTTCATATATCCGTGTGGAGGAGTGCACTAGAACACTCCTCCATCTTCCTGAAGTTCCTTTCCTTTAAAGACCTTGAGAAGGTCACTCATGCTTCGGTCATGGAAATGATGAAACCAGTCATGCAGCACTTTGTGTTTTATATTCATCAGTGGGTTTCAAAAGAGGATTAACGGTTGTATTAATCATTGGTTAATTGTTAGAATATAATAAATGTGAGGTTTCATATTTCACTCCTAATTAGTGAAGAGCTCGGAGAGAAGGTGTGGGAGTAACCACGGTTACCAAATGATCTTCCCTGAGAAGGTTCAGACGCACTCACACTCAAAATGTTCCTCTGGTATAGAAACACTTGGAGAATCGTTCTGATGCGTGCCTGATGGAGGCTGCTACAATGAGGACGAGGACGAGGAAAGGCTGCGCTGCAACATGAGAACCAGAAGCAGGGGCTGACAACAGGGTCCGGTGCTGACCTGCTGACAGGTCAGAGGTTGAGCTCCAGATTGTTATCACTGGCTCTGGTTTCACACTCACTCCCCTCTCAGTGGCTTTGTTCGTTTTTTTGTTTTGTGCGTGTGTGTTTGTGTGTATTAGAGGGGAGATGGCGTTGGAGCTGGAGATGCCACTGAGGGGCAAAGGGAGTCGACCAGAGTCTTGTGACCCCGGCAAAAGCTCTCAGGGTGAAACTGCAAACAGCGAGGAGAGGAGTGTGCGAGGGAGACGAGGGGCTAAGAGGAGTCGCTGGTGTCGGGTTGCGTCGGGTCCACGCGCTCAGAACAAACATGACTTTAGTGCAGCCTCTCCTCCGCACGCACTCGTCCACGCCAACTAATCAAAGTCAATTGAGGGAAAATTCTCTCACTCTAAGTTTAAATGACAGAAGGTGTCTGAACTAGGACAGTCACCCGGCTGTGGTCACAAAGGAACCTTTCTCTGGTATTATCAGATCAAAGGTCCTGATGAAACCTCCTCCTGCATATTTCTTAGATTAAAGAAAAAGCCTTGTTTCCTAAGACTGGGTTTTGTGGACTGGATAAGTTATCACTTACTGTATACAACATATTCACCAGATAGAGGATCTATTGTTATGTACAATTGTGAGTCGGAGAAATGCCTGGATCTAAAGTTATGAATAGATAAATAAATGGTAATGAGACGTAATCTGCCTCTGAAGAGACGGTGGTTTGTGGTTTTTGTGACCAACCAGCACAGATGTTTGAGGAGAGGAAGCGTTTCTGACCTGATGTCATGTGGGAGTCCCGTCTGCTCCAGACTGTACTGAATAACTGCTATTTTGCATAATGTCTTCAAATTGGGGCCTGGAAGAAAAGAGAAAGGTGTTAATGAGTGTGAGAGTGATCGCAGATAATCATCATATAAATATAATAAATATATCTTAAAGGTCCAACAATATTCATTATTTGCTGTTGGAAACTGAGATGCTTGCCGTCCATGGTTTTAGAGCACACACACAGACGGACACACACACTCGCACACACACACACACACACGTTACGACTAAATCCGTCATTGCAGCATCTCCTGCTCCACAACAGAGAAAAATTCCTCCAAATCTGTCCGCAACTTTCTTCAGAACAAACCCTGTTTCTCAAAAAGCGTTTGAAAAGTTCTGATACTTACAATCATGTTTAGTGTATCTGCCAAAAGATTCAATATTTATTCATCTATTCAACTTACATTATTATTAAAATACAGCTCAACCAGATGCTCCAGGTTCCTCGACTCCCCTAAAGTTACGACTTTAATCTCATAAAAATAAAACAGAGTTATGACTTTTCCTTCAGACTATTCCACTGCTGGTTCCAGACTGTTCCGGGCTAAACCCACACACACACACACCCACACACACACAGACAAACCAAACTGTGATCGGACCACATCACAGGCCACCCTACAGCAGGCAGGAAATGGCTAGAGACGGAAGTGACCCATGTGATAACAGCAGGCGAGGGCCAAGGCTACGCATGCCGGCGAGGTGAGAAATGAAGCAGCGGTGGAAGGAGCTTGTTGGTTCCGTAAGACGTGAGACACAGGGACATAAATTGATCTGTGAGCAGAGAATACCAGAGATACTTACTGAAGTCTAAAATGTACAGGTCTGAATGATCCATGAGGTTAAATTCGTCACCCATCCCTTGTTCTGGACAGGGGCTGGAAGAAAGAAAGAAAACACTTTTATGAGACTGGATCTGTCGACAAGAAAGCTTTAAACAACATCTTACACATGTGGAAAAGTGCAATCCATCCATTTAACTCCTTAAATCTCCAGCGGTTCTTCACTGGTTCCGGTTCACAGAACCACAGACTGTTCTGAATAAAAAGACAGCATGGCTGTTAGCACTCCTGCTCTGCTTATCAGGGGCTGACATGATTTAAGTCTACAGGAAATTCAGCGCCGCAGCGAGACCGCTGATAGTCTCCCGGACCTGTGCAGCCGCTGATAGCGCCGCACATCTGTTTCCTGCTGCAGCTCAACAAACACCTGTGGCACACCTGCTGCTCCACAGCTCCGATCAGCCACTATCCTGTGTGAATAAATCAATGAGCCACAATGCAAAAAGACGGCTACCATCAAGGACGCTGAATAAAATACAACGACAACATCTACATCCTGTGGGAGCTGCACTAACACTAAAAGGACGTTTTTCTTCTTCTGCCAATCGGAAGTTGAGACCATTTAAACGCAAATACAGAATGCATAAAATAAAACCCAAAAAATCCCAAAACAGTTCACCATCGGCTCAAATCATTTAAAAAAGAAAGAAAGAAAAGAACCAGTGAAGAAGCATGGCGACTGTAAAACATAATAAAACTAGGGTTTTTGATATGATATGATTGTATCATTGCTGGGGTGGGAGATATAGTAGGAGACATTGATACAGACACTCAGAGCCTGAATAAACAGGAAGCAACTAATTGTACATAGTTCGTTAAAAAAATGAAATGGACATTTAATTAACGTAGTTATGGTCACATGTTTGCAGCACATTGGACGTGGCTTATATTGTGTAGAGAAACAACGGGACGCAGGACAAACAAAGGCAGACAGTAGAAAAGGGAAAGAAAAGGTAAGGCAGACATTTAACTCTCTGTCAATATTATTTGGCTCCTGAAAATTGAATTTGGCTCTTAAATACTTTTGGTTTAGGATTACATTTATTCTGTTTCCCTTCTTCAGTCTCCCTTCCATTTTTCATTGGTCACTACAACTATCATCTTGGGTCCACCACTCTCCTCCACCGTCTCCTCGCCCATCAATCTCCTTTCTTCTTTCCTGCTGTCCTCTCCATCGTCTCTCCCTTTGCTGTGTGTTCAGGATGTTGTAAGGGTTTTACGTTGCTAATCTCCCCTAAATAAACACAGCGGTGGCTTTAAGTGGCCAGGAGAGGTGCAGAGCACGAGTGCAGTGGTCCCAGGGGGCCAGCTGGGGAAGTCATTATATGCCCAGCACCACCCCATGAGGTGATCCACCCGGGCTTACAGCATGGAGCTTTATTAGATTACCCCCAACCCCAGCCGTCCTCATAATTATCATTGTCATTAGACAGTCGACTCATGGAACTGCCTTCCATTGCTGAATAGATCGACTGAAACCTCTTAGTCAACAGCTGAACATTCATTCATTCATTCATTCATTATCAGTAACCGTTTATCCTGTTCAGTGGTGGGGCTGGAGCATATCCCAGCTGACGTTGGGGGGGAGGCGGTGTAAACCCTGGACAAGTCACCAGTTCATCTCAGGGCCGACACAAAGAGAAAGACAACCGTTCTTGCTCACATTCACTGCACACATTCTGTGAAATGCACACACACCGATCATGAACTACAAAGATCTCGCAAGAAAAACTGAAAATACAAATCTCGCAACTTGTAATGCCAGTGAGGACAAAATAATCTGTGGAGAAACAACCTCGAAAACATTTGGGGCAACAAACTTAATCAAACAAATGAGAGAAAAACCTACCAAGTTTTAAGAAGCTAACGTCAGCAGAGTGGCTAAAGTTAGCGATAGTGCACAGCCAACCAGGAGCCTGATTTATATATGTGTGTGTATGCTGTGAATTATGATTTAAAACGTAAGGACAGAAGAAGCTGCGGTGGATTCATTAGGAACAGTCAGAATTCTAAATATCAGCTATAATAATAGACGTTTGTGTGGAAACTAAGACAAGCTCTCCGTCACTGTACTTACAGTAGAAGCAGAAGTAGAACCTGTATCTTAAGAACGCACTACAGTAGCCGTCTGCTACCGCCTGAGCTCACGTGGAGGGACGGGTGGTGGATAGTGATAGTGGAATGTTTCAGATAAGATGTTTAAACAGGAGCAACAGACGAGATGAAGAGTGCTGAACTCCTGAAACGGGGTTTTTTCTCGCATGTTCATGGACGTCAGTCTGGGTGTGAAATCCAGCACACCGTTAGAGAAATCTTTATTGGTCGCCGTAAAACAGAGAGAGCTGAAAGGGACCGTAGAGGAATGGTGGACGGAGAGGAGGGCGGTAATAATAAAGGGGTAAGACAGACGGACAGTAGTTGTGAGTGAGATAGTCACAGAGTGCGACTTTATGGGGCGTCCTGGTGTTTTGACGGGTCACTCCGTTACTCGATCAGCAACGTATTAGTGTGTGAAAGTGCTCCTCCCCCTCCAGCAGCAGAGGTTCCAGTCTGAATGAGGCCTGAGTGATGGCGCTCCCCCCCCCGCAAAGACAACACTAGTTGCTATTTCAAACAACACTCGATGAGGGTGTCTAATCACCCGGTTGCTTGTCCTTTCTAGTAATGCACAGCCTGCTCCCCGTCATTATCTGCTCAACCTTGGTCTCAAACGCTAGAAGGAAGACATGAACTGCCGTCCTAAAACTAATGAGGGAACCCGGAGCCCTGGGAAAACCGCAGGAATGTCAACTCTCACCAAAAATTTGCCAAGCGACTTTAAGCCACAGCAACGTTCCCAAAAACCTAAAGAGAATATTCCGTGTTGGAGCAGCGGTCAACAGAACCTCTGCTTTCTAAACACAAAGACGCTTTAGATGTAGATGGATAACAAACGGTTCTCCGCATGTTTTTAGGGCTTTAATTGGCCATATCCTCATTCTCTGGTCTGGAACAAACAGAACCCTTTTCCTTTCTCCACTTCCTTTTGCACTTTGTTCCTTCAGAACCATCCAGCTCAGGGGAACTCATCACACCCTACAACTTCCTGCTGCGCATTTTATCAGGCCGGCCAGACGTGTATCTAGTCATTTCAGCGCGACTAATGAGAGAAAACATGAGCAGGAAAACCAGACAACGGTTTGTAAACGGCTGCTACATGGTGAGATGTTAGGATCTGCATGATTTCATGGACACAAGAGTTTTTGAGGCAGGAAGCAACAATTATTAAATAAATAAAGCTTAAGGTATGCAGATTGTTCATCTCCACCAAGGATGGAAAGATGGCTCCCCACCTGTAGCCCTGGGAATGCAAAAAAACTTATCCCTTCAATGATTTATTGTTTTCCTTTTCAGATATTTTTCTGTGTAAACAACAGCATGCCATGAAAAAAAAAAGAAAATGAAAAAGTATTAGGAATACACACAATTATTCAGTAATAATGAATTTCAATTTTAGACACAAACAAAAGAAAACAAAAAACACACAAAAAACCACATCAGAATCTATGGAGAACCTGGTGAAGATTAAGGTGTTCACTGCTGAGATCTGGTCCTGGTAACGGTTTTGGGGCTCATCTTACTAAAGCAAACCAAATGGACTTCGGTTATCACACATCGATAGATTCCCATTCCACTTTTCTCTTAATCTCGACTGTCTCCTCTCGTCTTACAGAGCTATCTGTGCCCCCTCCTGGGCAGTGGCTGGACAGTGGATTAAGTTAGACCTGCAGTTGCCCGAACCTAAGCCCCATGCAGAGGGTGAGACACAAACAGCTGACTCCCAGAGAGAGACGCCTGGCTTCAGATTAGACAGAGGCCATGAGCCGCTAAACTACAGGCCACTACTGAAGCTGGTTTCTCTGATTACGACCAAAGAGAACACAATAAAAGTAGATTAAACACTGACCCTTCAAATATGAAGCAAATATTTTAATGTTGGTGGCAATTTATAGAGATTAAGTACGATAGTATGAATTTAGTCTCATTAATTAGGACAAGTTGTTATCAACCTAAACTAAAAATGAGGAAGAAGTTCGTCTTCCGTGCCTCCCACTTCAGCGTCTCTGTTCAGCCCGATGAGCCCCCAGCTCCAACCCCAGAGGTGCATGGAAGGAACACATGCAGGAATAGTCACATGACGATGTCACTAATCCACGTGGCATCACTTCAAGGATATGCCATTACCTCTGGGTAAAATGTCATGCATATTTCATTCCATCCTGTAGTTTTTGCCCTAATCTTGCTCAAAAACAAACAAAGAGACAAACAAAAGCTCAGGAGTGGGAACATAACCTCCTTGGCAGAGGTAGAAATAAGCTTCCTCCTCTAAAGCATTTATCTAAAGACCGCAAGGTCAGCAGACTCTCACAACGTAGAGGGGCTACGGACCCGCGTTAGCACCAGTTGGAATAAACGAACGATATTTCTCATTTGGCAGGTGACGACCTCATCATATCCTTCTCTCCTGCATATTACTTCACACATTTTGCCTTTCCACAATTAGTTATATCACCGTTAATGTAATTCACCTCCAATCGTTTAATAAAACTCGCTGACAGGGAACTAATAGCATAGCATAGGTTTCCTCGTTGTGTCTCTGCAGCATGGCAGCAGTAAAGAAGTATTCCGAAGTGTTCTGGATGTGAAGACAGCCGTAACACTCGGGTTAAACTCTTGACTATTTAGACGGGTGTATTTATGAGGGCGACAGCGTCACAAAGCCGTTCCTATGCAGGCTGTTTATTTGAGCTGCTGTGTAACACTCCACCTTCTGACACCTTCATGTACACAGCCTGTTAGCGGGTTAAAGAGGGTTAAGATGCAGATGAAATACTATCAGGAGCTTGTCTTTGAAGAGTAAATCACAGGTTGGCGGCGCTGTCCCGCGGTCCAGTCCCGCCACGTGCGGGATGCCCTATATCCTGTTAGGGTCACCTCCACTGTTTGACAGGTTTTATCTCCGGCGTACTCGGCGCACACACGCGCAGACAAGCAGGCAATTAATAAAGGGAACTTCTGCAGCCTACCCTTTGACACCGAAGGGCAAACGTGTGTGCGGCATCAAAATCTACGGTGTGTCGATCCGGTGCGTTTCCACGGAGCCCCGGTCCAGTGTGGCTGACCTTAAGAGGTGCTGGAGTGCAGGAAGTGCTGCTTTGATATTATTTAGATTCAAGACTGAACTGTAAAACATATTTTAACGGAAAAAGGGAGGGGTGTTGTTAACGTAAGACAAAAGCGAGAAAAAATTAAGCATTTTAGAATAAGTGGTCGGTCCGGTGATTTGTTTAGTTTGACATTTGAACTATCAGGTTCGATGGTGATAACAAGAGCCGCTCCGACCAGATGGACTATCATAACAGAAATCCTTTCAGCCATTGATAAGGTGCAAAATGTCCTGGTCGTTGATACCGAGGCACCAGGATTCTGACCTTTGTGAACTACTTAAAAAAATAAAATCACTGGATACTTCTGCGGCGCTGCAGAACTTGCTGTCGTGAAATGACCAGTGAAACTCCACCCTTCTGGTTCTGGTGGATTAAACAAGAGGTTTCGGAGCTGGAATGTTTTGGCTACCAGTGAGATTAGCTGCTCTATGGTCTCCCTCTTCCTTCCAGTATGACTGCCACACATCGTCCCCCGTCAGGAAAAAACTGAACCATGCTGTGAAAAAGTATTGGACCCTCCCCTGCTTTTGTCCATTTAAAACTGAACCGTCACAAATCTTTAAATGCTAACATTCTGAATATGACTGATCGATAAAGATTATATTTAAGTGTTACATTTTTGGTGGGTTCCGAAATTTCTTCCTAGGCTCCCATTTCAGAACAAATGTAATCCTTGGGAGGGAAAAAGAATAAGTTAACATCATCATTTATGATTTTATTTTTCCTGCTGTTGCGTTCTTTGAGCGCTTCAAGCCCACATGTCAGACACAAACATTGTGGTGTACTAAAACTCTGAAATGAAAGAGTGTCGGAGCTCCATGCGAAATGTAAATAAAATGATAAATTGATAAAATGTGATATTATTAGAAATGAAAGGGCCAACATTTTCAGTTTTGAAACATACTCAACGTTTCTAATTCTGTGACAAAAAAAAAAAAAAATTTTATTGTGTAAGGATTAATGCCTACAAAAAGTTGGAATGGTTGAATAAAGATGTTACACAGCGGCAAGAGAAGACTTGAGAAAAGTGTGGTCAGTAAACACAGGCCGTTACTGCAGAAAAACAAACAGAAGAAAACTGCAAGGATCATTTACATCTGCCTTTCTGTCATCAAGGAGACATGAATGTTGTCAGATTAATGAATATATTTCCTTAATGCAAAGATGACTGCATGTCAGAAGGGCTAGTGCTAGACACTCCAATCTGTCATTACCCTTTCCATATCCTGCCCTTGATGGAGGAGGCCATCCTCCAACCTTCTAGTCGTTCCTGATTCAGTCTGAGATGTGCTGGTTTGTATATCTGGTGTCATGAAAGATCTTAGAGGCACATCCCTAATCTCTGCTTTCTCCTCACCTGCAGCACAACTTTGACTCCTCAGAAGACGAGGAAAGAAAATCGTGTCTATGTAAGCGCAGGTGAAGGTCAGTGCAGGTGGAGTCAGTCACGCACGGCTCGTTCTTCGTGGGGCAGCGAGCAGGTCTCAGTAAATGAGAGTAGCAGAGGTCCTCACGCTGGACCGGGGAGAAAAAAGCTCCCTAAGGTCATAAATCAGATCGGGGGCAGAATTTCGCGCCTCTCTGCAGCTCATCAGGCCCGTTTAAACTGATATAAGTGGCGCTGACATCAGTGACCCGCCTCTCACTCACATCACCGTTGTGCTCATTTACACCTAAAGAAGTGTAAAAGTGTACTAAACTAAAATAACAATAATGTGGCTTAAAGGCCCAAAACTGATTTTCTCCTCCAGGTATCAGAAAGTGTCCATCGGCCTTTTAAACCACTTGCGGTAATTATTTCATGCTTTTCAGTGAATCTATCTTTTTACATTTTATTATATTATTTATTTGTATAGCCTTGCCAACTATTAGTCATTCTATTTTTATGACAGACTTTCATTTCTATCCTGCCCTGATATCCGGGTGTTCCTATTGTTGTTGTTTTGTTGTTGTTGTTGTCTTATGTACTGCTGGCTGCACAACGATTTGCACTTCTGGAGAATATTACAGTCCTCCTTGACTGGACGACATGAAAAGGGAAGAAATCACGTTCACATCTGTTCAATCTAAATCATATTCTAATGCTGAGAGTTTGGGGAAGCAAACTAATAATGTTTGAACTCTCCTGACAAAAGTATCTTTTATTCCTAAGAGTTTATGTTATCACACTTTGTACAGCGGATACTCATTTATCCACATATTTAAGGGGACCCGTTTGACAGCAGAGGTCTCTTGGACTTAAAAGTTTTATGATCCTTCACTAAAGGAAGTGTGTAAAAGGGAAGTAAAACATTCTGCTGGGAAAATAAATATCAGGAAATGGGACGGGTTCTGCTTTGGATCAATATGAAAGGACGAGTGAAAAAGGAAAACAAGCCGTGGACCATAAATTTCACCCAAATTTTCTTGGTAGGCCTGTGAAAACGGGGAGTCCCACAAAAAAAAAAGAAAGCGAAAAAGGCACACAAGTGTGTCCAGTCGGTAATTCATGAGCCTCTGCACGCGTTTGTCAATCGCACAGAGACAGACTCTAATCAGTGGGAGTTGTAAGGGTCAAGTAAAAACAAACACAGGAGACGCAGAAGTTTAAAAATGACTTTCACACTAAAGGAGACGACTTCATTTGAATCACTGCTAATCACGGCACCGAGTTCTGGTAATAGGAAAACTTCCTTCATAGAGAAACCAAAGCAAACAAATGGAGTGATAAGAAGCGGCTGAGGCTGTTTGTGTGTCTCAGTATTAGTGCGCACGTGCTTTTGGGAGTTCCTGTGTGGAAGAGGCTTAAGAGTTCTCGTGTAAACAACAAACGTGCAACGCTGGTCAACAAGAACCTGTGTGGCCAATTTACTTCTGTCCTTCTAGGAGCAAGTTCTGGTTAGTACAGTAACAGAAAACTACAGTTTGGCCAACTGAGCATCACCTGAACAACAAACTCCTCCAAAGAAAACAAAGCATGTCCAGATTATGCAGAATATTTGAACAACTTTAAAGCGGTACGTTCGACTCTGTCCTAGTTTCCTGAAAAGAAACTGCCCCAGAACATTTCTGACAGGATGCTGGAGATTAAAGCGGTGTTTGATTTCTTCCCCTGCTCTGCCGGCATTCTCCATCATTCAGACGAGGCCAACAACACCCCTGTCCCAGATACACTTGTATCTGCTCCCAACAGGAAGTCATGACTCCTCCATGGCTAATCCTGGCGAGAAACCCAACAACGCCAAACAAGCTTCATAAAATAAGCCTTTCCTAAAAGTCTTCACCTCAATAATTGCCTTTTTTTCCTCCTGCTTCCTCAGTTACATCCAAATAACTTAAGTATTCTTGAATAAGATGATTTAAAAAAGAAAGAAATAAATCCGATCTGCAAGAGTGTAAATTAGAATTTAACCTGAGCTTTTGTTGATTTGATCATTAGGGTTGTAATCGTTGACATTTGTGGTTATTAAACTGTAAATCCTGATAATAACGGAGGAGACTTGTGTATTAGGGGCTGCTCCTCCTCGTGATGTGGTCGCTGGAGCAGTAGAAAATGAATCTAGCCGCCAACAGAAGCCGTCAGTCCTTGAGGACCTGTAGACGTAGTGGGGCTGAGAGGACTCTCCATCTCCACTATCAGCTCATCACAGCGGGTCGGGGGGGGGGGTCTGATAACACGGCCTTACTGATAAAAGTAGACCAGGTCCTGGACTACTCTGGACCACTGTTAGCTACCTCATTACTCCACTGACTACTGGTCCATCACATGCCTGTCAACGGCCCAGTGGCACAAACCTAAATACAAACCCCCGATGATGAGGATGGTCTTCATCAAAGACTCCGATCTGCAGATGCCAGATCTTCCATTTTGCTTATTAAAAAGACGGCTTCCTCAGAAACACTCCTCAAGACGATGACGTCTGTATTATATTCTAAAGGAATTGGATTTGTATGGATTTGTGAAGAAGTTTGTAATGTCACCCAGTTTATCCAAAATGATTAATCCACAGCGACAGAATCCTCTCAGCAGAGTCTCACACTTCTCTCCTGTGCAGCATTAGACAGAAAGGAAACCTGTTAGGTGTGGAATACTCTGCATTAGATGTTCACGTGAAGGAGGACAGAAGGAGTGTAGTGTTTTTGTTAGTTTCACAAACTACCATTATGATGTAGTAATAGATATAAAAATGTAAATATCAGCTTTAAGTTTGTAACATGAAGATGAGCTGGACTTTTTTCTTCTCCTCGCCTGTATGCAGTTTAATCAGAGCAAAATAATATTTACCTGCCTGTAACAATAATATATCAAACTACCAGAAACTGTTCAACAGTGAAGATCCCTCTACTCTTCTTCATTGTGTTCTTCAGTGTAATAGAGCTTATTTATGTTAGAAATGTTTCTCTGTCTTAGTCTATGCATCAACTTTTGTCTTGTTTTTTTAACAGATATGCAAACATGTCCTTCATTATCTCCTTCTTTCTTCTTTTTCTACATGGGCCAAAGGCATAAAAACTAAAACCCTCAAACCTCTTGCGATCAAAAAACAGAAAATGCAGTTAGAGTCGGTCTATTCCCTGTTCAAAGCTTTTATACACTGGAACTAAAAGTTAACTGAAGTTAATCTGCATCTACCAAACTTACATTTAGCCACGTGTAGTGGATGTACCGGAGAAGCTGATTCATGATCAGTCAGTCAGCCATTGAATAGTTGAAACCATCATTTGTGAAATAGAGATTCAGCCATTTGAGCTTTTAAAGCAACTGTTGTCTAAAATCTGGGTGAAGAGTGGGCAGTGAGAAGATCCAAACCAACAGCAGGGTGGTCACGTAAGCAGACGGTCATGAATACAGCAGGAGCAACACATCTTGAAAAGTGTGTCAACAATAAATATATAAGACATACTGCTTAAACGATGGTTGGTGGAGTAAACCGGTGCAGTGAGCTGTGACACCAGGGAAATAATACACAACAGTTACGATACATGGAACAGGGCCACACATTTGAAGACGACAGAGAAAGTCTCACTGCTGTATTTAAGCCACCCTTATATCAGATGTTAGAGTTTATTTAATAAGTGATTCCACTTGTTATAACTATCACATCTGAATACTTGGTCGTAAGAGATTCTCGTCTCAAGAGCGCCCTCTCATGGACACAGCAACTGCATGCTGATGGGAACCTTGAGACGCCGTCAGTCGTGTTGTTCTGCACTGCTTCTAGATAAAGTGTATTAATAATTGAATGCCGTCTATGTGAATATGTGTGTGTGTGTGTGTGTGTGTGTGTGTGTGTGTTAAAAGAAAACGTGGACCCCGCTGCCGTCATTATGTGCTGTCTGCCTAAAATGCCCTTGTATTCTTAACATTGTTCATATATATTACCAAAAAGGAATGACTTTTCATATAAGATGATCTTTTGACATGCACAGAGACTGTTCACACTAGAACTCAATCTAAGAGAAAACACGGCAGCACCTTTAACTCAAGTGTTTAAAGACACTCAGACACATACAGGCCTCAAAGTTAAAATATTTTCCACCTCACCTAGTTCCTCCAAAGAGGATGATTCGATCTCCAACCATACAACAGCACTGCCTTCTACGAGGACATGGGCCTTTCCCCTTGGGTTCTATTTTCTCCCAGGAGAAGGCTTCTGCCAGACAAGAATAAAAAAGAGAAGGCAATAATTAGTTTGGATGATGGAAAAGGCACAAAAAGTTGAAGACACTTATCCACGCTTGACCTCTAAGGCTTGGAAAGAGTCTGATTTATACAGAATACATTAAAACGTTCTTCCTCAGCCGTTCATCAGATGGACCATCTTAATCTAGATCTTTGTAAACTACATCATAGAAGCTAAACAAACTCTGAGGCACTTAGTTATATAAAACTACTGGTTGTACTCAGTGTGCCAGGAGTTCAACCAGCCTTCTGCTAAATTCAGTCACAAACAAGCCTCTGGGCTTGTAGGATAATAGCAGGATAATAAAAAAGCAACCTTCATTTGGACAAAAATAATTGTACGTCTCAGAAACTAATCCTCTGCTCTGCCGCGGTGTCATATGAACATCAGGCATGAAGCTGGTGTCACACTTGTTCTATTTAAAGCTGCATTGTTTATTCCTCGCTGGCTCACAGAATGTTGTTCATCTACAGAACAGCCACATCAGGACATTCTGATAAGGTTGGCCAATAATGGTGCTGCCATCTAGTGGACAGTAAAGAAAACGTTTAAATGATGAACAGTAGATCTCTCTCTCTCTCTCTGGTCTCTGCAGCAGGACACACCATAATACCCAAGACTTCATCCAAAAACATCCTGAAGGTGCTTTAAAGCAGAAAAGATTAAGCTTTCTAACTGTTGCTATATATATTTTGTATGGGAATACTTTTATTACTGTAATACATGTCAGTGTATTTATAAATGTGATAGAAAACAAGAGGGGGAAAGAGAGAAAATATGCAACGTCCATTAAATGTGTTGAAAACTATTGAATGGGTTGTAAAAATCTGCTCCGGAAATGAAACTACTTATACAACAACAATTATAACTAAGACGTAATGGAAGAAAATTAAACAGACTAAGTCCTCAAATAGCAAAAAGCAGAAAAACTGTACTTTATCAGTACAATGAAGAAATATAAAACCCATTTCTATATTTCCTTTCTTCTTCGTAAACGACACGTATGAAGGGATGGTAGAAGGTAATAAAAGCAGTAAAGAAAAGTATGTGGGATGTTTTTAAAATCCTACTTTCTTCCATAATATGAGAATAATCAAAATAAGGTTTATCACTGTTTCAGCTCTATAGGATATGATATTGGTGATTAATAATATCTACGGTGTTTGGAACGAGGGCAGAACGTTTGCTACAGGAAAACATTTAAATAACTTTAGAATCAATCTGGCAGCATTTGTAAGAATCTCCTTGTTTCAACCACAAAGACAAAGTATCTGTGTTTTGTGCTTGGCATATAAAAAATGGAGCAGTCAGCCACAGCTACAACACTGATACTGATGGGATTAAGGAAGAGAGGATTGTCTCCACAGGCAGGTCAGAATCATCAGTCACTCAGTTTTCTGACAGTGTTTTGAGCAACATAACACATGAAGACTGAACAACCTGGATTGAATTTCCAGAGGTCGTTGAAGTGCCGGTCCAGACGGGCATTATATCCTCCAAATATATACAGCTCCCCTTTGTAGGAAACTAAGGAGAGAAAAAAGTATAAAATGAAACAGTTCCAGCCATCTACCATGCAGATCAATCACATTTACAGGATAGTCGATGACTCATGGGATCCAGTTCAATTAGCTAGATTTGTTCCAAAGATTTTTGGGTAAGGAAATGCAAAGAAACGACTCGGCAATAAAAAAACAAACTATCCCACGCTTGAGAAGAAATCCCAACGGGAGAATGAAAGTCTTGTAAAATCATGGTGTGGACATGCCTTCCCTGTTTATTATACACATAATCACAATATGGGTATCCAAAATGGGGGCACAAACAAAATTCCAGTGCAAATGGACTAATCTCACCTTACATCTATTTATTTTAGACCTGGTCATATCAACATGCCTGCTGACGTTTTGATTCCTCAGGGCGTGAGAGAAATTGGGACTCAAGCGATTGAGACGACACCTCCTGATGTCACACAGACTTCCTTTCTTATCAATATTGTATCATATTATCGCACTGAGCCAAATTATGTTTTAAATCTCCATCTCACTCGAAGTATACTGGTTTAAAAGAACGCAACCGTTAAACGCCGTCATCACAGATGTGGGTGTTTGTGCCTTACAGGCTGAATGACTCCTGCGTCCGTCCGGCGAAAGCTGTGTAGACGGCGTGCTCAGCCAGCGGTTGGTCTTGGTGTCGAACACTCTAATATTATTGCAGTAGATCTCATCGTTGGAGTGGAAAGGACCAAAGCGGTCCGCTCGCCCCCCAAACACAAACATCTTTGTCCCGATGATGGTGGCTGAGTGGAAGTCCCTCCACTGTGCTGGAGTTCCCTGTGAAGAGAAGAATGCAGGTGATCAGTGGATGTTCAGTAAGGAGTCAGTAGAGAGACAGAACCTAAAGTAAGCATGTTTAATCTGACCCACATCACATTCTTCTGTAACCATGACTACGTATCAGGTCCAGTCTACGTGGCTCCTAATCTCTCCAATGACCACAAACTTCCATCGATCGTCATCGCTCTGGTTTTAGACTTCATCCACACACCAGCAGATATGAGGGTCCAAAACCAACAATCTTAAGTTAACAGTGCGTCCTACGGAACCAATGATCTATTACAAAGGCCCATTAATCCTGATCACTCCTCAGGCAGCCTTTGGACGATAGACTGACGAGCCATAACATTACAACCACTAACAGGTGACGTGAACTGATTATCAGCCGGTGGGATATATTGGCCCATACTGTGCTGAAACTTTGACCCAAAACTACAGGCGTGGTTGAATGTTCTTGGTCTAAAGTGGTGAGGACCTCATGAGCCCCAAGGCTCTGTGTCGCACAGAAGAACCACTGGAGCACAAACTGTTGGAAAAGTTAATGCCGGTTATGATAGAAAGGTGTTAAAACACAGTACATCGCTGTTTCCGGAGTATGGGGCTGTGTAGCCTAAGTTCCTGCTAACCCATTTCCACTGATGAGAAGTGCCAACAGTGCGCCGTGGAGCAATTGAAGAAGGTAACCGGGTCTGATGAATCACGTTTTCTTTCCACCAAATGCAAAGCCGTGGAGGCAAAGACAGACAATGTTCTGCTGGGAAATCTTGGTCCCTGCCACCCATGTGTATGTTCGTTTCAAACATACCACCAACTGTAACATGTTGCAGACCAGGTACACCTATTCAGGGGAAGAGTATTTCTTAATGAGAGTGGGCTCTTTCAGCAGGACAGTGCAACCTGCAACACCACAAGAAGGCTTTGAGGAATATATCGAGTTCAAGGTGTTGACATTACCTCTTAATTCCCCAGATCTTAATCCAGTCCAGCATCTATGGTATGTGCCAGACAAAAGGTTACGAAAGAGATTAGTAGCCGTCATGAAACAACAGAGAAATGAAGTGGTGTAAAGAAAAAAGATGGGGAAGGAGTTAAGGAGTGATTAGAAACTACTCCTCCTGTTTCTGTTCCTGCAACGGGATGTTAGGTCTCGGCTACACAGTATACCTCATATTAAGCCCTAAATTAGCGCTTAGCAACTCCCATAATTGCCCGTGGCACAGAGACACAATACCCATAAGGGCAAGGTCTTAAAGGGGCAGACCTCGTGGGCGTAGCATAAGCTGCAACTAAACTAGCGGGTTTTGCCACAGCTTATGTTTTGAATTAAAATGCTGGAGAATCACCGTACTTCAGAAATTAGATGATGTATAGGTCTGAAACGACACAACGATCTTTTTACGATTAACTGGCCCGCCTTAAAATGTCTACAGACAAGAGATATCAGAGACTGACGTATCTGCAAGATGTGAACAAGAGAAACGGAGAGGCACACTGGCAATTATAGCCCATTATCATGTTTTATGTTTGAAAATAATAAATGTTTAAACACATCTAGTACTAAATTTAGAAAAAAAAAAACAAGACTGCACTTTCTGCAAATTGGAATCAGTGAAATAAACAACTGTTTTTGACTCACAACATTAAACTAAAGTCGTAAACCCACACTTCAATCTCCTCCAAGACACAACCTGAACAGGTCATTAGTAAAACAACTGATGGAGTAAATCCTTCCTCCAACAGTCCAGACTTCACCATCAGGACTGATCTCTGTATGGAAACTTTACTTTCCAAGTGTTTATCACATGACTGTGTATATGATGTACCGAGGAGAAGTATTACATTCCAGGAGCTTTATGTTTTGTAAACGGATTTTGCCATTTTGCTTGTGTGTGTTAGTGAAGAGTAAACAACTGGTAGTTCGACTCACTCTGGTATTAATTAATGACCAAACCATGGAGGTTGTGTCCAGCTTGTGGATGTCATTGGAGAAGCAATCTGCCTAAAAGAAAAAGAGCAATGGAGGTTAAATAAATGCTTCAATGAGCAGCAAGTTAATACCACTGTGACGAGTGACAAAGGCTCACCAGCTGCTCATATCCTCCAAATATATACATTGACTTCCACAGGACGCAGGCGGAGTGGCCATCCCTTGCCCCAGGGACAGTTCCTGAAATTTTGGGTGTGAACCATCTGTGGATGTCTTAAGAACAGGTTCAGGAACAGGTTATTTAACTTCTGCTCTTGTGAAGGACCCGTCATCTCATTTTACCACTTTCATCATGTGCAGTAGGAAACCATCACAGGTATAAGCAGGCGTCACCACTCCCCTATTTTCTCTGCTCTTTGTGAGTGATGTATCCTGAACAATCAAGTGTGAGAAGCAGGTCTACTTACTGACATCAAAGGCATAAAGCACATTGCAGGCCCCCTGTGTGTCATTTCGCCCACCCCAGAGGTAGATAACATCGTCAAGAAGCACAGCTGTGTGACCGTAACGCATGTATGGCACTTCACGGGCACGATCGTGTACCCCCGTCTTCACTGGAGGCAACTTCATCCAGCGCAGAGACACTGAAGTATGAAATAGTCAAAATTAGAAAAAAGATATAATTCAATAAAGGAAACTACGTAAAGGCAACCAAAACCCCATTCCCAATCAATTTGGGACATTGTTTAAAATTTAAAACAAGACAGCATCTGATGATAGGCTTGACAACGAAATTCCATAAGTACGAGTAATCAGCCCAGGCACAATGATGAAACTAAGAAACGTCATTGTTCTTTTGAAAATCACATGCCCGTGTTGAATTTTGAAAACAGCAAACATGTTTCAAGAAAGTTGAGTCAGTAGCAACAAGTGACTGGAATAGTTGTGACATGCTAAAAGAAAACACCTGGTAGAACAATCAATAAGGTTAACCGGCAGAAAAAAGTATCAAAGAGTGGCTGAGTCTTTCTGATGTAAAGAAATATTGGAGGGACCCGCCTGCGCAATAGAACAATAAGTGAGTCACATGCAGCTTGCTGTCAATACGGAAGAAAAATGTAAGCCACTAAAGTTAGTCTGAACACTTTGGTATACGTAGAGTTGTTTTAGGGATATTTCTGGTGTTTATAGTGATGTTTATTGCGATGTTTTAGAGTTAAAAGTGAATCGCGGCATGTTACGAATTTCCCTCTCTTCCACATTTCAGCCAGCGGGTCATATCAGCCCTTTATTAACAGACAGAAGTTACAACTGTCAACTACTGTAACTTCTTGTCAGCAATCAGCCGGCCGATCCATCGGTGCACCTCTACTTTGAAAACAGCGTGACAATAGACTAAGCATTCACAAACCTTCTATACTGTTTGGGTTCACTCACAAGGCAGAGAGAAGCAGCGGTAGGAGAAATAATATTCCTTGACAACTCAAGCTTTTTCATGGCATTGACTTTAAATTTTTTTTATTTTACTTGTGTTTTCCATTACTAGAAAATTGGTCAATAATTTTTTTAGGCTTTCCAGGATGAGTGGGAACCCCGATCAGTCGGTTATTTACCAACGTTAAAACCTGCGTTCCCATTACAGCTTCCCTGACTGTCAAAATAAGCTAAAATAAGCTACAATGTGTATCAGTTTCTACAGAACTACAACCATTGGGTTCCCTCGATATAGATTCTCCACCTACCTGTGTTGAAGACATGTACATCAATCTGACGGAGTGTCTCGTAGTCTTCCCCGGAGCAGTAGCCTCCAAAAGAGTACACTTTGTGCCCAACTGCCACAGCAGCATGGTTGACTCTCCGCGGCCCTCCTTCTAGGTGCACAGACCAGCGCAACATTCCACGCGCAAGCACCTCTTTGACTGCAAGTCCTTACACCATCACTTTGTTGTCCACCTGGATCCCATCGAGCAATACCACTGTAACCTGTGGGCGCAATGAGAGGCACAACACTCTTCTTATGAGGGTAGTGGGGTAAACTGGGAGTGACAGACCGCACAGAGGGAAATGTATTTGCTCCTGCAGACAGCCTCACAAGCACCTGTATTATATGAGCTTGGAGAGCATTTAAAAAAATGATCTACATCTCCCTCTTCTTTGTTTTTATGCTAAAACTCATCCATCCATATTGATCCATCACCTTAACGCCTGCTTTTGTTATTCCTATTGGTTTCTTATGTAAACTCCGGCAAGCAGGTAAAACCAGAGACAAATTCATGTATGCAAACACAAACTTGGCCAAATAAAGCTGATTCTGTTCTACTGCATTACAAAGGTATGGTAGGAGAGAGAGATGAATCGATACTAATACCAGTATGAGTGTCAGCACCAATATGGGGCTTGTGTGCTGGTACTCTAATACAACCACACCTTCTTAATGGCAACATACCATTAACATTCTGTAAATTGAGCAGGAAGGTGATGGAGTAGGGGCAATGTCAGCAGTGTAGAAATATTTTATAGAAGTGATGATGATGACGACAAAGGAAAGGAAACTACACACTATGCCCTGCTTAGCTGTTGATAGGTGTGGAAAACTGCTTCTTTAATACAAGCAATTCTATTAACCACCCGTAGAACCATCACAGCACCGAGATCAAATGTGAGATCATGCTACTGCCAATTTAGAAACCATTGAGACGATCCTCAGCAGTCCTTCCCCAGCATTTTGCTTTTGGGTATCAGCTGTTATCGGACCTATACAATACAGGATTTCATTACGAAAAAGAATATCAGCTGCCTGTTTCAGGGCATTTAGGACTTCAGCTTTAAACCACACAACATTTGATAAAAATAAAACATGTTTTGAAAGTAAAAAGCAATTATTAAGAACCTGCACTGGTGAGAACACAAACGAAAGCACTGATTTTTGGTTTGATAAAAAGTGATATCACGCCTATATGGAGCCATTTAAATAAATATTTAGCAGCATTGGGTAATACCACATAAATACAAATGTAATATCAGTATTACTAACTGCAAATTTGATCTTTTAAAAGTTAAGGAACTTTCTAAACTAAGTGTTTCAGTACTGTAGAAAATTGAAAAAACCCTGAAACAGCGATAATGTTATGTTGGGAGTTGGGTCCACATGATGATCATGCAGGTTAAAATTGCTGGATGAAAACAAATTAATTCAAATGTGAAAGAATCTTTAACATCAGGTTCATGGTTAAAGTTAAAGTTGCCCAGAGCAGCTTACAGTCCAACAATAGTTACAATCCTACAGTTTCCAACTCTATTACATAAAACTCTAACAACTCACTAGCCTTATGTCAAGCAGAAAAAAAGCTTGACATATCTAATGAACCAGTCTCTTGCCAACAGATATATAGTATACCTCTGCTTATTCTGACCTCCAACCTTTGTTTGCTTATAAAAATAAACCCTCCGAGGACCATAACCCCTTTCTATTTCAAGACCACACATCTCTGCAGTGCATGATAGGCCATATCTAGACAAGGGGAAAATTCATTCTGGACCTAAGTCATATCAGCAGTCAGTTAAAGTATATTAGAGGTGTGAATTAACAAAATGCAGTGGTAAAGTCTTCAGGTGTCTGCACTTTACATGAGTATTTACTTTTCTCACTTTTTATTTTAACTTCTAATATTTTGACACAGGCAAATAAAAAGTAAAAATAAAAAGTCACTTCAGGAGATTATGACAATTTTGTATAATTTGATGCTTTCCAAACACCAACATTGATTTCCACAGCAATGTATCTATTGGCTGATATTAAGCAAGACACAAGACATCTTAATGCAAGACACATAAAACAAAACAGACAAGAAAGGTGTGATCCGTGTTCTCTCTATCGGGCTTCTTTTTCTTTACATTAGGTCATTCATGCCGAGTACAATGTTTGACAATGAGTTGAAATTACGTTCAGAATCCTATACATCAATTTTATATATTATATGAATATTAGAAATGACCGACAAATAGTTGTTTTTTACGTTTCTACTTTAAGTACTTTTCAGACAGTGTTTCTCACTTTTACTTCAGAATAGATTTTTGCCACTCTTTTTTATCTAGTAATATTGCCACTACTTAAGTGGAGAATGTGTGAATTTTGCTTGTCCCACATAAAATAAACAGTAATTTTGTTCCCTTTCGTTTAAAGAACAACGACATACTTGGTAGGCAAGTTGAGAGCATACTCTGCATTTTCCTGATACATTGAAGTGTGTTGACTGATTTAGCATTGTGTTGACACCGTAAACTGATCGGAACTGCTTTATAGACTGTGAAACTATCTTATAAAACAGTAAAACCTAATTGGAAAGCAGTACAGGTGTAAACCTAGTTATGTAGAGTGGGGATGCAGAGATTGTTGATGAAGAGCCAAGACAGACCCGGTGACATTGAGCTGTATAGCACTGTTAACGTTACACTCAACATACACTTACAAGTTACTGTAAGCTGTCAGTCAGGAATTGGGCTCCTATCTACAGCAAGTTATAGCAGCTAACCATATGGGTTATTTAATAGTTGTACAATGAAAGCAGAATCCCTCTTTAAAGCTGTTTGACAACAACCGACGGGGGAGAAGCTAATTCCAGCTAGGCTAAAGCTAATCTCTGAGGGTGGCTTCAATTTGTGTTAACCGGCGAACAAAAAAGGAATAAAAGTCTCCAAAATCATTCAACACAGCAGCAATTATTACCATATTCGTCAAAGCAACTAACTTTCCGGTTATACGTTGTATGGACGGAGAAATAAGAAGTAGCTACCTTCAGGTCGAGTCGGCGGTGGTGAACTGAGCTGGTGTATTTTTTCTTTTTTTTTTTACAAACTTTATTGACAAAGGATGTTTTACAATAGCTCTGAAAATCATATACCGTGACTAGGAAGCACTCCTCGCAAACCACCGCCAGGACACGAAAGCACCCGGGGTAAACATTGCGGTACAATTCATGCAAACGTCCAGTAATCCTAAATTATTTTAATGGAAAAAAACCCCTCCTAAAGTGCGTTATTTCACCTTGTTTAAGCAAACGTTGCTATGACGTCACGTCGTGAGGAAATGTCATAACGTCACCAAAGTTTAATGATTGCGTTTAACGTACCACAACCATAGACGATAGTCAACATAGATAATTACATAAATACATCACTTTTTGCGGTGACATACTAGTAGGATAGTGTGACAGGAAGACAGAATTTTTTATTTTTTTCCCCAGCGAATGGAGCAAATAAAGAAACAAGGTTGATAAAATAAATTTCTTTAACAGTCTGATTGTCAGACATCTGACCAAATAAAATACATTCAATCTTGAATTTGAATTGATTATCTAATTTTACTCTTTTAAGAATGACCTTAACCTCGTTTTATAAAGTTTGATTTAAAGAACATTCCCAAAGTCGTTCCATCAGACTGGTAACAAAAAGAGCATACAGGTTAGTTTGATGGATGGAAGTTTGGCTAGAAGATGACTTCTAAAAAATTGACCTCTGATGGAAATGCATCAGACACAATACAATCTAACGTAACGTAACCCCATTTGAACTGTCGTACAGATAAAAACACAGTTTCAGCAGTAGATGGCGATGTTTCTCACCGTTTGAATCACTCACGTGGTCAGGAATCAATTACAGACCCAAATCCTACTGAAAATCTTATCAAATATTTAATATTATTATTGGGTCAGCTAATTTGACCAGATGATCCCACTTGATCGGGTTAGACAGCGTGTTTCACACATCTGGGCTGTAAATAATAATATAATATCACGCCTTGTAGCTCATATTTCATCATTCATTTCCACTCAGGTTTATGAAATACCGCCTTAAATGTGGTTCAAATTATATAAATGTTTTCAATTGATTTGATTGAATTGTTTCTGATCAGATTTCAGCATGAAGTTTCATGTGGGAAGTTTATTTACAGTGTTTTGCGCATTTCTTCTTTTATGTTAGAGGTTCACCTGCTATTACATGTTTTGTGGTCTATCGTTAAATAATAATAATAAAAATACATTAAATTTATAACGCACTTTATATTGGATCGAGCCATGAGGTGTGATGGACGGAGGCGTGTTACTGTTGCATGAGCTAATGGCTATTAGTGCCATCAACTTGTTAAATATGTTTCTATAAGGAACTTAAAATGGGAAAATGTCAATGTTTTAATAGGTTTGTATAATTTAGACGCTGCCAGAGTGGAACGACCTGTACTTGTGGCGCGGGTTAGAAACCGTCACGTTGTCGACTGTAGCAAGAGCGACATGCGTCCATCCCCTACTTTGAGAGAAACTGCTGTTAGAATTGTAAGTTTCTGTACATTTAAACTTTTCACATTTGTAGAATCATAAATTTCCGCCGCTGTTTAGTTGGCTTTCTGGCTGATTACAGTTTTTTCCTTTCCATGTTTTGACAGATGCCATATTTGTTTTTATTGGAAAAATCATTTTATGTCTGTGAACATTAATTTAAGTTATTGTGTCCCGTGTGGACACAACTTCTTTCCCGGACTACTACGGTGGCCCACTGGCAGAAACGCTCTACAACTTAAGAAAACACATACAAATAGATAAAGCACAAGCAAACAATGAAAACATCTTCATCAATTTTGACTTCAAATGGGCAGCAAATAAAGAAAAATTCTGCAAAACGGCACAACACAACGGAAGCGTTTACGTAGGACACTTAAAAGTTATGCAACCCCAGAAGCGCGTCTTTAATTGCTTCATTGAGTAAATAAAACAAATATAATACACAAAATTATTTCATGATGTTTTGATAATCCATGGAAGCTTTGCTTAACTTCCTCGTCGTCATGTGACTAAAAATAAAACCTTAATCAACACCTTGAAAAATACGAATAAACGAAAAAATGACCCTAACATGCACATGACACAAACAAAGTGTATTACACTTGCTCAAGAAAACCTCTAAAGCACAATACATGCCGACTGACTTCAGTTGTCGCCATGGTAACGTGAACACAGCGGTGAGAACGTCAGCTATAAAAGCTACGTTGTTTTAGCTTTGGGTACTACGTACGTTAGGAGTATTATTACGTTTATTTGTTGTTTTCAAGATGTTGATTAACGTTTTATTTTGAGTCCCACGACCGCACGACCCGGAAGTTTAGCGAAGCGTAACAGTGAAGATAAAAATATCATAAAATTTTTGCGTATTATATCTGTTTTATTTGTTAACTGATGCATTGAAAAACGGCAAAACAAACTTAATCACACACTTCAAATTGAATCACCCGGAGGAACATAGCAAGTTATGCTAACTTTAGCAGAGCGACTGAAGCTAGCGGGAGCTGAGAGCCGGCTACGAACCCACTGTATGTATTTATGTATGATGTAATTTTTTTTTTTTTTAAACTTAAAAACAAAATAAGCTGCGGCGGAAACCCCCCCCCCCCCCCCCCCTCAAAAGCGTTCGGCACAACGAACTTAGTCCCACACTCCAAATTGAATCACCCAGGGAGCATTGCAAGTTTAGAAGCTAACGTTAGCAGAGCGGCTAAAGCTAGCAAGCCAGCGACAAGCCCCGAAGTCCTTGAACAAAGCTAAATCATAACATACAATGGACTGAAAGAGGCGGGACAGAGTTTTATTTTCACTTTTAAATGTCATACAGTTGGTCAAAGGACGGAGGGAACATTGATATCAACAGGTCAGAATACATTTACATTACAAAAGGCCGACCAGCCGTGTTACTTCCACTGTAATACCTCAAACATCTGAGTTGGTTTAGGCTGATCGGACTTGGCCAGGGAAAAAAAATTGCAATCGGTGAACCTCTTAGTCTCAAACAGTCAGGATGAAGTGAAAATTAAAAGGATTAAGGCGGCGAGGGGCCGTGTTACAGCGGCCAAAAAACCCAATTTCGTAACCCATATCTGGTCCACCCGTCTGGCCTTTGATGGATTCGCAGTGTGCAGGCGTTGTGACACCAGAACAGCTGCACATCGGGCACAATGGTCGGACTGTGCCTGAGGCCGATCAGACGACAGCTGCCCAGGGTTGCCCCTAGGAGCTTTTATTGGTAATTACAGACAGCAGACGGACAAACGCTGAAAAGCAGCCTACAGTGTATTTTCTGGGCAAACGATTCGAAAATGATCGCCAATCTGAAAGTGAACTGAGGTCGAGCTTTGTAGGTTTTTTTTTTGTTATGTAGAATCCCTATAGGACATGGAGAAATCTTAAAGAGAACTCTGATGGTTTGGACCGTTTCTGTCTACTCAGCAGTCTTTTCCTCTAAATGACCAATTATAGTCAAATTATGTCACTTTCTGGAAGTAGACCATGGAATTTCTGGAAATGGCTTGGATATGTTTATTTAAGTGAGGACATGCCCACGACACAGGATGTTATTTTGGGTAATTATATTGTCTTTAAGCAAACCTCACATTGCATAATGATGGGGATAAAACACACACAGTATTATATTGAGGTGTGCATGCCTCCCGAATAAGATTTTGTGCTTAAGGTCACGACATTGAAGATAATCTGTGATTTCACAAAGAAAAAGAAAATAAAGGAGGCAGAACCGACTTTATAGTGTCCTAAAATTCCACTCATACTACCATTATGAGTGAGTGAGTTTATGTAATGTGTCTAATCTCTCCTTATCAAGGTTATATCTGTAGTAAATACAGAATCAAGTGTCTGATCCTGCAGAAAAAATCCAGTTCAGTGAAAGTATTACTCTGGAGAGCCGGTCCTGCCCGCCCACCTGTCAGCATTTGCACGGATTGCGTCACCCATCTGACCCCGCCGAGCTAATCTTTTGACACATTTGCTTGGGGGGTGTGTTTTTGCAAAACCTTCATAGCCAGCACATGTGCTGCCTTGTCTGCTGTTATGCCATGACATAGAGGACAAGAACTAACCAACTGCAGCATGGCTCTACAAGTCAACAACAACTGCTGCAACCAACTGTTGCTCAGAATTCCTGGGCAGGTCCAGGGATGGAAGACGTTTTCATGGCTTTGTGGCAGAAGAACGAACAGACCCTTCTGAGGCTAAGTCCACACGTTCGAAAGGAGTTTTAAAATCAGAGATTTTAGGTTTTTTTTCTGGCGATCGGATCACAAGCGGACAGAAAGACACATCGCCATTTAGACTTAGACTTAGACAAACTTTATTAATCCCAAGTTCACACCTGTGTCTATCACACGTCTGGAAATGTGTCCAACAGGCCGCCTGTGTTCACATTTCATTGCTGCCTACGTCACTTCTGCTACAAGGTAGTTATCAGTCCCGTCAGTCATGCACCAGATTAGTAGAGGTTGCCAGAATGGGTTAGCTTACAACATGAAAGATGTTTCAAGCGCTAATATACATGTGGGTACTATTCCAGCTGTTGAGACTGACAAGACAAAGTCATTTGCGACTCGCTAAAGAGCCGAGGATAAGGAGAAAATTGAAGCATGTTGGAAAAGCAATGGTGTCGCCGGTGCATTGCTAGCCACAAGACCCCGAAGAAAAAACACCTCCAGCACTGATGACGTATTTTCCTGTTGCGTCCTTTTCGGAAACGCATCAGGAAAGCATTAACTTTTACACTACAAAAGGTATGTGGTCAAATACGTCCCACACCAGCTCGGCGTCTGGTTTGAGTGATCGGATCACGATGCCAACGAAAAAGATGGGGGTCATGGTCGCATGAATTCCGATCTAAAGTTTGGACTAGGGTCGCATTGCAAAAAAAATCTAACCCCGTGGCCCAATTTGACCCCGTATATGGCCATAAATAGAATTGACCCAAATGGGAAGTTGAAAAGATCGTATTCCACGTGATTGGTTCTGTTCACACCGCCATGAAAAAAGTCACATACGAGCAAAAAATCAGACCTGGGTCAGATTTTTCCTGCAGTGTGAACATAACCCAAGTCTAAACATATAAAAGTCTTCTTCTGCCCTGGAAGGAGTTATGGTCGGCGTTTATAGCGTTGGGCATTTGGACAAAAGGGCCAAACGCAGAGAGAAAGCGATGGCCTGAGAAATGGTTCACCCGCTGTGGCTTTTTCTTCACCGTGGCTCATCAAAGTCTGGGCTCTTCTTGTGAACAGTAAAAAAAAAAAAAAGGTCGCAGAAAACTCCACCAATAAAAGAGAGGAAGCTGAAAGAAACGTTTGTCGATGTAGATGCACAAAAACGAGTGTTAAAGTGTAAGATAATTCTGCAGAGTTATTTCTGCCTGCGCAACTTATATATGCCTCTTTAGTTTCTAGTAAGTGTTCTAATAGGCATAAAAGTAAAGAAAAGACAGAGTTGCAGCCGGGCAGAGCAATCATTTTTCTAACGTTGTTAGTTAGTTTTTCTAACGTAATAATGTCTAATACTGTGCCCCCTTGTACAAAGTGCCTAAACCAGCTACGGTGAGTGCATTACCGCATATTCTCCCAATGTTTAACGCACTGATTTGACTTCCGCCATAGTTACATTAGGTCAACAGCGTTAAGCAGTCCAGAATGATGTCATTGAGTATGATCTAACTCTGTGGCCAGATGACTGAATCATACATTTTCCTTTAATGTCGGAGTTAGAAATGAACAGAGCTCCTCTCTGTGAGTCTGCAAAGAGAAAGAATAGAAGTTGGTTTGGGTCATTTTTTCCCTTATGATTAATAAAAGCCTGAACATTAACAGTGAAAGGACCTTTCTGAAATGCTGTTTTTTTTTCTTTTTTTATTCTTGTTATTTCTATTATTATTATTTTTATTATTAATTAACTGGCCTTTTTGGGGGCTTCATGATCGAAAAACATGAAACTTATGGCTTAAGGCCCCCGAAATGTGTTCAAAAAACTTCTCCAGTGGACTTTTTTTTAACTTATAAGTATGAAATTTGGTTCATACATTTATCATATCGACGTTTATCAAAAAGTTTCTCGGCCCTATGACGTAAACCTAACAGGAAGTCGGCCATTTTTAATTATATGTGAGACTTTCAGACCTTTTTCGGAATTTCCTAGTGTTGTTTTTAACTATATCTAACGATAGGTTGTGAGTTTTTTTTAATGATGGTTTGGGCGTGGTAGGATGGTGAATGATGAAAGTTCTGCTCTATAGAGTTCTAACTGAAAAAACAATCTGCTTTTTAACAAAAAAGGCGCCCTCTAGTGGAAACAGGAAGTAATGTGTTTTATACTTTGATTAACTACTACTAGCTCGTTGATGCCGAAGATTTCAAATTTATTAAAAACAAAAAATAAAAATTCTTGTTGGAATTGTGGCGAGAATCAAAAACATTTCCATGAAGTAGAATGTTTGATAAGTTTCAATTTTATCTTTGGAAGTGGGAGCAGACCTGGGAGCAGTCCTTTAGTGTTTGTGGTGGGTTTGCTTTAGTCGTCCCACCTCCCCTAACGAAAGCAAAGTAAGCTTCAGAAATGTTTCTGGTTTCCATTCAGCTCCTAAACATGTCGGTTTCCCATCTGCGTTATTCTCCCACCGCACGATTTTACACTCCCACTTTTTAGATATTGGGTTTTTAACACAGCTTTTTAAATTTGCATGATTGTGATGCTTATTATCCTTTTGCAGAGTTCCTCATTACCTGCAATGGGATGAAATAATAAACATTCTACAGGGTCTTTAGGATCGACTGCAGCAGGAGACACAACTTACTTTCTTCTGAATTGCTTTAATCATGTGTCTCACGGTCTATTTTTGCCCTTACAAGAAGAACATCTCCCCCCTCCTTCCCCCACATATGTGCAACAGTTGTTTTTCGAGATTGCGCCACACCTGTTTCAACCCATTTCATATCCAACGCCCAATCTAAAGAAACCCGCACCTGCTCCCATCAGCCTTTGCAGCGCTTGAATTGTTGAACTTTTTATTAGAGGATAAAACGGTTGAGGTGAAGTACCTCGTTTTCACGCGGTCCCCCGGAATGTATGTGTGAAATATATTTCTAAATCTAATTTCTGGTTAGAGGCAGGAGGATAAACAGAGAGGATATAAATAAACAAAGTGAGCTCATCGATCTGAAGAAATCTTCTTTTTCTTCTTCTTCTGGCTGTTCCCTTTAAGGGTCACCACAACGGATCATTTGTTTCCATTTCCTGCTGTCCTCTGTCACACCAATCAACTGCATGTCCTCTTTCAGCACATCCAGAAACCTTCTCTCTTTGGCCGCCTCTGGCAGCTCCATCTCCGGCATCGTTCTACCAATACATCCAATATCCATCCTCTTCACATGTCCAAACCGTCTCAATCTGGCCTCTATTAAACCGGGCCTACACTGTGAGGTTTGAGCCCGATCGCGAGCTTCAAGAGAATCCAGCTGACTGCTGAGGCTTGTCGAGTATCGTTTGTCCTGCAGGGATCGTTAATGCTGATCAGCAACAACCGTCAGATGATTGGATGGTTTTTTGACGGTTTGGTTGGCTGACAGAGGCTTTCTGCAGGGTTGAAGCGGGGTCGCGACTCGATTCTTTGCTACTGAGAGGCTGAGTTGCCATGGCGACACAATGCAAGGTTTGGATAATAACAAACAATTAGTCATCAAGCAAGAAAATGCAGTTTGTGTCTGGTAATTGCTGCAAGCAAGGAAGAAAAAAGGAAAGGTTCTTAGCTGTCAGAAAATCCGTCAGATTTGTCCATCACCATAGCAAACAAGAAGGGGCTCAGAGCCAATCCTTGGTGCAGTCCCACATCGACCTTACAGTGCAGCCACTGGCTGAAGACAGCAGCGCTCAGGGATTGTTTACTCTCTCCTCTCACCCAATGTTCTGCTCCACAGCGGTGCAAACGATAAAGAACTAAAGACGTTGGATTGTTGGAACTTGTTACTGCGTTCTTGAGTCAAACCAATTGTGTTAGTTTATTCAAATATCAGCAATGAAACCATCAACAAGCCGTGCGTGGCTCCCATCGGTGTCTGCTCATCCATCCCACAAATTTATGGTGACATCAGTGAGAAAAAAAACAATCCAAAACCTTCAGGCAGGTCCAGATCGTTGTGTGAAGCCATTTTTATGCAAAACAGACCAAAAGAAATCTGTCTTTTATCACAACCAGACTCCACCAGACGAAGTTTAATGATGTCTTTGTAATAAGATAAAAATGAGTGCTGATTCCACTTCATTTTAAAAGGTTTCTCCAAGATGTCTGTGTATTTATTGGTATTTTTTTGTAATTTACCTCTTATTAGAAAATGAGAAGAATTGCCTCAACCAAACGATTAAACTAATTTGTAACTTTCATGGTGGTGCTTAAAAGTGACTCAACATGTACTTTGGCTGAAGTACATTTTTCCATTTGCCTGAAGCGTTCAGATGAACCAGTTCTCTCTCTCTCTCTCTCTCTCTCTCTCTCTCTCTCTCTCTCTCTCTCTCTCTCTCTCTCTCTCTTCTGCTTTTTCTCTTATGAGGTTTTGTAGTACATCACAATTACAGAGCAGATCCCTCAAATGTCTGTACATTTAAATGTTAAAATGTAGGTTCTTTCTTGGTTTTGCTTCATCAATTTTATTTTCATTATCATTTTTTTTGCATTAGAAACGGTTAACGCTCACCTCAACTTGGAGAAAATCTGTGATTTAGATGTCAGGCTCAAAGGCGAGCAATATACTCGAGACAAAGAGTCGACCACTGGGTCCACAAGGCTTCAAAACGAAGAATTTAAGGCACCCAACGTTTAACAAGAGGGACAAAATAAGCTACAGTTTGAATCTATGATGTCACATGATGGAGTGACCTCATCACACTCACCAGCCAAATCTTCTACAACCTGAGCGTGCCTTCAAAATGCACTTGGAGTCAGTGACGATGACACACTGGGTGGGTTTACACGGGACACTTTTCTCCTATCCGAACTAAGCCTTTACAAATTGCAATGTCAGTCGCGTTTTTACATGACCTGTGACCTTTTCCGACCCGGTGTTTACATGCATCGACTCATCTGGGGACCTTATTGACCTGTCCTTTAAAAACCCTAAATGCTAACTTTCTTACAGCCAGATAGCTCCCACTGAGCAGCTGACGTACGAGTTGAAGTCCCGTCTACTGGGCCAGGCCGTAGTTTGAACCTCCTTTGACGACCAGAATCTTTGAGAATGAACTTTGTGACTGGGTCTGAACGTCTTGTGAAGATCAGAACTGTATACAGGCTGTAATCTGGATGTCCGCTGACGACAAGTTTTGGGAATCATCATTCTCACATCTTCTGGAAGCCCAGAAATAATTTTCATAAGTCATCTGGATGCCATTTCATCAATGAGTCATTTTCATTTTAAATTTGAACTTCATAATCAGTGTTTCCAAACTTCATTGCCTGGTGTAATTTTCTTAAGTCCGGGCCAAATGTTGTGGTGGGACAGGGAAACCATGGAGGAGGAACAACGGTTCTCTTTATAGTTCTATGATTTTAAGAAAGAGAAAAAAAGAGTTGGTTTGGGCATCCGATCAGGACGTCTCCTGATGCCTCCGTTTGGAGGTTTTTCAGGCACGACCAAACTGGGAGGAAACCCTGAGGCAGACCCAGAAGTCGCTGGAGGGACTATATATCTCTTCTGGCCCAGGAAAACCTCAGTGTCCTCCAGGATGAGCTGGAGAGTGTTGCCGGGGAGAAGGACGTCTCGAAGTCTCTTCTTGGCCCATTGCTGGATGGATAGATGGATGGATGGATGGACGGAGAGACGGACGGATGGATGGACGGATGGATGGACGGATGATGGATGGATTGTGGGATGGATGGATGGATAAATGGATGGAAGGACGGATGAATGATGGATGGACTGTTGCATGGATGGATGGATGGACGGAAATAGACGGACGGATGGATGGACGGACAGATGATGGATGGATTGTGGGATGGATGGATGGATGGACGGAAATAGACGGACGGATGTATGGACGGACAGATGATGGATGGATTGTGGGAAGAATGGATGGATGGATGGATGGACAGACAGACGTATGGATGGATGGATGGATGGATGATGGATGGATTGTTGGATGGATGGATGGATGGAGGGACAGACAGATGGACAGACGGACGGATGGATGGATGGACAGACAGATGGATGGATGGATGGATGGACGGACAGACGGATGGATGGATGGATGGATGGACGGACGGACGGATGGATGGAGGGATGGATGGATGGACAGACGGATGGATGGATGGATGGATGGATGGACAGACGGATGGATGGATGGATGGATGGATGGACAGACGGATGGATGGATGGATGGATGGATTGTTGGACGGATGGATGGATGGACAGACAGATGGATGGATGGATGGATGGATGATGGATGGATTGATGGATGGATGGATGGATGGACGGACAGATGGATGGATGGATGGATGGATGGATGATGGATGGATGGATGGATGATGGATGGATTGATGGATGGATGGATGGATGGATGGACAGACGGATGGATGGATGGATGGATTGTTGGACGGATGGATGGATGGACAGACAGATGGATGGATGGATGGATCCTTTCTGCTTGTGGTATATGAATGGTAAATATATCATGTTTAGTATGTTTTCACACTGAACACACATTTGGAGGGCCGACCATCACGGTGTTATTGGTGGATCAGCGCAGATGTTCCGACCCACTACCCAACAAAACAAACGGTCTTACATAGAACATTCCGAGGTATTAGAAAAGGGAACACAGGAGCTTTGTTTTTTGGAACAATGCCGCTACAGGAAAAACCTATGCGTCATGGCGGACAGTCGGGTTCTCATCGCCTGTGTGACATTCTTGGCAGTCTCTCTTTTACTTCATCTGACGTCATCCAACACTTGAGCATACATGGACCGTTTACGGCTGCGATAAGAGTGGACAGGTTCGCAGGAAATGTGTGAAACAGGAATCCCAGGATAAAGTAGCACAGGTGCGGTAACGTCAGCTGATAAGCATGCAGCCCCTGGAGGTCAAAGAGACCCTTGGGCGACCATCAATTAGCCTGAAAAGCATCTCGGTATTTAAAGACGTCAGGGGGTTAATGGTTTTTCTCCAGCACAGTCGAGCAGCACAGTCAAACTGCAATTGTTTTTGCATTTTTAGAGGATTCAATTGAAGTTGATGTCATAATCGGGGGTTTAGTCCCACTCAGTACTCTGGTTGAATAGATTCAGGGTGGGCGAAAGTTTCAAGAAAACCCATGTCATCACGCAGCAAACATTGAAACAGCGACTCCTCTAATGTGTTTACGTTCCGACCGCAGTTGTCTTGTTTTCTTCAGGCACAAATCATTTCATTGTGAATGCTGTGTGTTCATTGGCTGAGCCACAAAAGCCCAGAGGTGAGCCTTCTGAGATGCCATTGTGGAGATGTGGGTTCAGGCTGTGAGCTACTCACAAAGGAATTTCAGCTTAATAGATAAATAAATGACTTCACGTGTTCATTTGCACAGTGCTCCACTTTGTGTCGGACTGTCATTCATGATTAGTCCTTGCGTCTGCTTCTATTTGCACATAGTTAACGAAGAGCTGAACTGGTTTTCAATAAAGTGGCTCGAGCAGAAGACATGGGACGAATCGTGTCCATTTAAATATCAAATATGTCGTACGTTATTGCATGTTATATGAATAAATGTTAAAGAATAGGGTTTTAACTGTTAAATAAAGTTTGTAAACAGACTACATTTTATTTTTTGATATGTACATTTTCAATTGAAATGAAATATTTTCTTTTTTCTTTTAATTTTACGATTTTATTTATGTTTCAAGTCGTGAAAAAAGTAAATAAATATATACATCATCTTCTCATGTTGTGAATTTTCTTTTTTTTTCATATTTCCTGTAACGACATAGATTTTCATTCTCCTTTATGTTAAATAGCCTTTTTTTTTTTTCCATTTTCGTTTTCAAAAGGTGAAAAAGTCATTAAAATGCAAAAAAAAATTCAAATACAACCAGAGAGTAACAGAAATAAAATACATTAAAAAATAAGTAAAATAAAGTATGTAGAAGTTGCCGCCTGGCTTTTTAGTTCACTGTATTCAAAACACAAAAAACCCAAATATAACCTTTTAAACCTAAATGTTGTAAATGTGCTGAAATCCTTGTTTTTAACGGATGTTTACGTTACGTTCAGGAAGTCTCTTGGTGTTGGCTTAAAAAGTTTTCCTCCAAAAAAAACGCCTCATATGACACGGATCAAATATTTTTCATTCTTGGATTCCTCCCGTATCAACGATGTTCAGAACTTCTCTTTTTGATCGCCATCCAGACTGAAAACTCAATCTTATCTGTACTGAAACCTGACCAGCAGGCCGATCATGCCTTTGGGATGACATACACCAAGTGGAAAAGTACAGAGCCCATTTCGCTCCCATGCAAACGCTCTGCTCCACTGCAGCTATCACTCTCCTTTGATGCGGGCGGCCGCAGTGACATCACCCCTTTCACAAGTCATCCAAGTCATATTTACTAACCTGTGGCAGCTGGCGGGTTTAAGAATCGGGCAGGACGGAGGGATTGTCTTCAAATGAGTCAGAAGTTGAAGCTTTCTTTAACGACAAGAGGCATTTATTCATGATATTCATGCACAACTACATGTTTTTACAACAACTGTTGTGAGTCCCGTGTCTCACCTGCGACTTGGCGAACACAGGAAACACATTTTTTGTAGTTTTGATTTCAGCAAGCCCACCAAGTGATTTCACGCTTACTGTTACCAAGCAGACTTGTTGTTAATGTGCTCTTATTTTGATGGAGTAAAGCCGATGTTCTTGGCCAGTGTGTTGTGAGTGTTCTGTTTTGATGATAAAATAAAGTTTGAGCGGTCCTCCTTGTTGAAAAAGTATAATTTCTCATTGGACCAACGCCATGTCAATATTGTATTCTGGTTGTTAACTGGTTGGGGAGGCCGTTCTCCCCCCGGCGCATCACTTCCTGTGTTTTGGCTTATAGTAGACCAGCATTGCAAAAGAAGCACATTGGAATACATTCAATTGATTGTAGAAGATCCCGCCTCCAGAGGAGGATAGTGAAGTCTGTCCTCCTCTGCTCTCCACTTCACACAGACTGCCTTTCACCTGGCTGCCTTGTAGACGTTTGAAGCATAATCTGAATTTCAATCCTGAGATTTGGTAGTAGGTTATTTCCACCAATTACAATTTTTAAACTGTACAAACTCTTCGTCTATATTTGGATCCTCCTCTTCATTCTAAAAAAATAGCCTCCTCTGTTTTCTTATGTTCTTTCGGCGTGATCCATTTAGGGCTCGCCACGGCCGATCCAACTCGCCCTGTCCTCTGATTCTCAGAGTTTTCCTCCACCTGCTGTCAATACAGATCGGAATTTCATCTTCAAAATATTATAGTCCAAGGAGACTCTGAACAGACAATTTCTGTCAGCATTCCCATCACCATAGCAAACAAGAAGGGGCTCAGAACCAATCCTTTGTGCCTCCAATTTCTGTCTTCCCACTCATCAGTCTGTCCAACACTGTCTTCACCTCCACAACTCCTCACATACTCATCTGTCAGGATGACCTCCTCGCAATTCTCCTCCCATCCACACCATGATAAAGGTTTGTATCCTCCCCCGATGCTTCTGGGTTTGCTTCCTTTCCATCTGCTCTCTTGGACAATATTTCTACTTCCCTCCAAAGCATCATATCAGCTAACTCTCTACCGTCAGACAGACAGACAGACAGATAGATAGACAGACAGACAGACAGACAGACAGACAGATAGATAGATAGATAGACAGACAGACAGACAGACAGATAGATAGATAGATAGATAGATAGATAGATAGATAGATAGATAGATAGATAGATAGATAGATAGATAGATAGATAGATAGACAGACAGACAGACAGACAGACAGACAGACAGACAGCTATAGGAAGCACTATAAGATCCACACTGAGTTTCAGATGTTCTGTAACGGATGTGGTGAACTCAGACACACATGTGATGTAAAGGAGATCTGTGTGGAGAGAGGGCTTCCAGGGTAAACAACATGAGGAAGGTGTTACAGTAGCCTAATAGGACTTGGTTGGTAGAGGTAGGACACATGGTTCAAATTTAATCCGACACTGACTCTGTAAGCAAACAACTTTCCATCCTTGGTAAATGTTTACAGGCTAAGTGGAGAACGGAGGTGATACTGAGGATGCTCTCAGTTCAGGCTGAAGAAGGATTTTGGGATATTTTTTCCAAATAGCTCTAATTGGATTTCCACTTAAGCGACTGAAATGTTGATATTAAGAACTTTAGGATTAGTGTAGCTGACTAATCTTAATTAATCCTCTGATGTCTTGTTCACAGTGAGGAAGCCCCCTGTTTATAAAAAAAAACATGTTATGACATTTGGACATCCTAGAGATGATCAGATTCTGGTGACGTTACTTGTTTCACAGCATTTAAAATGAAATAAAATAGAGTGGCGACGTCGCAATGTGGCTATTGCTGCCTTCGTTCTTTTGATTCCTTTTGATGTTTCTTTTGGGGTGGAGCTGAGGGCTTCGATTCAAGACTTCCTCTGATTCCTTAGAAATTTGTTCGAGGTTTGGAGCTGAGGGCTCAGCGGGCTGAACAGAGACGCTGAAGTGGATCAAGTGCATCAATTTCTATTAAACATATGATGTTGCACCTTGGAGGAGGAGCTTTTTTCTAGTTTCTTCATTATATTAAATGATCATTTCAAACACATGTCTAAGAATGTTACATTTGTTTCAAGTTAAATATCGTTTAAAGATGCAACACAATTTAGTTTGACACAAAAATCAAAGAAATCAGCAAGAGGATGGGCTCCAATACTTTTTTTTCTACATTAATATTTTTGGCTTATACTTGCTATGCAACATTAACATTAATAACTTATATAATGAGGTGAAAGTTTCTTAATAATGACTTATTTTCTCTCTCTCACTGCTTTGCCTTGACTGACTATGACGTACGTGTGGATACTTATTTCCCGACACGTAATGACTGTAAATCAAAGATTTTCAGATTTTCCAGTTGAACGCAAACAAGCTTCCTGGAATATGGAGGTATCATAGTCACACAGTGTTCCCACTGCGCTCATACTCGTTTAGGGCTACCAACACATTATGAGGAAATGGCATTTTAAAGCCAGCCAAACTTCTTTGACCCCACCCATCCAGCCTTCTGTGAACAACACCCAGTCAGAGCAGAATTAATCTCTGATTTCACGTTGCGGCACATTAAAACGCTTCATTATGTGACTTCACTGTGAAGCCAGAGCTTTATTGGATGTATTATATCCTATGGAGGTGTGTGGGGGGGGGGGGGGGGGGGGGGGGGGGGCACCGCTGTCATATGGAGTGCATAAATACATTCGTCAGTGTTTCTGTCTATTCATGTGAAGTATTTCATTTCATGAAATGGCAAATTTAAAATAAAATATTGTAAAGTAATGCATGCCATGACAGTTTGGTCCTAATGACTTGGATTACAAAGACCGCCCACAATCACCTGAAGAACCCAGCAAGAATTAGAGGACAGATGACTCAGGTGGAAAAACTAGTCCATACATTTATCATCAGCTGACTTGACTGCTGGAACGGCGTCTTGACTAAGTCTTCCTAAGAAATGGATCAGACGGCTGCAGATGATTCAGAACGCTGCAGCTACAGTCCCCTCTAAGACCAAGAAAGTGGGTCACATCAGTCCGGTTCTGAGGTCTTTACACTGGCTTCCTGTGTCACACTGCTAAGAGTCCCCGGAGTCAAAACGGCGTTCAGGTTTTATCCACCAAATAATTGGAACGAGCTCCCAGAAAACTGCCGGACCGCTCCGACTCTCAGTTCCTTCAAATCCAATTATTCTTGTGTTCTTCTTCTAAACTTGATTTAATATATTTTTTTATAGCTTTCCTTCTTAATTGTATGATCTTTCTAATATCCTGCTCAAACTTTCATCGGAGCACATGTTGAGTCTCTATTTCTTATACTGATAAATGTGCACCACACGACTGGACCTGTTTAGAAAAGGATGCACTGGCAGCATGTGTGTTCTGAAGAGAAAGGGTCCGAGGACGGTGTCAAGGGGGACGCCACATAAAAAGCAATGAAAAGAAACGTTTTTTTTCATTGCGAGGACATTAAAGGGTTTTTAAAACTGTTTTAATAATGTTTTATTGTTCCATTGAATTGTCCTTTTGTATAAATGTGCTGCTGGAGTGACGTTGCCTTGCCTCGGTTCTGATGTGAGTGTCTAGAAGGCCCCTGAGAGAAATCGGACCATGTGCTGTGGTCGATTTCTCTGAGCTTCTTTTGGGGAAAGCTTTTGCCAGTGGAAGCAGATTTCTCCTCAACGTCCTGCAAATAGTTCCTCCGCTGTCTGCGCTCCTCACTAATCCCCAAACCCCTCACGTCCACACGCCACCCTCGCCATTCCAATCAGTCAGCCCCAACATGTGTTCTGCTGAACCCTGGCCTCCATCAAGGAGTGGTAGGGGTCATCATTTGCTTGACGTTTGTTTGCCCCCGCACTTGTTGTGCCAGAAGCTTTGAGCTTTAAGCAGAATATGGTGACAGGGCTGTTCCGTTCAGCTGCAATCTGCGTGACAGCTGCTCCTTGCTGAAGGTAGTGAGGACACTCGGAGCTCAGGGAGGCAGTCTCACTCCGGGAAAGTTAGCCCTCACGTCACTTTTACTCCTCAGGTTTTTCAGGTTTTTTTTTTTCTTTTCGTTTTAAACCATTTTTTTTTGCTGTGGAGGTTTTTTGGGAACGGAGAAGGTCAGAACCCCTCTGCGCCTCAAGGTGGAGGTAAGGTAGATAGAGTGTGTGAGAGGTGAGGATAAGCTGACTCCATTCCTCCTACCTTCTTATCTAAGCAGATTTTTTCTGTTCCAGTTCAGAGGGGAAGTTTTGACAGCCAGGCTTTACAGCTTTCTCTGCTCTGCTGCTCCTGACAGAGAGAGAAAGAGCGAGAGAGAGTGATAAAGAGAGAGAGAGAGAGAGGGAGAGAGACGCTGGAGTGGTGGTGACTTCATCCCCTCTCTTTCCCAACCCTCCCCTTTTTCTCCTCCTTCTCTAAGCTCTGAGCACAGTCAGGCAGCATGCCAGCAGTTTTCATCTTGCTGCGGTCCCTGGTTATCAGGCTCTTCGGTAGCAGACTGGCAGGCTCAGTGGTCCAGTTCCTCAGGAGAAGCCTCTCCACAGGCGCTTCCCACCTTGGCAGGGCCCTTCGCCACGTCTGGGAACGTGTGACCTCCCAGGAGTCCAAGGAAGCCGTCCTGGGCTGTGTGCTGTGCATTCTCAACATGCACAAGAAGGTGGAGAGCTGAGAGCTCCTTCCACTTTCTGTTCAACCCTCTGAGAAGAGACTGGAAACGCCGAACTGCTGAGTGCGGAGGGGGTGCAGAGGAGGGTGACAGACTTTTTCCAATGCCCGTTTGGACACCAGCATATTTTGTATTCTTAGACGGGACACCAGAAATGGCCGAGAGTATTGTGAGGAAGGTTCAGCCCTTCACCATTGGGACGAGGTTGTCAGTCCCGGCTGTGCAGAAATGCCAGGAGTTTCCTCCGGGTTATCTGCAGAACCAGAGTATGGATAACTGCGCCCTACAGCACAATCTGAACTCGCTCTACCACAGCCGAGCCCAGGTCTGTGCATGTGGCCCCTGTGTCGCGGCGCCCATCGTCACGCAGGTTGCCCCCCGAAACAGAACCAGGAGGACATGGCAGCCGAGGACCACCTGAACCAGAACGTCACCTCTCCCTCCACTGTGTCCAGATCCATCAAGAAGATCAACATCTCTGGGAGTAAAGACAGACCAGAGGCGTCAGCTGGAGCAGCACAGGTCTCAGCCACGGGGCCCACACCAGAAAACAACAACAACAACAACAACACCAGAACTTCAGACCCACATCTTCCCAGGATTGTTGGAGTGAGCTGTGAAAATAAACCCAAATCTTACTTCAAGGTAAATTGAACACTTGAATGGTTTAATAAACTAGTAATAACCAGGGAATTAAGAATTATCACACAAAACATGATTGAAATGCATTTTTTCTTAAGTGGTAATACGTTTTTTTTTTCCTTCTTTATTTAAATCTTATTTTCAAGAATGACTGTTTTTTTTTCCTGAATATTTTAGGTTTTACTCAGAAAAGACAGCTGTGAAGACGTCCAGCCCACGCAGAGACAAAGCAGGGTGAAGCTGAACAGGGAGATCTCCGTCCAACGGGTAAGATCCTTCTAAACAGCTCATTTCCTTTGGAGAAAAAAAAACAACATATTTCTTTATTATAACATCAGTAAATCGGATTTCTGAATATATTTTTTTAAACGTGTTCCGTTGATGATGATTTGATGCCATTGTTTTTTTTATTCAGACTGTGGGAAAACAGTTGATTTATTGTGTGGGTCTCAGGAGGAAGCTGCATTGATGAATTTCTTGCAGTTCAGGAAGTGAAGTCATGTGCTTTCAAACTTTAATGTACCATACATTTGGGGAAAAGTCACCCAGAGGTGGAAAAAAAACAAGTTTCATGGTTCATAGCACAAAAACAATTCATTGTAGGACGAAGTTTAAAGTCAACGGGCTGTGTGGGTTTGGCCTTCGTCTTCTTCAGTGACTTTCTGCTTCGGATGAAGTTCTACGAAGTCAAAGCGGTTCAGAGTCCTTGGAAGAGATGAGGGTAGGGAGGACGAGACGAAGACGTCACTGGACGAGACGTCATCACTGTTCCTTTGATTCCTTTGATGTCTCTTTGGGGGTGGAGCCGGGGGCTCAGTTGGCTGTACAGAGACGCTGAAGTGGAAGGCGAAAGAGTCGAGCGGCTACAGAGCATTTGAGAGATACTCAGAGAGTTCGTTGGAGTTGTTGGTAGATTTAGAGGCTGGCAATAACTCAGGCTTTAATGGAGGAATCTGCGTGACTTTTTTCCTAAACCTGGAGTAGTGTCGGACCTTGGCGGAGGTTTATGCTCTTTCAGGGCTTTTTATAGTATTTATATGGTATGAGCTTCAGTTACTTTTATCCTTTTCACTTTGACTTGACTAATTCATCATTACTGTGTAACTATTTGACTGAAGAACTTCTAGTTTATTCCCTCTAAGTCGGTTTTCTGGCAACGATTCAGATTGAAATGTTTCTCAGAGGACCTAAAAAATGAGAGATAATCTTTAGAGTGCTAAAGAAAAGCTTCTGCCGTTCAGGTGTCAGAGTGTGAGCGCGATCCGCCAAAGCCCTAACGTGATACATGCTACACGTGAGGCTAACAGCTAAAAATGTCAGACATCCACGGCTCTGTCCATTCCTGCTTCCTCCCTGTGAGCAGATGTTTCCTGGTCGGATCGCAGCAGGAATGCTCGTCCATTAGTGAAGCTGTGCCAGTCGGGTTCATCTCACGTAGCGCTGACACAAAGTGTTTGTGGAGAGCGCCGGCTCATACAAGTTTTAAGGCCCCTTGATGGTTAAAAAAAAAAGTGCTATCAACCTGCAAGGTCACATGATCCCCCTCCCCCCCTTATTGTGGGTTGATATAGCTGGAGAGATGAGACCCTTTGTTTTTATCAGATCAACCTGGGGTGACAATCCATTTGGTTTTTGGTGTCCATCCACCGCCGCAGCCTTGAGCCAGACGCTCATTTGTCCTCCTACTGAGATCATGTGACGCAGTGGGTTATTTTAATACTTATCTTTTTAAGGAAAAAGCGACTAACAACTCCGATGATGCTAAAGTGTGAACAACAAATCAAGTTAAACAAATGTTTAATGGAAGCTCGCTAACGTAGCCGTTAGCATCAAGTTACATTGAGACGTACTGCATGATGCATTCAATGTCTATTCGGTAACAACCAGTTTTCGGGCCAACCAGCATTGTAACGTCATCGTCATCAAGATGGGTTCAAATGTAATCTTAATAAATAAGTAAATTAATAAGTAAATGTAGTATTTGGCGAGAAAGATGAATAAAAGAGTTAATTTGTTGCAGTTTTCATACAATATCAAATTGTTATTAGAGATGAAACCTTTAAGCCAAATTAGATTTTTTTTCGCCACAATTTCCAGTTATTTGCTCAAAAATAATGGTGATATTTGATTTTGCACGTATCGCTGTATCAGAATTCGCCGAATCCTTCGAAGCGTCCTCCTTCTTGCTGTTATAAGATCGGCCACCCGAGATGAACCATGTGTCGTTTGGATGTTGATTGAACCGCCTGCTTCCTCTGCTCACACAGAGTTCAACGACAGACGAGTCCCAGAAGGGAGAAAGTCCTCCACACACACCGAACGAAGCCTCCGCAGCTGTTACGTCCCACGGCGACGTCTTCACTCAACGCAACTCACTCTTCAGCAAGGAAGTGCTGCAGGTAGAAAATGACGTTAACATGAACAGGATGTCGGGGTCCATCGGGGGACTTCTAGCTCCTGCCCATGAAAACGTCCTCCTTCTTTTTTTTCTGTGCCACAGTCACTCTTGTTACCCCCCCCCCCCCCCCCCCCCCCCCCCCTCCACTTTCCCTTTAAAGGCACAAATGCAGATGTTTTAAATGAAATGAAACCTACAGTGAGAAGCGTCTGATGTAAAGTGTGGCTGGAGTTCATCTCCTACGCAAATTAAATCAGAGTGGAAGCTGCCCATCACGTAGAACAAAAATACACTTTGTGCTGTTTCTTATTCGCTCCACACAACTGCATGAGCCGTGTTCGGCTCCAGGGAGGGAGGGGCTAGCGCCACAAGTGAAGCAATTATTTTGGGATGAGATCATTGTTTGGCTCCATCTCTTCACGCCTATGGCCCAGAGAGGCTCAGCCAAGGAGCACAACTGGATTTGTTATCTCATCGCTGAGTCCACCCCGTTGTACAAGGACATTCTTTTTTTTTTTTTATAACCAAGTTCATCCGAGGGACATTTTGTCACGCAGTTAACGTTGTCATCGCTCGGGCAGCAGAACATACGTTGATATCTCAGCTCCTGCAAACGCATGATGTATGCGTGTGTTGAAAACAGCTCTGCGGCCTGTTGTTAACCCTTTCATGTCCTGCTTAAATGTTTGGTTGAGCACATTTTGAGTCTCTATCTCTTATTGAAAAATGACCCCACCTGTTTATGATATGAGCCGGCGGCATGTACATGCCAAAGAGTAAGGGGCCAAGGACGGAGCCCTGGGGGACGCTGCTTGTCAAGGTGCCACAGAGGAGGAGGCATTGCCCATGACTTTTGATTAGGTCCTATTTGATCTTCTTTTTTTTGGCATATTAAAGCAGGTGAGGACTTACCGAACAGAATTATGTAACTTAATACGGGTCAAATGGTTTTCTGAAAACATAATTTACCATAAAGGATCAGCTAATCTGATTAAAATTGCCTTTTTTTCCCCCATAAAATACAAAATTTCATCATGAAATCGTTTTATTGGTCTGATTTTTTTCTTTCTTCTTAATGTTTAAAAACATGCGTGGCACGAACCATTATTCATTATATGGTCACTTTAAAGTGTCTGAGATGTTAAATTTATGAATTAAAAACAAAAAACAACATGCAAAGGCTTTTTTTCCCCCCATTTTTTTTTTTTCTCTTGGTGAGGACATTGAAGGGTTAACAAGCTTCGCAGCTCATTGCTCTTTAGTGGCGCTTGCAATTCTCTTACTTTCACAGGAAACGGCCTTTTGTGTTTTAACTTTATTGGAGAATGTTCTTTAAATAAGCAGAGTTTGGTGCCGGGAGTTTGTCTTTTACGGGGATTCGGTCGACTGGCGTCGCTGATGAAAATGTGTTATTACACTATTACAACACGGTGGAAGTGTGAGTGAGCTCTCCGGGGAGAAACCTTTAAAAGCCACTCAATGTTTCAGGCCGGAAGAGCAAAGTAGGTGACCGCATGGAGAAGACGGAGAAACCCATTTGTCTCTGTCTGCGGCGGTTCTGCAAAACATATCCCTTTCATTTTGTTTTGTTTTTTCATTTCCACGATAGACCAAGCAGGGGAAATATCCACGCCCACAGTTTTCAGGAGCAGAGATAGAATGGAGACTTGTTGGTAAACACCAGAAAAAGATGTGCGTACTACGCTGCCAGTTAAAACCCTGAACACATGCGGCTTTGAAGCTCCTCGGATCTTAAAGCGGGCCGAGCGAGAGGTTCCTGTTCGCAGATTAGCCGCACATTTTTCGCCAATAAGAAAGGGGGGAAAAAAAGAGGCAGTGACACAATCTAAGCTGCGGCCAACTATTCTTCGCAGTCAGACTAAAGCCTCACTGTACATTTTGATAAACACACAATTGTTGTGGAGAGCAGACAGGAAGAAACATGGGAATCACAGACTTCCTGCATGAGCTCATGGTAATGCCATGGGAGCCCGTGTGAGGAGATAGAGGAAGGCCTGTTCAGTCCAGCTATTCCCTCTCTGTTCAACCCAGAAATACCTCCAGTGCTCATGGGGGCTTGTAAAGTTAACGACCCGTCTCTCCGGAGGGAAGTGACATCACGCTTTAATCTCTTGCAAAATCTTGTTTAGCAGACTTGATCTTGATGGTTTTTGAATCCATCGCGACAAAGAGTAGCGTAGCCGAGTTCTTTCGGGCCGAACGAGTCGGAAAAATTCTCCTTCGACACAATGCCGTGATGAAATGTTGATGTGCGTAATTGTTATTTGACATCCTGCAGGGAACGACTCAGGATGCAAAACAACTCTGTGAAAAAAAAATGAAGTTCCACTATTTATCACTCGTGTGACTCATTCAGGTTCAGGCTGAGATGTTTTAACCCTTTGATGTCCTGATCGGATGTTTTGGCTGAGAACATTTTGAGTCTCTATTACCTTATTGAAAAAATGGGACTGAACCTGTTTATAATATGAACCAGACGCAGACAGTTTATGCTGAAGAGTAAGGGGCCGAGGATGGAGCCATGGGGGACACCGGAGGTCAAAAAAGACCTGTGAGGACTTGATACAGCTTAAAATAGTCTAATAAGGGTCCGATAGTTTTTTTAAAAACATGCTTTATCGAAACCGTTGCGCTAATCTAATTAAAACTTACTATTTCCCCTGAAGTACAAAATCCGTCATGAAAATTTTACTAGTCTGATTGTAAAAATATGCTTATTTTAATGGTATATTTAGAGTTTTAAATAAATAAATGTCCACAAAAAGTAAAATATATATATAGATATATATATAAAATATAGAAGGAAATCATTTTCCCATATTTTTTATATAAAGGTCGAAGATAAATCCGTTGATTAGAAGGTTGCGGCTCCAGTTCGGTCGCTGACTTCAACGCAGGGCTCCTTGCAGAAAAATCGACAAAACAAACAAAAATACACCAACACATGCAACACTTTCTAATTCTGGCCACCTGGTTTGCACTTCCCACGCTGCACAAGTGTTACCAGAACAGGCAGTTCAGGTCCACCGAAGTTTGGAAGCAGGCACCTGCCAAAATAAACTTCTGCCCCTGCAAAACGGCGGTAAAGAACAAAGCGTTGTTCTTGTTGAGTCTGAGGCTCGACGTGACTCATGAAAGTTGGATTCTCTGCTACTGAGTCAGGGTCGAATTCTTTTTTTTTTCTTCCCAGCGATACTGATAACAAAGTTTATGTAATGTAAAGTCCAATTTTTTCCCCCTCTGATTTCATGGAGTTCGTTCAGAACGAACTTTAAAACACAGAATTTCCGACATTTATAGAGATTTAAGAGATTGCGATGGAATACCGAATAAAAAAGTATTTCTTTGCATATTTCATTTCATTTATTAATTAAGCATCTCATTAAGCTGGTTTATGTCCTGTACAAAAAAAAAGAAATGAGACATATGAAATTATTTCACGATGACATTTAAAAAAAAATGAATAGAAATTAGTCAATTTTGACGATTTCAGCTCATCGTTACTTTCTTCGTTATAAAGGGAAATCTCTATTCCGTATTGACAAAGCATGTTTTTATAAAATGATTCCACCTTTATTCAACTTTTCTTGGTTGAATCAAGCAACATTATTGAGTTTAGTAAGGCTTTGACATGCCATGCCTCAGGGCTGAACCCTAGGCCCCTTACCATTTATATACATCCTGCTGCTGGGTCATATTAGAAATGGTTTTAGTCCCATTTTTAATAATAGAGACTGAAAATGTGCTCAACCAACCTGTTGAGAAGGACATCAGAAGGACATTGGAATGGCGTCAGTTCAAACTGCTGATTTAAGTTAAAATAGACATTTAATTTAAAAGAAAAAGAAAATTTAAAAACGGAATTTTTTTTTTTAAATCATATAAATGCATTTATTCATTATTTTTTCAACATCGGACACATTGACCTTTTTTTTCAGTATATTAGGAAATATTTTAAAATGAATTAAGAACAAGTAGATTGAAACAAAAATTGTTTTTTCCTTTGTGTTTTTTTTTTCGACTTGAAAACATTTATTCCTCTAAATGCCTTCATGCCCACACGATAACTCGAAAAACTATTTAATGAATAATTTTCAAATATATCGCCCCACTTACAGCTTAGTGTGAGGAAGAACTGGATTGATTTTGTTAAACGATGGCCACTAGGGGGGGCTTTAGCTCCGAAAGTCTAAGGGCCATACTTTGGAGCACATAAATCTCCTCGAGGTGATCTATCTCGTAGGTATCATATTTAACTCTTAATAAATCAACATTTAGGAGTTAATTCAGGCTTTATTGTCCATTTGTTCATTCTCACCACGTTTTCTTTGCTTTTAATCTATGAAGTTCCGTGGTTGCGTGTTTTCTTGAAAAAGATCGATACATATTTAATTGAGTTGAATATAAATTAAGCAAAAAAACGACTGAATCAGGTCCATAAATGCGATAAGTATAATAATACGACCTTTTATACGTGCCTTTAACATGCGTGCCTTTCTTTGATACAGGCAGAGGCTTGGATCAGAGGAAAGCTGCAGGACCTGAAGGATGGATGGAATATTCAGCACTGCCCCCTGCAGGACTGGGAGGAGGCCTCGCAGACGCTTCAGAGGGACCTGAAGGACTTTGAGAACACCTTGATTCAACTCAACCAGGTGAGAAAATGTTTCAGAGCTTCGACAGGTACTGGATGAAACCATCAGTCACTCTTTGGTGCCTCAAGAATCTGTCAGACGGTCTTGATAGACGTTCCCAGGAACTACGGCGTTCCAGATGGATCCGTCATGTCAGTTTATATAAACTGACTTCATAAAGGACAGGAAGGGCAGGAGCAGAACCAGAACCAGCAGCGAAAGCTTCTGGGCACGTCTTCCATCATCTGTTAGTGTTGGTTCTCCATCTGGGACTGCGCCTGAATCAAATTCTATCTATCTTTTCTTTTGAAAAGATGGGTGAGCAGTTGATCTGCAAGCTCAACCCCACCTCTGACCTCGTGAAGAAGCAGCTGGGTCAGCTCAGGGACCAGTGGCAGACCCTCAAACAGACTGCTGCCCACCACACCAGGGTCCTAGGTGGAGTCAAGAACCTGCAGGAGTTCAACAAGAAGGTGGACCAGCTGGAGGGGTGGATGAAAGAGAAGGTAAGGAAACATACGAGGGATACTTTTGGTCTATTTCATCCTCTTTTATTCACAATTTTAATAGTTTTTTAAGCATTTTGTCACACAGTTTGAGAGATTTTATTTTACTAACACTTCCCACTTAAACTTATATGAAACAGTGAATAAATTCAAATGAATAAACATGGATATTGAATTACATTAAATCTCCTTTCTCTTAACTCCTTAAATGTATTTTTTCTCCATTAATCATTTCTCTTTAAAAAAATCCCACCACGATTTCTGACTACGATGTTTATAACAATAAATGCGATCAATAGTAGGAAATTAGTCCTTTACATGTCATGTCGTTATCAAAAGGATTCCTGCGACAGAGTATTCGGGCCACAGTGAATAAACAAATGAAAACATTGAGATTACAAGATTAAAGTCGTAATTTTACGGAAAAAAGAAAAGTCGTAATTTTACGAAAATAAAGTCGGGATTTAATGTATTGAATCTTTTGGCAGGTAAACACAAGATGATCATAAGTATCAGAACTTTGAAAACGCAGTGTGTGAAACTAAGACAGTAGATTACAAAATCGCACTTTGCAAAACTTCTAACCCTCTGGCTAGTCTTAAAATTAAAACTCGTAATTTTCAACTCGTAAAACATTCTTGCCAAAATGAAGTCTATATTAATGTAAAAGTAAGCATATTTTTCATTGAATTATATTTATTCACGTAAAATTACATCTTTATTCTCGTAAAAAACACGATTTTAATTTTAATTTCCTAAAATTACGACTTTATTTTCACAAGATCATGACGATATTCTTGTCAATGTAAAGGTACGTCTTTTTTTTCATGAAATTATTTTAATTCTCGTAAAATTACGACTTTACTTTAGTCAAATTACGACTTTACTTTAGTAAAATTACGACTTTATTTTCACAAAATCATGACGATATTCTTGTCAAGGTAAAAGTACGTCTTTTTTTTCATGAATTTATTTTAATTCTCGTAAAATTACGACTTCAATTTCGTAAAATTACGACTTTAATTTCGTAAAATTACGACTTTATTTTCACAAAATCATGACGATATTCTTGTCAAGGTAAAAGTACGTCTTTTTTTTCATGAATTTATTTTAATTCTCGTAAAATTACGACTTTAATTTCGTAAAATTACGACTTTAATTTCGTAAAATTACGACTTTATATAAAATTACCCTAAAAATACAACTTATTTTTCAAGCTGGCCCTAATACCCCGTTGTAGACTTCAGGCCCCTCGTCATGCTCTCGTCTGGCACGAGGAAACTTTGGACGATAACCGACAAGTGGGAATGAAACTTACGAGGTCTGTAAAAATGATACCCGGAGAGGAGACGCTAGTCCTGATTCACTTCCCCTCCTCCTTTATCCTGTAGATTAGTATCGGGCTCAAACTCTCGTGGGGTATTTCTGTTCAGCATCTACTTAGCAGCGGGGATGTAATCCTGCTGGCTCTGTAAAGAAGCAATAAACTCTTTTCACTTTTATGTGCGCTAGCAGGAAGAACAGTCTCTGGCGAATGTCCTGGAGGAAAATGTAGACAAAATGCAGCTGACCAGGAGAATTTTAGATCTGAAACAGGTACGTTTAAAGCCATTACCAAAGCTAAACAGCATTTATGAGGTAGACTTGTACAAAATAATGATGTGTTATAATAGTTCATGTAATCTATATCTATGTTGTAGAGGTTTCACAGTGGCTGACTGTAATGTGTCTCCCAGGGTTTATGGTAAAGACAGATGAGGTCATACTTGGATTGCATTCCCTGTTTCACTGCAGGATGAGCAGCTCCACAGAACCCTTCACGAGGAGATCAACCACTTGGCCCTGAAACTGGAGAAACAAGGGAAGACAGATGGCAAAAACATCTCCAGCAGGAGGAAACACATCAATAAAATGTACTTAGCCCCTTCAGTTGAACCGGCGTGCTGCATGAGACACTTTCTCTCCAGAGATGAAATGCTTTATCTGCTGTGTGCAGGTGGCTGAAGGTCCAATCTCATCTGAAAAACTACCACGAGAATCTTCAGCTGGCGCTGGAGGTGTCCTCCTTCTACCAGCAGGCGGACAACACCTTGTTCGCCATCAATAACATGGTAAAGCTCTTTTAGTTCCTTTTTTTTCTCTTTCTTATATTTCAGATTCTACTTCTTCTCATGTCTCCTGACACGTTCCCTTTCAGAATAAAAGCATATCTGCATCGAATGAGCTGGACAGCTTCGGGGACAGAGAAATACGAGACATTGCCAGCCAAATCATGGTAGGAAACATCTTTTCACGGACAGGATATAGACTATTTTAGAATAAATTCAATCTGATTAAAGACTAGTTTAATGTTGAATACCCCGATAATCCAGCTTGGATTCATTATCTACATTCTACTGCCTGTTCAGGTTATGGATTGTTCTACTGGAAGTGGCACTGGCAGTGGAATGCCCTCCCTGACCATCTCAGGGCTCCACAGACGACTGACACATTTAAAAAAGGACTTAAAACTTTCCTTTTTAGCAGAACCTATAACCTTAATTAAAATTGCTACTTTTTGGTCAGGCTTTTAAATAGTTATTATTTTATTTTTTTATTGATGCTTTTATCTGCTTTTACTTTGTAGCACTTTGAGATTTGATCCAAATGTAAAGTTCATTATAAATTAAATATATTATTATTATTATTATTATTACTAACTCCTGATAACTTCTTATGCAGATGATGCACCAGTGTATATTACAGTGTCACTGCTATACTACTGTCCATTACAATGACGGAACAGCAAGGTTATGTCCTTGAAAAGTCACCCAATCCCTTGTGTTGTACAAAGAATCCCCGCTGGTTGAACCACTGAAATGAAATGTGAAGTTATGTCGTCAAGAAAGCGCCCCCTACTGAGTAATATATGAACTCTTAAAGTAAAATGTGATGTATATACAAGATATTGCCCCTTGAATCGATTCATATTCGCCAAAGTTGGATTAAATCGGACTAATGCACAAACTCTTCTTAATGTTCTTAATGTGTTACTTTTGATTCAATCGAAGAGCCTCTTCTCTGTATGCGACTTTTAAACCTGCCTGAAAGCAGTACCGTTTGATGGGAAAAAAGGTGTGAAGGTGTCTGCTGCAGAATCCTTCTCCTTCTAATCCGGACGCCTGTGTGTCTGGTAGATGCTGGACGTGAACGTGTCCCAGCTGTCCAACCTCCATCCTGGCCTGTCTGCTGGGGTCACGCAGAAGCAGAGCGAGGTGAAGAACTGCTGGGCGCTTCTTCAGAGGGATTTCAGGTACGACAGCAGATCCAGGATAAAATGCACAACTGCTGGATTGTTGGATCTATTTCATCCAAACGTTTCACACAGTAATTGCTCCTATGAAGGTTCTGGTACCCTACTTTCCGAGCTCCAGTGGCGCAATCGGTTAGCGCGCGGTACTTATATGACAGTACACTGTAGAGCAATGCCGAGGTTGTGAGTTCGAGCCTCACCTGGAGCAGTCTTTTCCGCCGGTCGCTTAAAATGAGCTACTCCTTTAGGGATGTTCAAATAGAATAGAATATAAGGAGAGTGGCATAGAATTTCCCCTGGGATAAATAAATTATCATTTATTATTAAGTTTGCATTGGCAAGACTGAGACGATGAATGAAAATCATATCCGTAGGATTATTTTTGTGCTCTCTCAACTACAAAATGATCAGTTCGGTTTTTGAATCTGCGAAAAAGTACAAGCAAACATTCACCACTCACTTTGGAGTTGGAGCATGAGTTTCCTTACTGGGCGTGGTGAAAAATGTCTTTGCTCACTGTGTCACGAGTATTAGGGCTACTTTGAAATCTTAATATCATATTAAGACAAAACGTCGTAATATTACGAGAAAAAAGTCGTAAATTTACGAGAAAAAATTGTATTTTAGAAGAAAAAGTTGAAGATTGACAAAATAAAGCCGTGAATTTACAGAGTAAAATTGTAATTTTACAAAAACAATGTGTAGATTTATGAGAATAAAGTCGTAATTTTGTGAAAAAAAATGGGAATAAAGTTGTTACGAGGAAAGTCGTGATTTTACAGAAACCGATCGTAGATTTATGAAAGTAAAGTCGTGATTTCACGAGAAAGTAGTCATAATTTAAGAAGAATAAAGTCGTAATTTTAAGAGTTATAAAATAGAATATATATAAATTTATATTCCATTTTATAACATTAAGAATAGTCACAAGTTACTTTGTCCACGGTTCCATCATCTTTTCCAACATCTCCTGCTTTCCAAGTATTTCTAGGACCGGGAGCCTCTCATGTCAGCAGGCTATCTTTAGACCCAAATATTACCTCATCTTTTTCATGAGCTGTGTTTCATAGCATTTAAAACGAATAGCATAAACACTGGTAGAGAACTTCAGAGCCATAGTTGGAGATCACGACTCCGCTGTCAGCACCATGGTGACCCCCTGTTCCGCTCGCCCTCCAGAACCGACAGGACCACACCCACGGACTCCATTTTCACCCGGGAAGATGCCGACCCCCTGACCCCAGCCGGAGCAAACCAGTGCAACATGGGAACCGAGACACAAAGAATCCTGGTAAAGGAGGCGAAAGAGGAGCAGAATCGTCTGAAAGGCTCTGTGGTGAGTAGAAAAGAGAAACTGTACTGTTGGCAGAAGATAGTTTAGCCTATTCCAGTCGCATGACTCCTGCGGCTGCATGAAGTAATGTACTTCGTCCCTTGGTTTTTGAAAAATGCCTGGTTTGCAATTGAAGCCTCTTTCAATTTTCCTTTTTTTTTAAAATATCAGTGTTTTGGAGTTTGAGATATTGAGAAATGGCTTCTGGGCTTAGAAACCAGAACACTGCAGGTTTTTTCTATCTCACCAGCAAGTTAGTTTAATAATATCTTATGTCCCTATTCTCAGAATGAATACCGCTTTTATTGTAAAACTCAAACACCGGCTCTGTGGGGAACATGAATAGAAATAGCAATCTCTTTAATTCTCGTCCTACGAGATTATTACTACGTTTTTTTTTATCCTACGTGAAAAATAAAAAAACAAATTATTTAAAAATATACTGTCTGCCATGGCGAATGCTTGATTATTCACGTAATGTGAATCTAACAAACCCATTACCACTTTTATTAGATGATTTTGTGTTGGTTTCATCCCACCAAAAGTCAGTATTTTAGAGAAGTTTGGTTTAAATTCACACTTTAATAGGTTGAAAACGGACAAACGGTTGAAAAATCATGGCCTGAAAACTTTTGGGAATAAAGCTCCACCTATTGTCGGGAATATACATTTGACCTTTGGAAAGAATCCATTGTAGAGTTTTTGAGTCGTCGGGTTAACGCGAAGGATCAGCGGCGGATGATGATTCCTCCAGGAGTGGGAACCAATCACATATGGTGGACCAAATGGGACCACATGGCCTCTTTACGGTATCAAAGCTTCCACAAAAAGGGTCCAACAGATGGGGGGGGGGGTAACCCGTCGCGGCCGTAACAATGTATTTATTGGACATATGAAGAAGTCTTAAGGGTCTTCTGTTTGCTGCAGGGGCCCGGAGCAGCCATTTAGTTCGCTTATACATCAGGCTGGATCTGAACCCGGTGTTGAATAATGCCCTGAAGGAGTGAAAAAAATACCCATGTTTCCAAGAAAAGCATCGAGCTGTGACTGCAACATGGTTGAAAAACAGCGCCAGAGCAAATAAGGCTTTCCTTCAAACCCAATGCTGCACTAAATGGTAAAATAACATCTCGGCTTCCAACTGTTTTAACAACACAACACAGCCACTGGATTAGTTCTATATGTGAACACTATACGGTCTACAGGTCGGCCCGGGGTGAGTGGATCATGGATTCCTCTGACGGGACATTTCCTGTCTTGGAGGCCTACCAGGACCTTATTGAACACTCAGGTGTTCCTACGGTGACCCTGCTGCCTATAAAAAACCCAGCAGGGAAATACTCTTAGTGTCTTTTGGAAGCGAACGCGTCCAGAAACCTAAGTGTGTGTTATGTTAAAAGCCGGTAATTATGTGTATATTTAGTCCTTTAAGTTAGCGCATTAAACTTTACAATCCGTGAGTGAATACACAGCGGCTATTTATGCTCATTCCAGTGGCGTCCCGCAATTCAAAGCTCTTCCCTTCTTGTTGACCGAGAGACTTGGTCCAAACGTTCATGGGTACTTTTAGAAAAATGCGTTTGGGCCCTTTTGTCAACGTGCAAACGCCATAAACTGTGACCATAAAAGAATACTTTGAAAAACTCCCTCCAGGGCGAAGACTTTGAGTCCCCGCTTGAGGTTTTGACGCGTGGACGGGATTATGCTTCAGTGTGACATTACTGAAAGTCCTGGGACTTATTCACAGTCTGCGATTTTCCCATTGTGGCAGACGTAGCCAAAGTAGTGGCGTTCGTAGCTTCGCTAAGTCGACTTTGTATGTGTTTCACACCTGGAAATAAGTTTACTCTTCCGGCGTCCAGAGGAACAGCAGCATCGGAACGCTATACTGCACAGAGAACTTTTTCTGACATCTGATTAGTCAACATATATTTACAGTTGTCGCTATATCGCCCTCTGTTGGATTGGCAGACTCTTGACGACGCTTTTCAGTTCAGAGTGTGAACGAACACTTCGAGATCTACAACTTTATCAATCCCACTGGGGGTAATTGATTTACAGCAGGCCACATACAAAACACAGACAGACAACACAAGATACAGACAATAATAAACAAAAATACAAAATTTACAGAGGAGCTGACACAAATGGAGAGAGATGAGACGGATAAGATAAAGGTTACCGGTAAAACGGTAAAAAAAAAGAAAAAGGGGAGTAAATGCTCTGGTAAATAACTAGTTATTGGGTCAGAAAATTATTCCAAATGAAATGGGAATCAAAGAAGATCCAATCGGAAGAAAATAGCTCCATGTCAACACTCCAATCCACATAGGAACGACTTTTCCAAATTTGAATGGCCGTTCAGTTGCACAGGAGTAGAATAGGCCCATTTGGAATAACCATCGGTGAAACAAACCGCAGCATGTAAACCGTGGAGTGGAATTATTCCTGGTTAGCGTCCGGCGGCGCTACTCGTTTGCCCGATGCCGGCATTTAATGATCTAAACCACAGTGTTTAATTCGAACGCCCTAAGAACTAAGTGGGAAAGAGAGGAATAATGAACTCTCTAAATAAGTCCAAGAAAAACCATCAGGAGTCGTGATGGAATGAAGCTGTGAGCAAATTAGAAACCGCTGGGAAACTTTTAAAACACCGAGTTTAAAGGATAAATCCCTCGACAATGAAAGAGAATCAAACCCAATGTAACCTTTTTCATGCAACGATGAATGACCTCATCGAAGAGGGTTTTCAGGATGAATCGCGTGATGGGGAGACACAACAACCTCTCTAGCCCACCAAATGTTAGGCGACATAATAACTATGTCACGTTAGTCAGAGTTAAACCACTCTGAGGTACCGAAAAGGCTTTTTTCTCGTCGCCTTTTTTCCCTCCTCCCTCGAGCCTCTAGCGTAAAAGTAAGCCGGAGTTATTACCGAGGCATCTCGTTATTGAAGGCATCACGATAACATTCAGTCGATCAATATTTATTTACATAGCACTTTTCGTACATAAAAGAGTATCACAAAGTGTTTTTATACGGTAAAAACACAATTTCCCTTTCGCCCCCCTATAGCCCACCACATGTACACAGAGTAGAAAAATAAACGAGAAGAAATGGAGCAAAGCAAGAATGATAAAAACGGGATATACAACAAAACAATTTAAAAACAATTCCCCCTAACCGGCCATCACGGCCGTCATTCACACACCAGGCAGAAAACAGCGACATAATGGGATTATAAAAACAGAATAGAAGCAGGAACTTCTCAAAAGAAACGCTGGTGGCAGTTAAAACCCCAAAACTGTAACTGCTCTGATCACATGACGGACGCCCATCTTCTGATAAAACACGTCATATATTTCGGTAGCGTTTGCGCTCGTCACACAGCTGCTAACAGCTGTTTGGATGAAACGCTCCGCCGCATGTCAACATCAGATCCAATTAGACCACCGCTAATGTAAACATTTAACCCCGAATCTTCATTCGGAATGGTTTCAATCAGGACGAAGCACCGGCCGTATGTAAACCCAGAAGCAGAATCATACCAAGCGTTGGCTGAGACTGGGTTGGGACCATCGCGAGACGGGTTAGCGTCAGCTGGACCATCAGCCAATCGGACGCGTGAAAGTTTGCGTGGCTGATTAAAGCTAACTGTACAAGTGTAAGTGTTCGGGATGTGTCACAGTCTGCATGTCGGCGTAAGCAGGGCCACGGCCGCTTCTCGCTGCAGTCAAACCCGGCTGTTGTCGGTTCCTCTGGGTAATTGTTGCCAGGTGGCGGGTCTGCGGACCAGATGGGGATGGTGCTGAAGTTTTTGGGCTGACATCACCTCAGAGCCCGCTGCAGAAAGACTCCAGGGAAATAGAGATAGGCAGGAAAAGAAGATAAGAATCGACAGAGCGCCCCCGAGGAGGGAAAGTATGTTGAAAGACGTCGTATTATGGCCCAAAAATACAGACTTTCACTGAATACGACACGAGAAATCATTACAGGCGCTTTTTTTTTTTTGTAACATGAAAGTGTTGAAAGTTGAGTGCAGGATTTGTTTTACATCACGAGGCTACGAAGGATGAAGAACAGAAGTAAATATCTGGGGGAAGGTTATCAAACCTGCCAAGAGAATCGGAGTAAAGGTTGTTAGTTCTGCAGTTTTTAACACAATTCAGAACTAACAAATAAGGTAATTGTTTCGAAGGTGACGGTTTTTCCAGCTCTCTGACTCACTTCTTCTAAAAGCCCGGACGGAAAATTGCGCGGTTGAATTAAAGCTACTCCATAAAACACCATCGTTAACGGCGTTTCTGGGTTTTTTCTATGTCTCGTATATTCAGCATTTGGGATTTTTTTGACGTGAAAGCCCTGACAGATGTCTGTTTGTTTATATAGACTTATTATCTCAGCTTATTTAGACTGAGAGATCATCAGAATGACACTGAATTTGGAAAGTAATCCCATTTTTCAGTCAAATAGTCACATAAACTTTACCTTTGAGTAGCTGGTCTATCATATTTAGCACTTTTAAAACATTGGTTTCTATGAAAACCGGCAGAAAAAAACAACGCCATGTGATAAAAAACACGCCCAGCCTAAAGAACCACCGACATGTTCCCGGGTTCATTCAATCCGACGTGAAGGAAACAATCAGGAAGTCAGCAAGAAAAACACAAAGACGTATATCAGTACTTTAATCATCTTTGAGTTGGTGTAAATGTAAATTTTGCTACATTCATAGGAGGCGATAGTACACACATTTTTAGAAATACATTCTCCCCCCGTTGAGTAAAATATGAACTTTTTGAGTAAAATACGATATAAACAAGATAGATCTCCTTTTTTCGATTCATTTTCACCGAATCTGGACTAAATCGGACCAACGGTCTAGAAATTCTGGCTCAAAAACTTTTGGATATAAAGCTCCCCCCTTGTGTCAAAAATATACAACGGACCTTTTCCTAAATCAGTCCTGTTCTTCCTCGTACTAAGGCCTATGTGGGTATAAAATTTGAAAGTGATCAACAAAACAGTTTTTGTGTTATATTTGTTAAAGGCACGGCTCACGACTCAAAATGTAGGGAGTAAAATTAATAGTTATCTGAAAAGTACATTACAGATCCGTTAAACACAATTTCAGTACACTCAGCGACGTTTTTGTGTTTTTTTTTACGTCAAACCTCTGGATGTACTCATGTCCTGGTCATGTTTGATTCGGGCGTTTTGCTGTGGATCATGTAAACGACCACAACTGTCAGAACATCCCGATGGGTTCTGTGTAAATGCTCAGATACGTCTGGTTTACATTTTGCAGCCCCGCTGTCAACTTTAAGAACAACTTTAAGAACTCTTAACTCTTTAATATTCTGCTCAATTGTTTGCTTTGACATATTGTGACATATTGTGAGTCTATATTTCTCATTAAAAAACGCGACTGAGCCTTTTTATAATCCGACCCGGTGGCAGCAAAAAAAAAGTAAAGGGGACGAGGATGGAGCCCTGGGGGGCACCACAGGTCAAAGGGTCCACTGAGGAGAAAGCCTTAAAAGTGGATATTGAGAAAGTCCATTTCCATCAGCAGGAATATTTGCTTTTTTTTTTTTTTTTCTTTCAATAATAAATAAATACAATGTAAAAAATTATTAAATGAAATACTTGTTACCATTTTTATGCAAACGATGATTAGAATTACGTAACTTGACAAAACAGCAACAACAAAAAAAGTGTAATAAAGGTCAGAAAAAGCTACTCTAGTTAAAATGGAGTCCCAATAGTAAATAAAATATACGAACGGAATAATGTTTTTTCTTGGCGAGGACATTAAAGGGTTAAAGTCCACAAGTGGTCGTTTAAAAGGCTCTTGGCATCTTTAACACTATATATTTCTGCATATAGGCGTTTTCTGCGGCCTTCCTTAAACCTCCTTGTTCTCAACAGAAGTGGACGGAAAAGGAAATCCGTATTTAAGGCTACTAAAAACACGGCGGCTCTTAAATAGGAGTTGGGGAAAGCGGATTTAAAAAGGTGTTTCCAGCTGCGTCGGCTCTTTTTTTAGTCACTGAACTGGTGCCGGACTTCATGAGTTCTTTCACAAACGTGAATGATGATGAATGAAAGTTTTGCTGCCATCTGAAGTGTTTTTAATCCAAACGGCGATGCCGCCAAACAGGAAGTGCTCACAAGATGCGGAAAACAGAAACACATTATTCAGGCGTCACGACGCTGATCGTCTTTAACTCTTGTGTTCACAGAGCGCCGCTGACTGTGGGACTGCTCCAAGGTCAAACCAAAGTCACGAGCTGCAATCCCAGAACCGAGCCCCTCCACCCCTGAAGGACGCCTCCACCTGTGCAAATGATGTCACAGTCAGACACCAGTCGAGGGAGGAAAGGTGACGTCTCGCCTCGGCCCGGCGCTCCCTCTTACGTAATGAGGGGCTCTTTACGCGTGTCATAATCGGAGGCACATGTCTGTGTTTCCTCCGCAGCAGGAAGCCCAGGCCAGAGTCCAAACTTACCCCTGCACCGCGAGGCCCCCCGCAGGTCTACACCCAGCTCCAGAGGTTCACCCTGTCTGCCGACAAGGTGATGTGACGCCCTGACGGCAGAACTCGCTTTATCACATGCTGCATTAGAATATCAATAAAAATGCTGGAGCTGAGTGCCGTTAAAGCCTCACTGCTGGGATTCATCAGGTCGGCTCTGCAGTTTGTGCTCAGACACTCCCTTTACTCGTAACCGCAGACGTTATGTCACATTTTTAGACGAGGCAAGGTTGATATGCAGGCGAGTGTTATTGTGCACTGCCCGGATTTTTCTGTTAGTTTGTTTTGGGGAGGAGTGAATAAGAAGAAACAGACATTTCTGAGGCACCGTCTTTCCTGTTTGCTACTTTAATTGACTTTAATTCACATTTATATATGTCATTGGAGATCAGACGCTTTCCTTTTCTTTATATTTGCCTGCACTTTATTCCTATATTCAAATGTACATTTGTATGTTATATGTAATATATACATTATATATATATATATATATATATATATATATATATATATATATATTTATTAAAAATAATTTTTTTAATAGAAAATAGATTAAATCCATCCATCTAGCTCTCCCTCTCTTTCTCCCTATTTCTCTTTCTCTCTCTATCTACCCCCCTCTCTCTCTTTCTCTCCCTCTCTCTGTCCATCTATACATCCATCCACCCCCTGTCTCTCTCTCTCTCTCTCTCTCTCTCTCTCTATCTGTCATCCCTCTCTCTCTCTATCCATCCACCCCCTCTCTCTGTCTCTCTGTCTCTATCTCTCTCTCTGACCATCTACCCCCCCTCTCTTTTCTTGTTGAGCCTTCAGACCCCCTCCTCACCTGTTTGTTCTCCTGTCCCTCGCAGACTCTGTCCTGGCTGAAGGACAATGTGTCCACGGCCACACAGGTGTGTTCCAAGGCCAGCATTGAGGGTCTGGAGGCGGCCAGGAGGAGTCAGCAGGCTCTGGAGCAAGAAATCCTCACCAACAGGGCCAGGATAGAGGTGGTCAAAAGAGTAAGCCAAGTCATTTGTCATACTCGCGGCGTGTCTTACTGCATGAAGGTCTCGAATGAAAATAGACTGGATGTCTTAAAAAAGGGTCTGGTTTGTGTATCTGAGACAACTTAAGTTACCCATAGCTAATATTACGTTTGCGTTTTGCTACATAAGCACTTCGAACGTCGAACTGGACTAAATCGGACCAACATTTGAGAAATTAGGTCCAGAAAACTTTTGAAGATAAAGCGCCCCCTAGAGTTGGAAATGTACAACTGATCTTTCCCAGAATCAATTTTCTTCTTCCTCACACTAAGACCTTTGCGGGTATAGAATTTGAAAATGATCTATGAAACAGTTTTTGAGTTATGGTACTAACACAAAGTAGTAATTATAATACTACAACCTGGGTGTGCAAGAGGATAGTCTTCCTGACTCTATTCACTCTGATGATTCACGTCAGTCACGGCTTTCTCTCATTAGTTTACTGTTGTTTCCCCCAGGAGGGTCACGGGTTGGTCCGTGCTCAGCACCCGGGCGGCGCCAAGATTGAGGAGTTCCTCCGCCAGCTGGAGGCGCTGTGGGAGGAGCTACGGAGGAGGCACCAGAGGAATGCCGTGTTTCTGCGGGTCTCAGAGGAAATGGGTTTTAGGGTAAGATTCATAAACTTTCTCCCAGCAGGAACAATGTTTGAGTTGTTTGAAGTTGAAGCGGGGGGGGGGGTTTGGTTATCATGGACGTTGGGAGTGTTTGGTTCTGAGCACCAGCGCCGCTGACATAAACTCTTGGGTAGAATCATTGTCTGCCTCCTCCAAGTAAACGTTTTTATTGGATTCTTTGTAGAATACATCATCTCTTCTGCTCAGTGGGAGACCTGTTTTTGCTCTAAATCCTCGCAGCAAAATCCTCATTATTATACATCATTAGTCTCTCGTGGTCTCCGCCTCGTAGGTCGTTAAGGTGCTTCAGTCCCTGGGCAGTCTGGAGGCCTGGCTGGAGTCTGTGGAACTTTCGGTGAAGGAATCCGCCCTCGTCGACGACCCCGAAACAATGAGCATGGCAGAGAGGGAGAGCAGCCTGCTGGAGAAAGAAATGGAGGCGCGCAGGCTGGAGCTGGACGCCCTCAAGAAGGAGGTGGACAGCCTCCACGGCCACAGTCACCCCCACACACGAGGCCTTCCGGCGCGCATGGAGCAGGTGGAAAGGAAGTGAGTACTCAGAGGTGGAGAGGGTTAGGTCAGAGGCAGCGCTCCGAAGTCTGTCATCATGGAACACGTGTGTCGTGAATACCAACAATCCAGCCCTGGTGGTTTCACCTCTCGCTATGGTCAGGAAATAGGGTGAGGGTAAGTGTTAGGGTGTTTTTGACGAAGTCACAGGGTTGGGTCTGTGGTGTCAAACTCGCCCATAAACCACAAAATAGACAAATATTGCTCTCTTGTAGTAGAGCTGAAACGATTCCTCGAATAACTCAAGTGGCTCGATGACAAACAAATCTCTACAACGTACTTTTTCGTGGTGCGCCGTCACCTAACCATCATGTCAGGTACACGCCCCCCCATACCTCAAACCAGAAAAATGGCTGCTGAGCGGCGTAGACCCTCCCGGACTGTCCACCGGTGGTCTGCCAACCGATGGAATTGTAACTGACACCTACTTATGTACATAAACACAATTTCAGACGCAGTGAAGAACACAACTCTGTCCAAAGCAGGTAAAGACGCAGCGAGGGGGGACGGGGTGTTAGGTGGAGACTAGTTCAGTCTGAGGAACCTCTGATCCGGGTGGAGGAGAGTTCCAATGAGCAGCTCTGAGACGGGGGAAATAATGTCATTATTTAGAGCGTCTGAAGGTGCTACAGTAGAGAACGTTCCTGCTGGTGTGTTTCCCAGGTATCATCGTGTCCAAAGTGCCCTGACCCAGCAGAACTCCGAGCTTCAGGACACCCGGATGCTGACCGAGTTCCTGGAGCGCGTGGAGCTTGAGGAGAGCCAGGAGCTCAGTGGTCGTCACTACAGCTTGGGTCAGGTAGGGAAGCTAGGAATTGTTTCTCATCTCGCCCAACATCATGGTTTGGAGATGTTCTGCACAGAAAGACCTCATAAATCTCAGCACACCTGAGCTGATTGGACCCGTATGATTCTGTCTCCCTCTGGTACCTTACAGACTCTTCACAGTGAGATTTCTTCGGCTCCTACGTTGCTGGGGATACAGAGGAGCAGCTGCGGCGAGCCCCTGATAGAAAGCATGGGAGACCCCGTAGAGGAGCTACGGGAGGCCGTGGAGATGCTGAACGACACGTTTCGAGAAAGAGGCCGCTCACAGAGCCACAACCAGGCCATCCAGGAGCTGCTGAGCAAAGTAAGGACATGGAATCTGTTTATATTAAGCTAAGGGTGGCCGATTTTGTTACGAAAAAAAAGATAACGCCTTGCAGGAGTTAGCAAATTATGATTAGCATTTCGCTAGCCAAATTTGCTAAATTATCATCGATTTGATATTGTCGTGAAACATCTATTAATTTCCTCCTTGAAAAAAATTATTCAACTATTTCGCCAAATACTAGATTTTACTATTTAACATTTGAACTCATCGCCAAAAACTGGTCGTTACTGAATAGACATTGAAAGCATCATGCAGTACATCTCAAGGAGATGCTGACAGCTACGTTAGCGAGCTCTGCTAACGATGTCAACAGTAAACATGTGTCATTAAACAGTAAACATTATCAGAGACGCTTTTTAGGAATAAAATAGGAATAAAATATTACCCATTCCACCGCATCACCTCAAAAGGAGGACAGATGAGCCGGTGGACGGACACGTTTGTTTCAAATCCGGAATGTCCGGCTTGAAACCAGACGGATGACCACCCTAATTTAAATGTAGCTCATTTTCACAGGGTTTGTTTTAATGACCTTAGATTATGGTGTTTAAGTCCCTCCAGTATCCGCAAATAGCCAGACAAACCAATAAAGTCCCATCTGGTTCCTTTCATCTGTGGTTGTGGGTTCTAATACGCCACCACTCCTCCTGACAGGAGTGTTTTGGACTTGATTCAATTCATACTTCACGTCGAAAGAGCTCTTCGACACACACACCCCATGGAAACACCAGGGAAATATTGAGAAACACCAATTTGCAAATATGGGTTTAATTAGAAATCAAATAATGCAAAAGCTAAGTGACGTGCAGAATGTCGTCCCGGTGAGTGTTAGTGATGACTCTGTGCTTCCCAGCATGCTCGTCTGACGGTGCGGGTGGAGGAGAGCTTGCGCCGCAACAAGGAGCTGGGCCTGGACATCCTGGAGAAGGAGACAGACATGGCGGTCCAGTGTGTGCCAGACCACTGCGGCCTGGAGGTTCTGCAGGAGACGCAGGACCACCTGGAGGTGACAGGAATATCCCGGCGCATGTTGTGATACTGCTGTAAACATTAACAGTGACTCACACGTGGCCTGAGCTCTGCTCCGTTTCATCAGAGTCTGCCAGATTCTCTTGGACTTTCTAACCGCCATTTGAGCTCGGTTTCAATTTATTAAATCGCCCAAAAAGGCGGGGAAATACGCGTCCGCAGCTTCTTCGTGTTAACGCGATAACTCGGAAAGAATTTCATGGATCATTTTCAAATCTTACACCGACATATACCTCAATGTGAGGAAGAACTGGAGTGATTTTAGGAAAGGTCAGTTATGTATTTCAGCCACTAGGGGGAGCTCTTATCTCCAAAAGTTTTTCGGGCTATAGTTTTGCAACCGTTGGTCCGATTTTGTCCAAAGGTGTTGGATATGAATTGACTTTAGGAGAACAATCTTAGATGCATCGTGCTTAACTATAGTAGACACAAAGAAACTATTTACTGGATCATTCATCATTATATAACTGTATGGACCTTAGTGCGAGACCAAAGTGGGTTGATTCTGGGGGGAGCTTTGGCTCCAAAATCCTTCAGGCCATAATTTCTCAACCATTGATCCGATTTAGTCCAAATTTGGGGAATTTTCGGGGACACAACCTCAAGCTTACTTATATAAAGTGAACCAATCACACACAGATATCATGCAGAAGTTCATCGTTCAAACAGGATACTTATTCCTGCCTGTGTGAGTGAGTCATACTAGCGTGTCCGACAGTAAATCTGGCGAGGTGTGTTCCTGCACCATGTGGTCGGTCACAGGATAGTCAATGGGAGGTCGGACACGGCGTGTTATGTTTATCCCATGCACTCCCAGCTGTCTGGACCTGATACCGCTGAAGAGTAGGGATGACCTAATCTCCCACACTGAAATAACTGTGCCGTCAGCAGACAAACATCCACAACTGCGTGTTCTTGAAGCTTACAATACAGCTGAGGATCGTTAAGAAGTATTACTCCCTCTGAAACCCATAACGATATTAAATACTGCCTCGTCAAATGTGAAAAGAGTGAAGGGGGGGGGGGGGGCAAAATCGCCTGCGTGCTATAGCATGGCGGCACATGTGTAGACCATATGCGCGTCTCGCTGAATAATAAGCGTGAAGGTTCAGGAATGAGGTCATTGTCATACAGAGATACAGTCGCTGCAGGCTGTGGGGCGCCGTTTGTGAAGTAGCACATGTTGATTTTAACGCCGACTTTTTGGCACATCTGGCTGCAAGCAAGGTTTAAAAAACTAGTGTCCAATTTTTAAAGTCACCTTAAAATAGAAAGTCAAAAAAAGTCACATTAACAGCACTATTTAGGAACGTAGTCATATTTTCCGTTCTAGGAGGTATGTGTTGAATAAAAGGTCTAAATATTAAATATTAAATCTATGATCCAAATGTATGTGTTGTGTGTGTTTAGCACAAAACTAAATACGTAGCTAAAACGCTATTTTACACTGAAGTACCAAAATAAAAGCTCGGTGAATAAAAACACCGAAGGGTTAAACAACAAACCAAGAATGTTGAATATAACTCAGTAAAAGCAACGTTAGCTCACTTTAGCTCGTCAAACATGGCTAGTTAAAACTTGTGGCTTGCTAGTAAACCGTCGCCCCGAGTGTCTGAAATTTAGATTTAGTATTGCAACCCTTACATATAGATTTAATATTTAGATTTTTACTTAAAATTTACATTCAGAATTAGATTTAACATTTAGATTTGATATTTAAATTTAGATTTAACATTTAGATGTATTATTTACATATAGAATAAGTATTGCAACCTAACCTTTAGATTTAATATTTACATTTAATATTTTCATTTTGATTTAACATTTACATTTTATATTTATATTTAGTATTGTAACCTAACATTTGGATTTAATATTTAGATTAATATTTAGATTTAATATTTAGACTTTTATTTTACATTTACATTAAGAATTAGATTTAACATTTAGATTTCAAATTTAAATTTAGATTTAACATTTACATTTATTATTTACATCTAGATGTAAGTAATAAAAACCCCATTGCTGTAAAAATCAGCATGTGCTGCTTCAGACACGGCGCCCCACAGCAGGCTGTCTCAGTGACAGCGAGGATGATGGGAGATTTTTGTTGTGATGCCTTGCAGACTGACTATGAAGTCATCAGGGAGGAGGTGAAGGAGATGCAGAAGCAGACATCTCGGCTGGAGGAGCTGTGCCCGGACAGGATGCAGGTACTCGGGGCAAAGGTCCAGGCGATGCTGCAGGGCTGGAGGGAGCTGGCGAAGAGCGTGACGGAGAACAAATCGCGCTTGCGAGAGTTCGTGCAGCTCCAGGTCTTCTTCAGGAGCTACCTCGCCATGATGTAAGCATGGCGTGTGAATGTCGTGAAACCATTCCTGGCCAGGCGTTCTTTTCTTGAGCCTATTTGTGAGAACATTTCTTCTCAAGACAGAACAGGATGTTCTCACTGCCAACACATTTCCCTAGAGACGTGTTTTATTTTAGATGTGCTGAGGAGGCCAGCGAGAGCTTCGAGGTGATGGATGTCCATCCTAACGGAGATTGTTGTTGTGGAACAGATGTGTGGCTTTTCTCACAGATATGTTCCTTGTCTCCTCCACCTCCCTCCTCCTCATTCAACCCCCCGCCTCCTCAAACAGCTCATGGACGGAGGACACCAGGTCGCGCATTTTCTCAGATATCGCCTCGCATCCGGAAAAAGATGGCCAGAAGACCCTCGCCGCAGAGCTGGACGAGCAGATTGAGCGAAAGTTTGAGGAGTTTGACGAGCTGGTGGCGACGGGGGGGAGCATTCTAGACCCGGAGCATCACCTGACACAGATGGTGAGCAGGTTTATCGCATGGCTACGACAACATTTCCCTCCGCCTTTACCGAAACCCTGAGTTCTGTCTCGTAGTTGAAGGAGCGCATGGAGGAGCTGAGGAGCATGCTCGGGTGGATCTTGGTGCACTGGAGGGCTCAGAAGCAGCTGCACAGGAAGGTCCGAGAGGACACCTCCCAGGATAACATTTATTCTGAGGCCCTAATGTGTTCTCCGTCTACAGAGGTACATGAGCAGAGGTCCACTCTCATCAGAGTGTTAGAAATGATGTTGACGTAATACTGAATAATAAAATGACTCTACTTCATGCATATAAAACAGAGGAAATGCCTCATGTATTCAGTATGTAGAGTATTTTATCATGCTTTATGGTTAGCTTCAAACATTTAGATTTAGATTTTACAGTTAGATTTAATATTTACATTTAGATTTAGTATTGCAACCTAACATTTATATGTGAAATTTACACTTCCCATATTTACATTTAGATTTAACATTTACACTTAGATTTAACATTTAGATTTAATATTTATGTTTAACATGTATATTTAATAGTTACATTTAGATTTAGTATTGCACCCTAACATTTATATTTAACATTTATATTTAATATTTACATTTAGATTCAGTATTGCAACCTAACATTTATATGTGATATTTACATTTCCCATATTTACAATTTGATTTAACATTTACACTTAGTTTAACATTTAGATTTAACATTTAATAATAATAATACATTTTATTTATAATGCACTTTACATTTGGATCAAATCTCAAAGTGCTAGACATTTAGACAACAACAACAACATTTAGATTTAACATTTAGATTTAACATTTACATTTAATATTTACATTTAATATTAACATTTAATATGTAAATTTTGATTTATCAATAACATTTAGATTTAACATTCAGATGTGATATTTACAATAACAAAGGGGATTATTCTTTATCAATCCAGTTCTTCCTCGCACCAAGATCTCTGGGGTATAAAGTTTGAAAATGACCCATGAAATAGTCTTTTAGTTCAAACCATGAAATAGTGTTTTTTCTTTAGGAAGGATCCCCCTAGTGAGTAAACTGTGAACTACTAGAGTGCTAACTAACTAACTATAATTAACTTATGTCTGAAAAGCTGTGTTTTTAATAAAAAGCTCCCCCTATTGAGTGAAATAAGAATAATTAAAGTAAAACATGCAAGATAAATCTCCTTCAGGTGATTCTAATTCACCAAATTTGGACAAACTCATTTCAACAGCGGTTGAGAAATTATGTCCATAGAACTTTTTGAGATAAGGTTCCCCCTAGTGTTGGAAATATACAGCCGGGCTTTCCCAAAATCGATCCAGTTCTTCCTCCCGCTGAGGTCTATGATGGTATAAAATTGATGAAAATGATCCATGTGCTAGTTTTTGAGTTATCGCGCTGACACAAAGGATCTACGGCGGACTTGGCGGATGTGGCGACGACCATTCCATTAAATCCCCCAATTTTACGGGAACATAATAAAATCATCGCAATCAAAAATAATAACCATAATAAATCGCATGACCTCATCAATCCGGTTCAGCCAGTTTGATGGTTTCTGGAAGACGGAACATAGCTGGTGGCACGCCTAGCATGTGTTTTCTGTTCTAGAAGAAAGAAGTTGAAAACAAACAAACAGACTTTTGAACTCATCAGAATGAATATTTCTTCTTTTCTCCGCACACAGGGTTTAACTTCTGAGCTTGAGTCCCATTATCTGACAGTCATCGCCTCCGATGAAGATAAACTGAAGGCGGCAGGAGACGGCCAGCCCTTCTCGCTCCTCGCACGAGGAGCTGAGCGGCAGGAGGAGGAGGAGGAGGAGGAGGAGGATGAGGAGAAGCAGTTGGAGGATTGGTATGAAGTCATGAAAAGCGTCGGACCACAGGGTGGAAAGGTCGGCGCCTCTGAGTCTGCGAAGCCCCCAAAGTCCATCATGGTCCTAAAGGAGCCCAGCAGCCCTTCGTCGGGGAGCACGGTCAACCTCATCCTCAGTTTTGGTAACACAGGGGACAGCCAGGTTCAGGTGCTTGACCCTCCTCTTAGGGCGGAGGAGGTGGTGGACGCGACCTCTGAACCCCTCCACAGGGTGAGAAACACACTCCTCACATCAAACGTTGCCAAACACCTTCAAAGGATATTTTTCTTTCTCCTCCAGGAAGTCAGTGCATCAATATTCTCAGTATTCATAAGTTAAAAAACCCTTTAATGTCCTCACAGAGATAAAAAAATTTAAAAAAGGAAAAAATGATATTTAAATATTTTGGGGGCATTTATGAAATTTATTATTTTAGAAAGTCTATATTTACTATAAAACCAGAAGGCTATTAATCCTTAAAAAAAACAGATTTGTGAAATCATGTAATGTATTGAAATGTATTGTGTTTCATGGAAAATAGACAAATTTACATTAACTCAACTTTTTGGGGGGTAAATTGTTTTAAAAAAAGAAGTTGACTTCTTTTGGTTGCATCAAGTCACATAATTCGGAATAGAACTATCTCAACAGCCACCGTAAACGCCTCCCCCCTCTGTGGCCCCCCTTTAACCTGTGGTGCCGCCCCAAGGCTCCCTACTCGGCCCCTTGCCCTTTATCGATACATGTCGCCATCGGGTCTTATTTCAAACAAGGACAATCACATTTTTCTATGACAAATAGCGACTCAGAATGTTCTCAACCAAAAACAGTAAAGCGGGACATTAAAGGGTTAAAATGTGACGCGGCATGGGACCCCCCACCTGACCTCCATGCTGCTGCCCTCTCCTTCCTCTCGTTCGGCCTTCACATCCTTTCCCCATTTCTTCCCTCAGCCCGCTGCGTCTCAATCTTCTGCCTGTAAAAACTTTTGGAGGCGCTGCCAGGGGCTTTTGGAAAATACTTTGGGTAGTTTAAAGCGAAAGAGAAAGATTTATCAGCCGAGTGCAAACGAGGTAAATTGCACAGCGTGACATGGCATTGCATGCTGCGTCTGACGGCGTGCACGGCGTGATGTGTCTCGTCTGTCTCTTGGGACGGCATGCTTGACTAACCTCTGTTATAGGTCGCAGCTGGGATGAAGCCTCCTTGTGTTGTTGCTGTTTCCGTCTGTGAGGCAAACTGGCAAAAGGAATCAAGTGATATTCCTTTTTCTACGCACGCCATCTCTCAGGTTCCCACCGTTGTTGGTAATCCAGCTGTTGGGAGAAAAGTGTGAATAGAAAGCAAAACATAACACGGTAAAAACTTGATGTTCGCCAGATAAAAGGTCTGGTTTGTGGGAGTGAATGTTGAGGATTATGTTTTTATTCACGTACAACCACCAGAAATATGAATTATTTGGTTTCTGGTCATCATTTTGTTTTTTCCATGAATAAGCCTTTTTTTTTTTAAATTTTTTAATTCATTCAATACGGAAACACTTTGCTGTCATGCCATAAAAATTTTAGAAAAATAAAGTATCGTATTCAAATGGGACAATATTTGCGTTTTTATGTGATAAATTCCATGAAATAATATGATAAGTATCATGTTATCACGTGAAACTTATCAAGTCATAATTTCAAGATTATCATGTAAAAACCGTAAAATTTTCTCACGTTATAACGTGAAAATTTGAAATTTATCACCTCGTAACGTGAAAATTATCTTGTGAAAACGTGAAACTTATCAAGGTATAATGTGAACAATATCAGTTAAAATCGTATAATATATCGAGTTATTTTGTGAAAATGTTCGTGTAAAATTTGAAAATTATCCCAGTATAACGGGAAAAATATTTTAGGAAAATGTCAAACTTATCAAGTTATAATGCGAGAACTATCATTTAAAAACTTGAAATGTATTTGCTCGGGAGATAACATTAATAATAATACACATATAAATAAATAAATGATATAAAAGCAGGACAACTACTCATAATATCATAATCTGTCGTTTGTTTATCACATTATTCATGTTTTACGTCATTGTTCTACCGGAAAATGTTAGAAAACATCCCAGATTTTCCAGAATCCGTCAAGCTTATTATTTATATTTTCTATTTTTTTATGAAATAGCTTATCTTGTCTTTGAGTTGAGATCTCACATGGTTGAATATTTGAAAAATCATCTGGATAGTGAAATCCACTTAATTTCCCGTTTAAATCGTTTTGTGTAAAAAGTCTATTAAATCTTATATCGCCAACAGGAACAGGCGTTCGTTTAATGAAATTATCCCACTTTAAACTTTTCTTTGGATCTGACCTTTTTCCAATGAGGCAGGATTTAAAAGTGGAAGGCTCTCATGATGATGATGATGATGATGGTGATGGTGATGATGAGAAATTTAAAAAAAATGTCTGACCTCACCCAGCTCTTGTTTGTCTCTCTGTAGCCACGCTACAATCACGTCAAATTAATGACCTCACCCTCACTTCCTGTCATACTTGCGCTCCCAAATGTCTCCCAGCAGGAGAGAGGCCCAAACAGCAGAACGGGCTCAGTCATTAGACCGGGAACTGGTGCTGAACTTTCACAAAGGGGCCCTGGACGGCACTCGGTGATTTATGGTCTGGGGGCTTCCACATAAACACCAGATTAGTCACAGAGTTCAGAGGTCAAGCCATTACAGCTGCACATGACGGCATGTTCAGCCACAGACGATTCTGATTATGTTCTGCGAGTTGTTTACTGGAATCCAGTCCATGTTTTGTTTGCAGAGGAGGGAAGTAACAAAGTACAAATACTCCATTACTGTACTTGAATTACTTAGATTTTTTTTTACTCTCTTAAAAAAAAAGAAGGATCTGTTCACCAGTAACACCTAATTAAATCAATTATGACAGATTTATGACAGTGATTTTATTTTATGTTACCAAAAAGTGTGTAGTATTTGTCCTAAAACGCCACAGAAATAAAATAATCTCTTAATTTGCTTGTGTTTTTTTTCTATTTCTACGTTTTTTCTTAAGTTGCAGAGCGTCAAAACGGACTCGTTACTTTATTAGGCTATTTTTATTTTTGCATTATTTTTGCATTCTGAGTTAAACCTAAATGGACGTGACAGTAGAGACGATCCTTCGATAAATAGATTTCTGCACATCAACCAGGACGAACCAGCGAAACCTGGCGAGAAACTCGCCGTCACGTCCGTCTGGAGGCAAAAACTCGCCGTCACAACGTCTTTATTGTTTTCTTCATCGTGTTCTACTTCGTGCTCATTTATTGTAAAAAAAAACATTTTTGCACATTTGTGGTTGTCGTAAAGTTGAAATATTCCTCTCCCATTGTTTTAACATTATAATTCCAAACTCTGAGGTTCAAATACATTTTCAGAGGCGCCAGAACGTCCAAAAAAAAGGATATACTTTTATTTTTTAGACTTTTTTTTACTTTTGAATAAATTTCAGAGCCAGTATTTATTTATTGACTCGAATAGTCTTTTTTTTCTACCTGAGGACATGTTCTGTGTACTTTTGTCCCTTCGTCTGTCTCTTCTGTCTGTGTTTTTTACACATTTGCGTTCCACTTTGAGGCTTTTCCATTCCTGAATCCGTCGTTCTCTCGGATTTGTGGAATGCAGATGAAACCAGGCTGTTGTTTTTCCTGAGATGTTCCGCCTGTGTCCCATTTGTTGTTGTTTCCTCATCATCATCATAATAACATTAATGCATCTGTAACGCATAGATCAGCTCTGACTCTGAGGGGCTCCGGCCTGCAGCACGCATGAGGTCATCAGACCTGATAATGAAACTTTCAGAGCTTCTAGAAAGTTTCACACGCGTCTCATACATCTTTTTTTTTTCTTTTAGGTGAGTACCTACTTGCGTGTCAAGGATAACAACTCGGCTGTGGCGCCTGTGTATGAAAGTATCACGCTGCCCCGCCCAAGGAGCCGCTCCGCCGCCTCGGCCTCCCCTTCTTTCTTGACGACCTCCTCCTCCACCTCGCCATCTTCCTCCGGAACCTTCCATCCTCTGGTAGGCGGCGGCAGCAGCGGCGGCGGCGGCGGCGGCTCTATCTTCAGCAGCCTTAAGAGGATGGGCAAGAAGCGAAAGAGGAAACGAGACGTTCGCAGGCACACTATCCAGAGAATCATGGGGGTCGACGAGCAGAGTGGCGGGCAGCGGTGCGGCGGCGGCGTTGGCGAGACGATGGTGTTCAACACGCATACATGGCCTCTGAAGGAAGGTAGACGGAAGAAGACGTCAAAGAGCTACGACGGAGCTGAAGGGATGGCCTACGTGCAGAACCCTCTGCTGCAGGACATCGATGCCCAATGTTCCGGCGAATACAACATCACGCCGTACGCCATATCGGAGGCCGCAAACCACCCGAGAGGTCACTGCAGGTTCTTCTCTTTGGGTTCTGTGCTGAGCTTTGACCTCCCCAAGGACATGACCCTCATCCCCAGCATTCAGGACATCATCACTATCGCACCTCCGGAGTCCAAAAAGGTAGCAGGCGCCGATCAGGACCCCCCCTCCCAGAGAGACACAGCTCTGAGCTCTTTCAGACAGACCCGACCCGCTCCGGTGGTCACCAGTGCTTCTACAGAACCCAGTTCTACTGAGACAAAGACTTTGATGATCTGTAAATCGGTGAAAGAGCTGTCGGATGTGGACAAGAGCCTCCGAACCCCGCCTCCTCGTTCCCAGGAAGAGGATCAGACGGTACCGTGTAATGAACTACCCAAGGCCCAGTTCAGTCTGCAGGAGGCGGAGAATGAGTGGAACAAAATGTCAGAGATCCAAGCCCGCGCCGCGGAGGGGAATGGGCCTATCCAGGCCTCCCGGCATCCCATTTATGTCAACCAGATCCAGAGTCGAGCCGAACACAATTGCCCGAGCGTCCACACACTCATTAGAGACCTAAATGGACACCAGTACCATAAAAGCACCGGACCCCAGAGTGTGCACGAAGAGGGTCCGGGACCTCTGTGCCAGAACCAAGCCTCTCATATGTTTGTGAATCTGAAGTCAACCGTGAGCCTGAGCTTCCCTCCGGACTCAGCGGACTCTGGAAGCTCAACCTCCAGCACCATCAAGCTCTACACCGACGCTCCGAGTCCAGACGACCCGAAGCACAGGGGCGTGGTGGGGAGGCTCGTGTCGCTGGAGGTGGAAGGAGTCGACTGCGCCAAAACGAGGGAGAACTGGTTAAAGTCATCCGCTGCAGATGCAGGATCAAAGCCGGTCCACTTAGACCACCAGCAGTTTGAGGAGGAAGAAGAAGAACTGGAGGACATCTGGAACCAGATGGCCAACTACAGGCGGAGCATCTGCTCGGACATCATGTACCAGCCCAGCAAGGAGGAGCCTGAACCTTCAGAACAATCCGGAGAGCCCCCATCCTGCTCGCCGTCAACCAAAACCCCAGCGGTGCTCTACAGGAACCTGGCCACAGCCTCGGCTCCAAACCTCTTCGTCGCCGAGTTTAAACTTCCGCCCTACGTCCAGAACCTGCTGGGTTACGACAAGGAGCAGAATCTCGGCGGACCTCTGGCCGTCGCAGGCAGGAGGTCATGGGCTGCCTTCTCCAACGGGGGACCAGCCAGTAAGACGTCAGTGACGGTGAACGAGACGGCGTCCGATCCGGTGAAGCTGCCAGCCGTGGCGGACAATCAGAGATACATTTATCAATACAGAGAGGATGAGGAGGATGAGGAGGATGAGAAGGAGGCAAAGGTGGGGGAGGAGGTGAAGGAGCCCACAGGTTGTTCACAGGTGAGGTCAGCGTTTAATGTCAACATCTTCATCTCACACAACAGTTTAAGTGATTTGAATGTTGTCTGTGAAAACTTTGAAAACTTGCAAATTTGCTTCATTTTTGTTTCAATTAAACAAAAATGAAGCAAATGAAATAAAGTCAAATAAGATAAAGTTTGAGACACTCACTTTACTGCTGCTCTCCTCTTATTATTATACTGAGATGGTGGCACCGTAAAAAAAAAAAAAGAGAAGCTAATGAACTCCAGATTCTTATTATGTTTAAATTAAAAACACATCAAATAAATGTTTGTGTGTAATTTGGGTGAACTAAATATTCCCTTCCTTATTTGTAGAAATACATTGGTACCACTCTACAATAGGACTACCTTTATAAAAGATTCATAAATGGTTTATAATTAGGCTATAAATTAAGTTGTAAACACTTTATAAGTCATTAGTAAGCGTTTATAAACAGCTTATAACATAGCTTTCAATTTATCAATGTGGCTCACTTTTTGGCAGTATCAAGTTTGCTGTACAGATAAATGGGCTCACTATTTGGCAAGCATCAGGTTTTCTGATACCCTTTATAACTAATGAGTTAAAGCAGCTTATTAATGATTTTTAAAGGGTTTACAACTTAATTAGTAGCTCAGCATCTCTGTTCAGCCCACTGAGGCCCCCAGCTCCATCCCCAAAAGAACATCATGGGAATTGAAGGAACAAAGGCAGCAACAGCCACATTGTGACGTCACTAATCCAAGCGGCTTATTATTTTATTCTATATTAAATGCGGTTAAACACGTTACGTCACCAAAATGGAAACGCCTCTAGAATATGCCAAAACGTACCTCTAGGTGAAATCTCATGAAAATCTGTCCATTAGTTTTTCTGTAATCTTGCTCACAAACAAACAGACAAACGTACAGGAATGAAAACGTAGGAAGTAAAAAAGCTTCTCGTCAACTTTAGGACAAGGTTTTCATTATCATTGTTGTTCATCTGAAGTTATAATCTATATATTTACTTACTATTTCCATTACTTTTGTTAATCGTGGCGTCTCCTCGTACGTTTAAACATGTATTTTAACGTCACAAAGCACTTTGAAACTCTGTTGGGGTTATTTTCTGACTCTGTGCTAAAGGAATCAAATTTCTCCTGCTGTTTATTTAACTTTTAACTCTCCTTCGTCTCAATAGGATCAATCGACGAATCTGCCGTCAGTTCACACGGGCTGGGAAGACGTCTACCAGCAAACCAAAACCTCTCACAGCCTGGACCACGAGGAGAAGCGGGAATGGTCGATGGGCGCTGCGGGATTCTGTCTAAACGCTGGTGTTAATTTCAACCCTTCTCAGATTGGAAAGCCCGAGCTGCCTTCCATGGAGGGCACGCTTGAGAGGAAGCACAAGCTGCAGCTGGGAGGAAAGAGAGTAAGAAACGGCCGCATTCAGCAGATATAAAACCCAAAGTCTGCAGAAATCTAATCTTGTTTTTTTGTTGGGTCTTTTTTTTTTAACAGGCAGCCTCTCGAAGTTGGAACTCCTACCATACTGTCCTGCATAGACACACCTTGTGCTTCTACGTGGACAGAAAGGACACACTCAGGGTGAGCAGGCAGCAGAATCGCGACAATCACAGAACCAGAGTACCAGAACTTGTAAATCATTCAGATGCATTAGCCAGCAGTGATGGATGTTTTTCTGCGCTGCAGAGTTCTTCCTCCGGCCTCCCGCTGAATCTCATGGGAGCCGATTGTTCTCCGGCACCGGAATACACCAAAAAACCCAACTGCTTTCGACTACGGTAGGACGTCAACAAGCACGAATAAACAGCCGTGTTGTTTCGAAGAGGCTGATTTCATATATGCCGAACATTTCTCTTCCAGACAAGTTAAATCAATTCTGGGAAAAATGAGAATTGAATAGATTCCCCCCCACATTGGTCAGAATTCATATCAGCGAATTCATCGTTTGACCCCGTGGCTCATCGCTGCAGATACAAATACACAAATCAGACCAGACCGGAAAGTCCCCAATCCCCTGTGTTGTACAAGCTATCCCTTGAAAGTGATCCCGTCAAATCAAATGTAATGTTTTATGCACAGTATTTTTTTGTCAAATAAATAAACTATTAGAGTAATATATTTCAAGATAGATCTCCTCGGGTTGATTCATAGGCACCAAATTTGGACTAAATCGGACCAACGGTTGACAAATTATGGCCTGAAAACTTTTGGAGATAAAGTTCCCCCTAGTGGCGGAAATAAATAAACAACCTTTCCCAAAATCAATCCAGTTCTTCCTCGCATTAAGGTCTAGTGGCGTATAAAATTTGACAGTGATCCATGAGGAGGTTTCCACTAAACACTGTTTTCAATTTTTTTAAAGCTCCCCCTAGTGGGTAAAATATGACATTAACAAGTTAGTTCTCCTCCAGTCGATTCATAGGCACCAATATTTGGACTTAATCAGACCAATTGTTGACAAATTTTGCAGATAAAACTCTTTCCCAAAATCAATCCAGTTCTTCCTCGCACTAAGGTCTATTGGCGTATAAGACTTTAAAATGATGATCCACGACTTTTCAGGGATATTACTAGAATAAAAACCAAGTTGACCATTCAGACATCGGGAGAGTTTTATGAGCTGCCTTCTCTCGCCTCCAGGCTCCGTGACGGTTCTGAGTATCTGCTCAGCGCCTCCTCTCGCTTCATGATGAAGAAATGGATGATGAAGATACACGCAAACACAGGTAGACATTTTCATTTTTAAAGCTGATGGACGCTGTCTCTGAACTGATGCGAACACGATGTGACTAATTTATGTTTTTCCCCTTTTCCTAACAGGCCAGATTGAGTCTGCGTCATCGTCATCGCCATCGTCATCATCAAGTGTTCCACTTGATGGAGACATTTCCCTGTAAGCTGTGGCACTTGAACGCCTCACGCTCTTCATTTCCATACACTTTCATTCTATACTTTAATAATGTTTCCCTCTGACCCCCCCCCCCAGAAATCCGCCACTCTGCTCCGATTGTCGCGGTCTTGCCAAATGCCGTTGCTCCGCCCAGCATGATGTCACTCGTATGTTCCCCAGGCGCAAACCAGCAGGCGCTGCCCAAAGCAAAGAGATTGTTGTGCTGACCAGAGAGTTCACTCAGAGCCGTTTATGGAATGTGGAGGAGCAGCTGAGCAGTAAGGATCCAAAAACTCACCAGTGGAGAATTCAGACTGGGCTCAAACCCAGATCCACCCCCCCATTGTTTGGTTCTGACTAAGTCCAGTGGTGGCGAAGGGTTACAAAGTAATAGGATTTGTTCCGCCAACAATTATTACATCAACCAAGCTGGATTTACTTGTTTATTTAACCCTTTAGGGGGAGGAGGAGGACGAGGAGGATCATGGGAATCTTATTTCTTTGCATATTTCATTTGAGGGATTAATTGATTTCATAAAAAGGAAAATAAATAAATAAATTCTCAAGCATGTTTTTAAACTGTAGAAGAATCTGGCATAAAAAATGTTTTACTTCATGGAATAAAGTCACATTTAATTGTTTTAGCGCAACATTTAGGTAAAACATGTTTTTAGAAAAAACTATTTGACTCTTATCAGACATTATTGGTTTAATTAAGTTATACAATTCTGCCCAGGAAGTCCTCACATGATTCAATACACAAAAATAAAATACACCTACGTGTTGAAAAGGACTTTCTCCCCTCTGACCAGTGGTGTCCCTCAGGGCTCCGTCCATGGCCCCTTACTCTTAAGCATATACAAGCTGCCACTGGGGCATTTTATAAACAGGTGATGTTAATAATTTTCGTGAAGAAATATACTCACGTAGGTCAAATTGAAATGATCTGTTTCCACCTTTAGGCAGGACTGTCAGTCATAAACTTTGCCATTGTTACTTTTCCTGCCACATGCCGTTCCACTGCCTTTACTTAAAAAGGAATATTTGAGAACTGAGACCCTGTTTAGACTTGGTGTTAAAACGTATTATTGGCGATTCGATCATAACTGGACAGTAAGACACTACATACTTTTATAGTGTAAACGTTAATGTGTCCTGACGCGTCTCCGACGAGGACGTAACAGGAAACTACGTCATCAGTGCTGGACGCGGTGGCTGTTTTGGAGGAAGCGTGCGACCGTTTGAAAAGCCCCTGCTTTTTCTAACGTGCTTCAATTTTTCTCCTCGCCCTGCGCTCTTTAGCATTCACAAACGACTCTGTCCTCTTAGTCTCAACGGCTACGTGAATATTAACTCTTGAAACATATTCGAATTCTCAGGTAGCCCGGGTTAGTTAGATAAGCTAATCTGGTGCTTGACTGGTAATTTCCGTTCTGACGTGACGTCACTACATTATTAAAAAAAGGCAGGTTGATGCTCCTCTGGTCCCGCCCATCTCTGAAGCTACTGTTCAGTTAAAATAAAAAACTTTTTATTTCACCATCGCCAAATTCGCACTTTTCTTTCTGTAAGCTGGCAGTTTTTTTTAATATATATAATTAGTATTTCATGTTATTCTCTTTTCTTTCTTTTCTTTTTTAAATAATTGTTTCCTTTAAATTTTTGTCCCTGTTAATGCAAAAAAACACATGAATTCTATAATATCCACATACGGTTATAAACTGCTGTTGAGGCCGGGCACCACTAGGGGGAGGTAGAGTACTGAACATGTTTCACAGCAGCCATCACATCTGTCTCTGCTGTGTTTCCTTTTTGTTGCTCAGCCTCTTCATATCTGCTTTTAATAATTTCCGTTCCTCCGCAGATGACGACGGAGGAAATCTGAAGGAGACCATTACTCACAGGCTGTCTGGAGCATCCAGAGGCAACGCCTCTCCCCCCACTCACTCCCCTCACTCCCCTCTATCCAGCAGTCCCAACTGGCTGAGCAACAAGCATCGCTCACACTCCTTCACATCAGGTTATTTTTGAAGTTATTACCTAAATGATCTATAATGTGTGCGCCGTGAATCACAAACAGATGTTTTTGTCTGCTAAAACTCTCGCTTTATTTTTTTCATTCCCAGCAACCTTCCAGAAGATCAAACCCACGCTGCTCAGGCCCGGAGGCAGAGGCCTGGAAACTGGCTCCAACTACTGTGTGACTCTTGCAGTTGGCGAGAAGTCATCAGCCCGTCCAGCTGTGAGCGCCGGTTCTGAGCCCCTGCTGCTGGCCTCAGCCGGATGGCAGCCGGACCCCCGTCCGGACCCGGCGCTCAGGAGCTACGCCAGCCTGCCGCGGCCTCGCAACAAGTCCGTCTTCCAAAAGTTCTTTGGGAAAAGGGACCTCTGAGTTTTATTAACAGCTTCCAGTGTGCAGTGCACATATTTGTTACAAAGCTACTACTGACTGTGTTTATAATTGGAAGAGCTGCCGCCGATTTATCTTCGATATAGTGTGATTGTGTGTGTGCGTGTGCGTGTGTGTGTGTAGTTGCAGAGTTTTTTTCATTTCCTTTTGTACCTATTTGTATTTTTGTGTTGCTGGGATGTAGTCACTGTATAAAGTAAGAGTACCAGTAGACCGAAGAACCAGTTGAGGGACCCAAAATTAGAGAATAATCTTTCTGCCGTGACTGATTTATGACCGAGTCTTAATTTTTTTTACTTTTGGACATTTAATGTACCAGATCGTTTCAGCTTCTCTCATTCGTGTCAACAAAGCGTAGGGCACCAAAAAAACAAAGAACCTACTTCAGACGAACCTCAGCAGTTTGATACTGCTCCAGCTGCCTGGTATTAACATATTTTCTATACTAACTGTAGCGGAGACTTTTATCTTAATAAAAGATTTTAAAACAAAAGTTTTTCCTTCGTTTTTTGGTTCATGCATGAGAGATTGTTTGGAGTAGTGACAGGACAATGTGACCATTGCTGCCTTTGTGCCTTCGATTCCTTTTATGTTCCTTTGAGGATGAAGCTGGGGGCTCAGCGGGATGAACAGAGACGCTGAAGTGGAAGGTGCAGGAGACGAGCGGCTACAGAGTATTTGAGAGATGCTCAGAGCGTTTGTTGGAGTTGTCGGTAGATTTAGAGGCTGGCAATAACTCAGACATCAATGTTGTGATGGCTATGATGAACAGGCGACGCGTCCTGGATAGACCCCGCCTCTCGCCCAACATCAGCTGGGATAGGCTCCATCCCCCCGCGACCCTGAACGGGAAACGAAAACTACTAAAAGCGTTGACCTTTGTGGAGGTTCGGTGAAAGCCTGAAAGTCCAGTTTTTTAACGTCGAATTCTACATGTGCGTACCTGCGCTGAAAGCAGATGAAGCATCAGCTGAGGAAGAGGATGAATGCAGGTGACCTTTTGATAAGAAGTGATGGGAAATTCTGTCCAAGCCCCAAAGGTCCGTTCTCTCAGTAGCCGACTACCAGTCATGTGAAGCAAGTGTGTGTCGGAACAACGAATGGAACACCTCCGAATCACATGTCACACATCATCCCCTCATTGAGAAAAAAACCCCAAAAAACTGGCATGACCTCTGCACCGCCTTTAGTAGCGCCGCCAAGTCACAGTGCAGTCTTGGCGCCGACACGTACGGCAGCTACGGGATAGTTCGGAATGGAAACTGCTCCCAAAGTTTGTGCGTTTGTGGTGATACTCTGTCTAAAGCGTGTAGGGGAGGTATTAATCATGGCAGGTCAGAAATCTGTGAATCATTATTGAGAGCCAGAAGAGCTGAAAGTATGACTCAACCTCTCGCCGTCTTGTAAAATATGACCTACATTTGTTTCCGTCTCTATACCAAATTTCCGTGACTTGATTCAAATTATTCAGAGATGAATCCCGACTGACGTTCAGAAAGTGTTTGGTTCATCTGCATAGGCAGCATCTGGGGGTTTTTTTCTTTCGTTGTCTGTATTTCGTTGGAGTTCAGTCGTTTGGGGGCTTTCCCCCCCCCCCCCCTCCTATAAAAACAGTTCTGTTTTTCCTCTCAGTCAAGCTAGGAAAGACAACCACATCCTCTGTGGCCTGGAGGGGCAGAGCAGCAACCAACTAATTGATCACCATGCCCCCAAATCTTTGTGTCCTCTCGGCGACCTCTGACCTCCACGTCGTCCAGAGTCACCTCCTACTGTTTTCCTCGGGGCTTCAGCTCCGCCCCACTAGAGACACAAAAATGGACTCTGCTGGGTGCCACCGGCGTTTGGACGCTCCCTCACCGAGGGAGGGGGTTGTGTGATGTGACATGAACCACTAAAAAGACACATGTTGCATTTCCCATCTACACTGTAAAAAAATAAAAAAATAAAAAAAGAATCAGTGATAACACATAATCAAATTAAGTATTATTGAGACTATTAATACTTAATTTAACTGTTTCACCAGGGGAAAGTTTTTAATTATTATCAACAGTTTGCTTTTTACAGTGTGTAGTATTTGAATTTAAATGCAACGTTTTCTTTCAGATTAGGCGTCTATTCCGTAATCTATTCAGAATTCAGCTGTCCGTGTGAACCCACTTAATATGACGTCACTACTGCAAACAACTTTCTTTAATATTTAATTTAATTTAATTTAATTTAATTTTACTTTATTTAATTTAATTTTATATTCCTTTTTATTTTATTTTATTTCCTTTCATTTCACTTCGTATTTATTTATTTTATTTTATTTCCTTTCATTTCACTTCATATTTATTTATTTTAGATTTAAATTTATTTTATTTATTTATTTATCATTTATTTTTATTTTTATTTTTTTTTTATTTTATTTTATTTTATTTTATTTTATTTTATTTTATTTTATTTTATTTTATTTTATTTTATTTTATTTTAATACTGTAAATGCACCAAAAATTGAAAAATTTTAATTGCCTCTAAGATATTCCAAACCCTTAAAATCGCATGCAAATCTGTCCTGTAATCTTTCTGTAACCTTTCTCACAAAAAACAAAACAACAACAGACAAAAAAACAAACAGGAAGGAAATCATTACCTCCCTAGCGGGGAGGGAGGGGCATTTTTTCTAGAATGATAAATTCCATAACTTCCGTTAGTACAAGAACTGTGTTGAGATCAAACAATGACCTTTAATCTCATTCTCCGACTTTGAGCTTTGATCCCAGACTCGGGGTGGGGTGGGGTGGGGTGGGGGGGTCCTGCAGAGGTTTTACGCTGGAGGCTTGGACGCACACTCTGAAACCCGACACCCTACCTCCAGCGGTCCCAGGGAACCCATCAAAGTGATGTGGTGGCGACAGTCATTTAGAAATCTTCGCTGGTGGGCAGCAAGATCAAATGGCTTCATTCCCACAGGCCTCGGACCCCCATCTGGCATTAAAGGCCCGTCTTTCAAGACCGGCAGTTAGACCCATTAGCACCACAAATATAATTAAATCTAATTTATAGTTCTGTGGGGAATATCTACGGAACAACAGAATTTATGGGCCGTGACGTTTTATTCCTACTTTGGGTTCAGGGACGCTTCGAAGAATTCCTCACACTGTAAAAAAAGAGGATTGTTTGATTAACTCTAAAATATTACTTACACCGGTGACGCTGAATTAAAGTAAATATTTACAACTTCAACTCTGTTACAGAGACTTTATAACATTAATAATTATATGTCATATACAATTATAATGTTTGGATACAGTGGAGGAAGTTTTCACTCATTTGGTTCCCTCCATTCCTCTATCCATCATTTATCCCTCTATCCCTCCCTCTATCTATCCCTCCCTCTATCTATCATTTATCCCTCTATCCATCATCTATCCATCCATCCCTTTATCCATCCTCTATTCATCCATCCCTTTATCCATCCTCTATTCATCCATCCTCTATTCATCCATCATCTATTCATCCATCCCTTTATCCATCATCTATCCATCCATCCCTTTATCCATCATCCATCCCTTTATCCATCATCTATCCATCCATCCCTTTATCCATCCTCTATTCATCCATCATCTATTCATCCATCATCTATCCATCCATCATCTATTCATCCATCCCTCTGTCCATCATCCATCCCTTTATCCATCATCTATCCATCCATCCCTTTATCCATCATTTATCCCTCTATCCCTCCCTCTATCCATCATCCATCCCTTTATCCATCATCCATCCCTTTATCCATCATCTATCCATCCATCCCTTTATCCATCATCTATTCATCCATCATCTATTCATCCATCATCTATCCATCCATCATCTATTCATCCATCCTTCTGGTCATCATCCATCCCTTTATCCATCATCTATCCATCCATCCCTTTATCCATCATTTATCCCTCTATCCCTCCCTCTATCCATCATCCATCCCTTTATCCATCATCCCTTTATCTATAATCCATCCATCCCTTTATCCATCATCTATTCATCCATCCCTCTGTCCACATCCCTTCATCACTCCCTATCCATCCATCCCTCCCTCTACCCATCCATCCCTTTATCCATCATCTATTCATCCATCCCTTTATTCATCCCTCTATCCCTCCCTCTATCTATCCATCCATCCCTTTATCCATCCATCCCTTTATCAGCATCTATTCATCCATCCCTCTGTCCATCATCCATCCCTTTATCCATCATCCCTTCATCACTCCCTACCCATCCATCCCTCCCTCTATCTACCCATCCATCCCTTTATCCATCATCCTTCCATCCATAAAAACGGAAACATCGACTGGTGTGAATGAATAACGGAGAAAAACTATCTTGTTTTGAAGACAATATGTTTATTTTTCATCTCTTATTCATCGTTCATTCAGGCAGATGAATAAACCACAGACATAGTTGTAACTGTTAAATATTAATTTATTTGTATTTTTCTTCCATTGAGTCCATCCTGAGGACAAAAACGACCGACGCTCACAGAGCAGCTAAACGAACAAACGCACAAATGCCGTTTGAGCGTTTCTAGAAGAACAAATGAACTCTCTGAGCTGATAAACGACAGAGACCCGTCGCAGCTTTGATAGAACGGATCATTACTGTCACACTATTGTCGACTAAACACCAACTTAACAATTCCTCCGCTGCGTTTCCGTCGCAGAAATCAATTATTCAGCATGAAATCCATTTAAAGGCTGCATGAGGATGAAAATAAATAAAAGGAACGTATAAAGATGCAAACATGCTGCACAATAACTCCCGCAGGAACTCAGAATGGCTTTCAGGGTTAGGTCACGACCCTGTTATGAGGCCCGTTTGGACCCGCTCAACCTCTGGTGCGTCCTTTTTTCACGGCTCAGAATCTCCTCATCGGATGTTTTGTCTCAGGCAGTTTTGCAGCGCTGCTATGACGTCTTGCAGAATAACATTCCTGTTTTCTTTTGACACCTATGTGGGTGGAAAAACAATACAAATACAAATCATTGACAGATAAATGAAACGTTCTACAAGCTGTGAGACACGCCTCCACCTACGGACGACGGCTGAACCCTCAGACGCTACATCCTCCACTTTGGTACTCACTGTGAAGATCTGGACATCTCTCCTGCTGCGCACCTCCTCCACCAGAGCGAGCGGTTTGCCTTTGGGGATGGGGATGGTGCCCAGGATCGTGCGGAGAGGGTTATCCAGAGTCTTCCTCACGGATTTGATGAAGGACTGGCTGAACAGCTCCATCTTGCCGATCTCGTCGATGACAAACACCTTCCTGCCGTCCTCGGACCCGACCTGCGGGAGATGGATGCTAGTGAACATGCCAAGCAAAACATGCACAAATGAATGCTCAGTTATATTTACGATACAATTTTGCGTCCATTTCATACCGAATACTTACCAAATATTCAAACCGTGAGGAAAAACACCTGAGTAAACAAACTCTTACACACATTTTATTTAATAAGCCATTCCTGTCATCATAAACCTAAATCCTCCAGAACTAAAAAAAAAAATCAGTTGGCTGGGCTAGCATTGGCGCTGGGGGGCGGGAGGCGGCTGCAGGTACAGCGTGATTGACAGATTTCTCATCCATTCATTATGCTACTCCGGGTAGATGGAAGTTACTCCTTTCCCGTAAGCTCCAGTGGTGCTAGAGGGTGAACCGGGGATTATGGGTCAGCAGTGGCTTTCACCCCGGCAGTGTCTTTTATAATTGAGCCAGGAAACATTTTGACATTTATTGAGGTGAGAGAAGCCATCAGGTGCTGGTATTTGGATTCTTTAGATCTTTTCGGTCCAGTTGTGTCCATTTGTCGCTCTGGATGTTTGGAATCAATCACCTTCTCCCCCATCTTTTCTGGAATTTCTTTTGATTTTGGCATATTGAGTAACTGGTGAGACCACTGAGGCAACTTTCAAATCAAGTCTGTTAGGGTCTAGTCCGGACGTAACCAGCTTTTAATGCAGTTTGGTCGTTTTTTCGGATTCCGTTTTTAGCTGATAGTCGTTAATCTAATCGATTCAATAAAACCCAACGATCGTTTCAAAAATGCGTTTCACTCAGGTTGTCCTTGTTTCGTGTTACGATGTTTTTTGAAGGTCCGAAAGAGCAAAAATAGAAAAGAGGGTCCGATGATTTATCTCGCAGCACTGTACAAATTTGAAATAGGAGGCAAAAGAGTCAACATGTGTTTAAAAAAGATAGATTTAATCTGTGACCATGTGGAACTCACAAATGTGGGAAAAGCTGCTGATGCTAATCTCTGACAGATGCAACGGATGAGCAGCAGAGATTACGGAGATGCTTTAAACAAGATGATGGTGAAATGGATTTTATCTGACGGCTTTTGTGACTGTTTATTTTACTACTGTCTATTTATTACAGCTCCATATATATATATATATATATATATATATATATATATATATATCAAAAAAAAATGAAGGGAACAGTTAATCACGGCAGTATGACACCAAGCAAGTTAAACGGCAGTGACATCAATCGGTCCGTTTATGAAGTGACTGTGAATCAGTTTCACCTGTTTTGGTGAAAATGAAAGTGTCAACAGCTGAAATGAAGAGGCAAAAATCATGACAACCCCCACCAAAAAGGGAACGGTTCTGCAGGTGGTGGCCACAATCCATTGACTCTTCTCTAGTTTTGCGTTCTGCTGGTGTCTTTGTCACTACTTGTGACATGATGCAGAACCTGCAGACCACCGACGCTGCACAGGTGGTCCACCTCCTCCAGGATGGATTATCCCTGGGTGCATTTCCTGTACGGTTCTCTGTGTCTCCCAGCACAGACTCAAGAGCCCGGAGGAGATACCAGGAGACCGGCTGTTATACGAGAAGACCTGGGTAGGACCGTATAAGGAGAAACACCCCGCAGCCAGACTGGTACTGGTATCTCCTTCAGTGTGAGGAGGGACAGGAGGAGCACTGCCAGATCCTTACAAAATGACCTCCAGTTGGCTGCTGGTGAGATCTTTCTGACAAAACTGTCAGCAACAGACTGCATGAGGACCCGCCTTCCTCTACTGGACCTGTGCTCACAGCCCAGCACCGTGGGACTCAATCGGTTTTCATCACAGAAAAGCAGAATTGTCAGGTTCTCCATTGGTGCCTCGTTCTCCTCGCAGATGAGAGCGGGTTCAAACTGCGGTCCGGTGGGAGGCGTGACAGAATCTGGAGACGCTGTGGAGAACGTAATGCTGTTGTATTATCATCCAGCAGGACCGGTTTGGTGGTGGGTCAGTGATGGTCCGGGGAGACTCACAGACCTCCACGGTCTAGCCAACGGTACCCTGACCGATGTTAGGTACCGGGATGAAACTAAGACCCACTATCAGACCTTACACTGGTCCAGTGGACACTGGGTTCCTCCTGGTCCGGGACAATTCCTGTCATCATGTGGTCAGAGTGTGTAGACGGTTCCTGGAGGTTGAAGGTATTGATGCCATTGATTGGTCCTCATGTTCCCAGAACCTGAATCCACCTGGGAACCTCTGAGACGTTATGTATCGCTGCCTCAGACGCCAACCACGCAGTAGCCTTGATCCAGGTCTGGGGTCCAGGAGCGCTGATCCAGGTCTGGGAGGAGATCCCCCAGGACGCCATCCTCCATCTCATCAGAAGCATGCCCAGGCGTTTGCAGGAGGTCCCTTTGGAATGTGGGGGTCAAACACACTCCTGGGTCACATTGTAAGTTGTTCTGATAAAATTACTTGAGTTGGATCAGAACCTCCGATTTCAGATTCTCGGCTTCATTTAGAATTCAGCGCTTAAAGGTTTGCTGATTCTGATTTCTGCTTATCCTTCCTGCATAATTTTGTTCTGAACAAATCAGCCATGCAGAAAAATAATCCAGATGTTCAACTTGAATGTTTCTTTTGGTGGAGGTCCGAACTGTGATTGAAGCGTTCCCTTCATTCTTTACACTTTACCTGATATTTTATTGCTCTATTTATCTCATCCGTGCCACAAAGAGCTGAATCTACTCGCTGGATTCATTATTTTCAGGGATGGCCAGATAGCGCCAGGAACACTAACAATCTCAGTCTGGAATTTAAACGCTTGAAAGATTCCAATTATTCCGTGGGTTGGGAGGAAATCAATGCTTCAGTGACTGATAAGTGAGGAGGAGGAGGAGGAGGGTGTTTTTGCTTGGCCTGATCCACCGATGAGATGTGAACTATGCGATGCCATCTTACGTGTCTGAAGAGGGGGAGGGCCAGGTTTTCAAAGGAAGGTAGGTTAACCACGTAGTTTCCAACGGTGTACTCGTGTCCTCCGACAGAGGAACCGGGAGCGTCCCTGTAAATCGGAACGAGGCCCGCGTTAATGAAAACGTCGCGATGAAAGAGGGGAGGTGGTTTTGATGTGGATACGCGTGTTTTGAACGCTTCAAAACTTTGTTACCTGATTCTGGACAGGTGGGCCCTCTCTCCCGTCACTGTGACCACATCAAAGCCCATCCTTCGGCCTCCCTCCCTGACCTCCTCGGTGTAAAATCCCTCCACTCCCACTCCCGATGACACCAACGCTTCACAGGCCTTTTGGACCAGGGTGGTTTTCCCAACACCTGTGAGCAAAACAACACGGTAAAATAACTGCAATGTCAGGTTTTGAATTCGGTCCACAGCACCTTCATGTGAAATGTTTGATTTGTATACAGTTGGAGGCAGGATTACGTCACCGCCGGGGTTTAATATGTTTATTTGAGAAACATAAAAGCTGTTTTCAATAATCTAATCAAGCAAGGAGAGATATATATTACAGGAAATGCGGCTTTCACTGACTTCTGCGGTCTCAAAGTCTACCTGCAATCATTTCAACATCATTTTAGAGACATTTTTTCAGCTATGAGCCGCTTCAGCATGAAGCTCAGACATTAACCAGCTCCTAGCAGCATTCCTGAGGAATCTCAAACCATCCCTCGTGGGCAAAAGTGTCCAATTCTGTAATATACCTGGGTTTACATGCTAGAGAAGCCGCTGACAAAATCCCCAAAAGATTGTGGTGGGATTCAAGTCCAGGGTCTGTGACGCCAAAGCTTCACCTTCCTTTTTGGATGGAAAATAATGTTTTCTTATAGGATTTCTCGATTTTTGGTCAAAACCGTCATACACTCTGATCTACCAGAGTGACTTTCTTGTGGGTTTGGGTTAGCTGTGGTATTCATCTTTGAGTGCGGTCAGTCACGGGACCCTAATGGAAAACCATCACAGGAAAAACATTGAACTCTAATGCTAAAAGTCCATGAAAACTGTCACAGTGTTTAGACAGCATCTGAAGTTTCTCTTATGAGAGATAGTGTTCATTCAAGTTGAGAATGAATTATTGGATCATACTGACTAAAAGCTCATCGAAATGTATTTTAAATGTCAACAAATAGCATATTACATTATGACTATGAAACGTGGCACAATATTATACGGAGCTAAAAACAAGCTAACTGTCTTATGATCGTTTTTTCTGACTTGCTGTGGTTGAAGACAAGTTGACAAACTTGTTCTGGATTTAAAGCCACTTTAACTTCAACCATTCCCGATGCACTGCGTGTTCAGCGTTTACCTGGAGGTCCTGTCAGAAAAACGTGTTTGATCATAACAACGTCTGCGCCTCACGCTGCTCTCTGTCACTTCCGTAAACAGCTTTATCGCGCATGCGCAGTAGAGACTAGACCTCTGACACCATACGTCATTACGCTTCCAAGTGTTAACTCATTCACAGATTCAATCAGTCAATAATCAATGCAATCATTAAAATAAACTTCGAATTAATAGTAGAGTCCTTCTGATTTATAATCTGAAAATTATTTCATGGATTATTATTTTAACATCCTAATGTGCCTTCCTTTAATTATACAATCGCACATCTGCAGCTTTTTTTATTTTAATTCATATTCACATATGCCATTGGAGATCGGACTCATTCCCTTTTCTTTATGTTTGCATGCACTTTATTCCTTTATTCTAATGTAATTCTGTGTATTTTTATTTCTTAATTTTTCTCTCTCTCTCAGTCAAGCAGTCAATTTATTATACTAGGAGCGCCATGTTTTCTGTAGGCTTCAACAAGTTAACTTTTTAACTTTAAGGTCTTTCTAAGACGATGATCAATGATATATAAGAGCAATTTCATGTCCATAGTGTAAAAAACATATGCCGTCTATGAAAGAATATCTGAGTCCAAGTCAATCACAAAGGAAGATACATTTATTCACAGATCTGTGTGTAAACAATTGTGTTTTTATGTTCTCAAAAAAGAGAGAATTTACGTCCTTAGGCATAAAGAAAATGCACGTGAAATAATTGTACCGATGTGGACAGAAGAAATATGCCTAAAGTGTTAAAAAAACAAAAACAACAACAAGCAAACTAACCAAACATGCGATGCACAACATTTTGGGTCATCACAAAACAGTGTGAACTTTCATTTAATTTTGTCCAGCAGTTTTGAGATGTGCATCAAACATTCCCTGATGCATTTGGGCGGGCCGGAAAAAAAAAGGGGGTTGCCGTTCACCCCCTTCGGCGGGAAAATATGAAACTGATTTTGAAGCATTTAAATGAGTATTGCTGAATCAGCATTGAATACATTTAAATTTCTTGTAATTAATAATAAAAAAGAATGCATGTAAACACATATTTACACACATAGTGCCAATAATTACAAATTAGCAGAATATTTAAATCATTAAACTCTATTTAAAAGCACATTAGAAAATACTACTTTAAGTACCTGGGGAACTATATAATATAATACAATGTAGGTATAAAAATAAGCACAATGTTTCATGTGTTTATTCAGAAAGAGGATCAGACATCCCTGAAAGGAAGTCTCCCACTTTTAAACGTTGTGGATGTTTGCAGCACATTACTTCCGCTTTGATGTTTGTCGTAACCAGGTGGATTGTTGGCCAGAAGTATCATCTCCAGAAATAAATACCTCCAAGCTCATCAACCACTTCCTCCCGCCTCCTGTGATTGGCAGGACTATATTGATTCTTCAGAAAATCCTTGTTCGCGGGCGCTGTTCATCGGTGACTCGCTGCTTTTGACTCTTGGCGACGCAGAGTTCCTTCGCTCTCTTCCCAGCCCTGATTGTTTTCTGGAGCATGTGGTTGGTGAAGACGCGGACCCGTCTTCGTCGCCATCATCGGAGGAAAAGCTCAGGGCGGAGTCATGTGCCAGAGGCCGGATGATGTGCGTACCCCTCATAGTGCGCTGTGGAGAGCTGGGGGCTTTGATGGGCACCGGTAGGACCGCTCTCCTCTGGAAAGCATCAGAGCCGGAGATGCAGATTGGTGCCGACGGCCTGGGAGTCGTGGTTCTGGAAGGCTCGGGGCTACTCATCGAGTCAGGAGAGTAGGCATCACTGGGCTCCAAGCTGTTAAAGTCGTCAGCATAGTCTGAATCCTCATTACATGCGCTGATGTTTGTGAGGGAGGATTTTGGGCTGCTTCCAGGAGATTCTCTTCCCTCCTCAGATTGAGACTGTGATTGATTCGATTGATTCGATTGGCTGCGATACTCCTTCTTGTCTACGTATCTGGCAGCACTCTCAACATCAAGACTGGGGATGTGAAGGACTCTCGAGTCTCTTCCAGATAAGGAAGATTTATCTGCATTTCTCAGATGGTGTCCGTCTTCTTCATCGTCAACTTTGTTATTTTGGTTTCCCTGTTGTGGTATAACCCGTTCTGGGTGTGCTGACTTTAATGTCATGGTTTGCATCATTTTCTCACTCATTCTATTGAGATTCAACTTTTGTTTGCTGGATTTCGTGCTTTTATGGCCCGTCTTTGCCTTTTCTTTGACCACTCTGGTCTGCGTTTCGTTCTGCAACTCCTCCACACATTTATTGGGTTTTACTCCACGGGCTGAAAGCCTTAGATTAAATGTTTTAGTTGTACCATATACGAGCTTCTTCCCAGTGGCCCTGGTGGTTCCGTTCTTAATCAAAACATCTACTTGCTTGTCTTTCAGTTTCACAGATGCCGGCCTAACCGCCGGGGTGGAACAGAGTCTGGGGGCACGCATGTGCTTTAAACGGGGCCCAGCCTCTTGATTGGTTTTCTGCAGGGGTCTGGTTTGTACTCCTCTGTGCACAACTGGAGTCTCCGTGGAAGCCGGTCCATAAATCCAAGCTAGATTGGGATGAATAGACAAACGCTGCTGTGGGTTCGGATCATTTAACTCTGACAACTCGACACGAAGAGCGTTCAGTAAAGGCAATTGTTGTAAAGTTTTGCCGAAAACATTTGGAGTCGCTTCACTTCTCTGTTTGTTTCCCACTGCCGGGTTCCCAATTGAAGAGGCTGTGCCTTCCATTTTATCTTTGGACGTATCTTCCTCAGAGTACGCGTCTTCCAACGTGAGAGCCTCATAGTTCAGATTCAGTACATTGTAATGGCCTTCTTCTTTTTTATCTTTTTCCTCTGCAGCGTTCGTGTAGAAGAGATGAGGTGGACAAAGTGTAGTAAAATCCTCAAAGCTGCTCTCATTGTCTTTGAGAGTGTGAGGCATCGGAGTTCTTGGCTTGTGTTTAGTTTGCATGCCAACACTAAGACCGCGGTCCTGTTTATCGTCATGTAACTGGTTATGCTCATTTGAGGCTTTGCCGTTTCTGTTAACATCGGGCTCGTCAAGTGTGCATGGGTGAACAAGAGGAATGAATTCTGTCGATTTGATTTTCTCCAGGATTCTTTCTTGACCTCCATGAATCCTGGTGCTTTTAAGATCCACATTGTCTGTAATATGAGGCAGGAAAATAGCTCCCAGACTTAACAGTTTATAACTTAGGGAAATTGAACCGATTTTCTCCCCCATGAGGTTGCATACACCAACAAGCCTTCTTTCACCGTGACACGAAGAAGCAGTAGCACTATTTTCAGTCTCATCATGCCTGATCCTGTGCATCACTTTAGAGAGTGAGATGAGAGAAGTACCAACTAATTTAGGGACTTCCTCTTTCACGTCCAACACCATAGCGTATAGGGGGCTGTTGTGTAACTGTGCAGACAATGAGCTCATGTTCATTTTGAAAAAGCAAGACTTGCCCCTATTAAACACGAATTCTCGCGGGTGATCCTCTCCACGGTGGTCTTGATGGGTGCTGTCACTGCTCTTCTTAGGCTGATAAATGAGCAGCGTTGGAAAATCCAACAGTCGTACTCCAAGAGCCAGCTCGTCAGAAACTGTGCTTTCTTTTTCGATTCGGATAGATTCGACCAAAAGCTCGAATAAAAATAGAGCCTCTGTGTTCTCGTCATTTCGTCCCCCTGACATCTCAGAGAAGAGTAAATCAACTAAAGAATACCAATAGGAAGCAGCGGTACGCTAATTCTGTAACCTGGATAGCGTTCCGGTTACCAAGGAAGTCGGAGGAGAGAATGACGTCATTTCCGTGTCCCGCGACTAGTGTCGCGTGCTTTTTGCGTCACATACTGCCCAGAGATACATGGGAAATGTAGTATTAATGTTTAAATCCTTTCGCGCTGTTTAGTGATTGAATTAAATGATTACATTGCTTACTCTTCTTGTAGTTTAACCAATATAAATTAATTATATACATTTTTTATTCAAATTTAGATAGATAGATAGATAGATAGATAGATAGATAGATAGATAGATAGATAGATAGATAGATAGATCGATAGATAGATCGATAGATAGATAGATACACAGATAGATACACAGATAGATACACAGATAGATACACAGATAAATGGATGGATAGATTCGTAATAAAAGGTTATAAATAGACGTATTCAGGTACTGGTATTCAATTTCAATTTTAATTTAGGTGAGCATCTTCTCAGCAGTTCACCAGATGGTGCCACTGTAGGGCTTATTGAGCCAGTAGACTAAAATAACCTTTTGGAAATGACAGCGAGGCCACCGCACCGGGACTACATACAGGTTTAATCCCCACTTGTGATCCATTGTGGGTAATTGAATTTTGCTCTTCCATCAATATTATCATAAATAAAATAAAAAAGTGATTATATTTTGTTCGACGGTGATCTGCGGTCCGGGCGGCGGGTGGGCGGAGCCTGTTGCCCTGCGTGTTGTCATCACAGATAGGTGCTGGATGGATCTCGCTGAGGACTGTGTTAGTTCAGTCTAGACTATGAGACTGACAACGAGATGTGAGGCAGACTTCCAGCTGCCTTTATACCCTCTAAGGATATCCGACTACCCGTGCAGGACACCGACTCCACCTAAAGGTAAATGTCTTCTTCCACCTCTTGAAGTAAAAGTAGGACTTGGAGAGTGGCGAGCGCTGCACGGAGCACAAACCTATCCTCCTATCGCTCGTAATAGTGTACACAAAGGATAAAGTTCATTCTGGCCAGAGTGGAGGAGGAAGAACAGAGGCACGCACGAACGCCGTGAGCGAATCTGCTGCTGACTTTAACTCACATTCGGAGCAGATAGATGTTAATGAAGTGGAATATCTTTGATTATTTCATAAAGGAGAAGTCCGGCGTATTCCAAATTCACTTGTACGCCCGCATTCCTGGAGGCTTACGGCACTGTGTCACTGTGAATCCGAACTATTTTGTTTTATTGTCATTTATGTTACACGTTGACGTCATTTTTTCTGGTGATGGTTCGCGCGCGCGCCTGCTATGTGGTTGAGATTGGACCGGATTTTCACTGGAATACTTTTAGAATTAATTTGCTCGCTGAAGTGCTTCCGTGAAAACAGTGGGGGGCGATAAAATCATCATTGTTCCACTGATCGTGGCTAATAAAGCCCTCTCACGTCGACAAAAGCCCACAGCTTTACTCTCACAATCAATTCTAGGAAAAAAACTGAGAGAGATGTTTCTAGATATACATCTACGTCACTTGATTATAACATCACGATTTGTGTTCACCTCTTTCTTTTTATGCACCAGTGGGATTTTCTTTTTACAAAATATCCACACAAAGGGATATTTCACCTGATGTGAGATTCTCCATACACGTGATCAGCCACAACATTGTAACCACTGACAGGTGACATCAGAATTACACTGGTTATGTTATCGCATGAGCCCCTGACAGTGGGTGGGATGTATTAGGCATAACATAAGGACTCGAATGACTTTGACAGGAGCCATGAACAGCAGATCTTGTTGGGAGTTCCTGATCTCCAGTGTTTGGTGCTTTACTGTTCTAAGGAAAGAAGGACATCCAGTGAACCAAAGACGGTGTCATTAATGGCTCATTGATGTGAATGCATGAGGAGAGAAGGCTAGATCTTAGTGTCTGATCCCATGGAGGAGCTACCGTAGTACAAATGTGCGAATGGTTGACGCTGGTTCGGATAGAAAGGCTTCATAACACACAGAAGAGGGACCGCCACAACATTAAGCAGGTTATAATGTTATGGCGGATCGGTGTTTGAGCCCTGAAGGCTTTTATCACTGGCTTCTCATGTTGTCTAATGTAGTATAAAGAGTAAACAAGTGAAATGTTTTCCGGTATCCTATCCTTTCTGCGAGGCGTTCGGCCGCCACTATTTCCCGTTCTCATTTAAAAGCTGTTTTTCCGTCGCTCCCTCGCGCAAAACATCAAATCCAAAGACCGGGAGTGTTAAAAATCAATAATACGCCATTATTTTTTCACAGCATCTCAAGTCTGGGAAAGATTAGTTTTCCAAATAAGCAGAGGGAAGTCGCGAGTTGGTTCCAGTATCCCGATGGCTTGTTGGAACATTTGGCATATTTTTCGTAAGATGCCCACGATATTTAGATTACCTCCAGCTGCCTGCCCTCCGTGCGTCAGAGAGGTCGTGTTAAAACCACACCTGTAGTGATGGCTGAGCAATTTGATGTCATTGTGCACGAAAACAAAAAGTGTTAATATTTAAATCAATTATCACCAGTTCGTGTTGGATTCTTGCCTTTTACTCTTTATTCTCCACCGATTACGTAACCTGTATTATATTTAATATACCGCTTCATTCCTGAGTTTCCTATTGGGAAGTCTACATTTCCCTTTTCTTTTGCATCACAGAAGGGGAGGCTAGCTTTTCTCCCGGATGAAAAGATCTCCCTTAAAGAAGACGAAGATGAGGCTGCTGCTCGACTGCGTTTGCCAGCAGAACTCCTTGAGGGAGACCTTTAAGGCCGCCCCGATAATGACAGTGCCAGGGAAAGTCTCTCTTTCTTCCTTTCATCCTATAGCTTGAATAGAGATCTGTTGGCTTCTGCCATCACAAGGCACGACCCTGAAGAAGAAGCGCGTCCTCATCGATTTCAAACAGCGGTTTCTGCCTGACGAACCAGACAATGGGTAATGGAGCCCGATGGATGTGTCTCTCAAAATAAAAGTTAGCTGCACAATGTGTGCTGAGCTCCACAACAAGGCACCTGTCAGGATTAGCAGAGGAGCAGCTTCCTGCGATGTTATGCCCACAGGCTGTTCCGTTGTCACCGCTGCAGAGCGTTCGGGATGGGGTTAGGGTTAGGGGGGCACTGGAGACGCCCCGCTAGAGTTACCGCTGGTATGTTGGGTTTGTGAAACAGAAATTGCCTGTAAAGACATTAACCACGACACAGTGGGGGCTTTTCTTCAGCTTTGGGAAATTATTTAACAGCAGTAGCTGATTTAAGTCTTCCCCCCAGAGCCCCTGCTTTCTGCTCTGCCTCCTTGTTTGTCTCATTTTTCTGCTGCTCTGCTGCTGGCCTGCTGACAAGTCGTGAATCAGAGAGCCGTAAAAGCAAAAGGACCACCTATCACCTTACTGTATCGTAGTGTAGCCCGCCGCACCATCAGGCGCCCTCCAGCAGACTCCACCCCCAACATGTTATAGGAGTCGGCTTTACTTGGAGCTTTTTCTGCTTTCAGAACGAAAGTAACAATCGGAAACGGTGTTTACTCGCGGCGACGCATCGTTCGGAAAAAGCCGTCGGAAGCTGTGGGACGAGCGCCAATAGAATTCCAAAAAGTGACCAATAGATGACGTGTTTCGTCGGAGGGCGGAAGCATCTATTTCTGTTACTCTGATGCTTTTAGTGAAGAAAGAGTTTGATAATAACGGAAAAGGCGCTGTCGGTACCTCGGGGTGGTTATACTCTGACTAACGTTACATCATTAAAAGCAGAAACTCCTCATCAAGCGCTTCATCCTGAAAACCCCGATCCGCGATATTACAGCGTTCCGATTCGTTCATTCTAAATTCAGAAGTAAATCTAAATCTCTTTGTTCATGCTCAATGAGAAGTGAAGTCTCCGGGTCTGATCCCCTTGATTATCGTGGGATTTATGCATTAGCATACCTAGCTGATTATAAAAACCACGTTTTCAAAGCTTTCCAGCGCTTTTTCATTTGTTCGCCGCGTCGGTCCATCACGGCTCCTGACGTTTTTATTGGAGTTCATTATTTCTGACTTTCTCACTTCATTTTTATTTTTATTTTTTTGGAGTTTGCATTAAAAACAAACTGTTTGCGGAGGTCTATATTATAAAATGACGGCATTGACCACGTAAGTAGCGCCACTTGGTCCTGTCCTCGGTTTACATGCAGCGGTTGACTTTCTGAAGGTCTTGCTGAAAGGATTTCTTTAAACCCCCTGCAAAGCAATTCAATTCTATGCGGAACATTTCCAAGTTTACGTGCAGCATTTTCTTCCCGGACTTGGCTTCTTTTTCTGAATCAGCGTTCACCCAGCTGCTGATCAGGGAACCCGGCCCAGTCTGTGCTGGACGGACGGACCCGCTGACTAACCAGGGGTCACGACGGGCCTATACCAACTAAATCCTGTTGCTTCAAAACCAGCCAACCGCCAGACAGGGGATTGCTTGCTGCCAGCTTCTGTTGTGAAAGCCAGATTTTCTCGCCGTCTTTTTGACAGCCTTTGTTTTGATAGCAGTCTAGATTTGTGGAAGGATTTAAGCCCCTGCTCGTCATCATCAGAGCAAGCACAGATGCTGTCATTGGGGGGGCGTTTTCTTGTGAAGCCTTCCCATGTTCCACTCTTTCTGGCTGGATTGTCGGTATCGTAGAATAGAATGCTGTATGTATGTATTATACATGTGTTTATACATGTATTATGTGTGTGTATATGTGTATGTATGTATATATATGTGTATCTATATATATAAATATGGCAGAGAGTCCAAACGCCAAGGAAAACCCAATATAACTTGAAACAGTCCAGTGCAGCTGTGCAGATGGTGGATATGTGGTTTACCGAGTACCGTTAATAAAGACCGCAGTACAAAGCCCCCACGTGAAGTTGCTCTTTTGATTACCAAAGGGTCTCGATCTTCAACGGCCCCGTCGTTAGTGCGTCGTATTCCGTTGGGCCGTTCATGGTCCCTGCCGGCGCTGCTCAGTGCACAGCCCCTCATGTGTAATCAGTGTGACGGCATTAAGACAGCCTGTTGAACAGCTTGTTCTCACATACTGATGGGTGTCGGCCAGGAGAAGCAGTCCGATATGCACACATTTTATGGGATGTGCATATTTATGATTCTATGGCCTGTTTCACCGGGACATATGTGTTTTGGTGCCCCAATGTGCTTGTTTATTTATTGGAGTCTATTGGATGTATGCCACAACTGATGCTGGGGATGTGGTTAAGCTTTATAGCACATATTGGAGATTAGAAGCTGATGGATGCCGTGTCGGGTCCGGTGTAATGCTCGCCATAGAAAAGGCATCTTTTTATAGAAAGGATTTCTGCTTTATACCTTCCTGGTTCTTAACGGAGAACTCGGCCAGATTAATATTGTCACGGTTGTGTTGTTCACGATTTGACGCTAATGGTATTGGTATCTCCTATGATGTATCTATTGTGCGCTTTAACTCCAACATCCTCTTTACCGCTTATCCGGCGTATTTACCTACATGCCAAATACATGTGAGTGAACGAGCTCTGTCATGGCTGGGGGGGGGGGGGGGGGGGGGGGGGGGGGGGGGGGGGGGGGGATGCCGGATGGAGCAGATGGCTTAGTGACAGAAATCAAATGCTGATCACGCCATTGCTGGTGAGGACTCCAGCAGCCTCTCGTGATTCACAGCTGGGCTACTGAAGGAGGATGGGAATAAAGGTAAAAGCCCTGTGATGACTGATTCTGCCGTTTCATTTTGCTCGACCGGTTCTGGATAATATTAGCCTCCTGACCGCTTCATCCTGGGCCGGGCTTCAGAACTCACTTTATCCTTATTACAGCTGTTTAAAGCCCCTCTGCTGATGTGCAGATGGCGAGGGGCTCAATGATTTATTGTATTCACATATTAGATATTACTCACTGATCATATTAATAAAGTCGTATTCGAACCAGCTTGGCCTTTTTTTCTTCTTTGTTTTTCCTTCAATGATGACGTTCTGAAACATCGCGTCGTTTTCTGGATAAAAGTCCATTTCTAGGCACCGAGATGTTTTTCTCTCGTTATGATAATCATTAATCCTGCAGATAATCTGTTTGGTCTTCAGACCCAAATGTAAGTCGTTTAGTTTATGGCAGGGGGGGACCATCATTGTCATCAAAGATTTAAAAGTGAAGATTACTCCCCGTTTTCACACTGACGTTTGATCTTCTTCGGCTGTTCTCTTTTCGGAGGTCCGATCATCTGTTTCCATCAATAGTTTCTGCCGGTAACCTGCTGGCTAACAGTACCAGTCCTGGTTGTTGCTAATCAGCCCCCAACCAACTGGTTTGGAAATCAGATCCCCGTTATGCATATTGATTATTACATATGTATTACGCCGGATGCCCTTCCTGACGCAACCCTCCCCAATTTACCCGGGTTTGTGACCGGCACTAGAGGTACACCACATGTAATCTCCACCGTATGTATGAATGGGTGGAGGCTGGATTGTGTCGTAGGGAACTGTTAGTCCGTATTTTGCCTCGCGACAGACGATTTCACGCCATTAGTCCTGTTCCTGGTATGAAGTATGTTCCTGTTGGGTTACATCAGGGGACTTGATTTGAGGATCGCTGCATTGTTGTTTACAACAAATAGTATAAGTCAGTCGGGGTCGGACTCACATTCTCTTAACAATGCTCCTTTGTGTTCTGCGTTCCACACGGTCATCTTTTTTAAATGCCAGGGCGACAGTTGCCATGTAGACTTGAAATCTGTAACAGCCCGGCTTCACATCATGCATGGTGAACAACCAAAAAAACGACTGCGGACTCTTGATTTTTGTTTGTTCCACGGACCCTGCCGAGTTTAGTGACCCTTGTCCTGGGTCACAGAGTAACAAGCCCACCTCATCGTCTATCCAGACAAAATGATCTGCTTTCCAACCTACATTCTCTCTCTATCCTCTCCTTGTTTGTTTACTCACTCCAGAACACGGTGTTTTAATGCAGATGTTTGGACTTACTCTGTGGTAAATTGTGGACTGGCATTGATCTTCTTCTTTCGGCTTTCCCTTAAGGGGTCACCACAGCGAATCATCTTACTCCGCGTATTGATCTGGCATAGGTTTTACGCCATATGCCCCCTCCTGATGCAACCCTGCCCATTTATCCGGGCTTGGGACCAGCACTAGAAGTACACCTGCTTGCGACCCCCTATGGGGCGGGGATCCTGGGCTGGCATGAATACTACAGCGTTTGCCATTGTTTTTGCGGGATTTGTTTGAAAGAGGATTGTTTCTGTCTTTAAGTCTCCAAGCCGGTCTATTCAACAGAGTCACTCCACAAGACGCCGTGGTAATGATTAGTAATAGAACCTATTAGAATCTGTGTCTTACCAAGTTTAATTATTTTCCCTTTGGTACTCATTAGTGTCCATGTGAACGTTGGAGAAAGGCCACCGAACGTTGCTGACCCTCTTAACATGTTTTGTCTACATGTCTGTCACTGATCCACAATGGATAGAATCAGTACTGGCCAGTCATTAACCCGATTGCCACTGACTCCAAGGACCAGTCGTGACCTATGGGGTTAATGTTCCCCTCTGCGGGTTCAGAACAATCTGAACACCTGACCTCTCTGGTCGCAGCCGCCCTCCAATGGGGGATAAGAAGGGATTTGTTCAGTGCCGAAGTGCATACCTCCTTTCTACTGTAGCGAAAAGGGAATGGTCTGTCTGAGCAGGAAGAGATGACTGTGTGCTGATGATCCAGGGTCTAGACTGCATACCATTACGACCATCTTTGACTCCCTATAGAGGCCATCATTGTATGCATGTCTTCAGCATGACCAATAGTTTACACACATGGGTTGTAGAATAAGTCCCCTATCCTAAAATAGAGATTTGTCTCCCCTTTAGCCACCAAAATCCTTTGACCTATGGGTCCATGACCATGACCTATGCTCACGAGGTCCGGGTAGTCACCGAAAGAATTAGGTCAAGAATACAAGTGGCAGAAATGAGCTTTCTTCCTAGGGTGTGCAGGGCTCAGCATAAGTGATAGGGTACGGAGCTCTGAGGTCTTGGAGTAGAATCGAAGCTCCTTCGCGTCGAACGGAGCCAGTTGAGATGGTTCGGGCACCTGACTACGATGCCCCCAGGAAGCTCCCCTATGGAGGTTTGTCAGGCACATCCAACTGAGAGGAGACCCCGAGGTAAACACGGAACCCATTGGAGGGACTATGTCTCTAATCTGGCCTGGGAACGCCTCGGAATCCACTAGAATGACCTGGAAAGTGTTACTGGGGAGAAGGAGGTCTAGAAAAACTTTATTACCCTGTTGCCACCGGGAACCGGACACCCGTTAAGCGGAAGTAAATGGATTGAGTGTAGACTCAAAGCAGAACGCCTCCTTTTGCAGAGGTTATAAAGACAGTTGATTTTGATGGTTTGATTCATTTTGTGCATACGTTTCCTATTATTGATCATATCGCAGACTTATTCATTTCATAGTATCCATTAATGTGTTATTAGCCATTTGAAGTCCTCCAAACTATATTAAGCTAGACCTGGCATGAAACCCCCCACGAACATCTGTGCCACATTGACCCCGGGTTAGCCGAGGAACAGTAGCCATCGGATGAGATCTGTTGAGGCATAAAAGTATGATGACGTGTTTCTGATAGAGGTTTATTGTAATTAACAAGTCAAATGGAGCAGAGCTGTGACAGATGTGCCATTAAGTGCTCAGCTTCCTGTGTGTGTGTGTGTGTGAGTGTATGTGTGTGTGTGTGTGTGTGTGTGAGAGAGAGAGAGTTGTTTCCACCGAAGCCGATATCCTTCATTTAACCCCACCAGTGCATTGCGGTGTTAAGGTTATATCAAAATCCAGTTTAATCCAAATGACCATCTGGATTGTTTGGACTAGACCTCACACTACACGCCAACATTAATGTTTCCTATAACACTATATCTTAAAATACAGAGAATACTAGGAAAAGCACTCATTATGGAAGCATTTAAGCATTTAATAAGAAACCACAAACATGAGAGCGAGAAGTCAAGCAAAAACAGGCCAGCTGCATGGAAAAATGACAAAGTAGAAAAGTACTGAGAGAACGCAAACCTCCGCCAAGACCCTAAGTTTAGGAAAGATCCATGCTGATTTCCCCTTTAATGTCTGATTTATTGCCAACCGCTAAATCTACCGGCAACTCCGACAAACTCTCTGAGCATCTCTCAAAAACTCTGCAGCCGCACGTCTCCTGCGCCTTCCACTTCAGCGTCTCTGTTCAGTCCACTGAGCCCACAAGCTCTAAAGGAGTCAAAGGAACTCTTGAAACCGAGCCCCCAGCTCCACACCTAAAGGAACATCAAAGGATCAAAGCAGCAATTGCCTCATTGTGACGTCGCTACTCCAAACGGCTTATTATTTCTTATTTCATTAATGCTGCAAAACACGTAACGTCGCCAAAATGTAATCACCTCTAGGATACGCCAAACAAACAGACACACAAAAGTAGCGGAGTGAAAACATAACCATACATAGTTAGTTAATAATAAAACTAATAATACATTTAATTTATAATGCACTTTACATTTAGATCAAAACTCAAAGTGCTACAAAGTAAAAGCAGATAAAAGCATCAATAAAAAATAAAATAATAATTATATAAAAACATGACCAAAAAGCAGCAAAATTAATCAAAGTTATAGGTTCTGCTAAAAAGGAAAGTTTTAAGTCCTTTTTTAAATGTGTCAGTCGTCTGTGGAGCCCTCAGATGGTAAGGGAGGGCATTCCACAGACGAGGGGTTAATTATTAACTATTGTCTGAGTTAATTAGAGTGAAGGAGGGCGGCTAGGTGACGGCGAGACATTGCCCGTTCTATTTTCTATTTTGTGGTCATATATCCAGTTTTGTTGGAATGAACCAGGAAGGAACTTTCTCCCAAACGGCCTCGTCTGTTCCGGGTTAGTTCCTTTAATGTTCCCAGCCGTCTCCCAGAAGACAAATTATAAAGTCAAGTCATGTCGTGTAGTCTTGTTTATAAAAAGGATGACGAAACATATTTGGATTTTAGTCTTTGTTTGTGTTTCCTCTGATCCATTAATCTGATGATGATGGGTTGTGTTTACCGAATATATATGTGGTTACTGGGTCTTGGAGACCAAGTAAGGGAGGCCAGATGGCGATGGTTTGGACATGCGGAAAAGGGAGGGGAAGTGGATATATCGGTAGGAGGACGCTGGAGTTGGAGCTGCCAGGCATGAGATAAAAGTGGAAGAGCAAACAGAAGGTTAAATAGATGATACGCTGTGGCGACCCCTAAAGCGAAAGGCCGAAAAAAGAAGGAGATGTGCTTCACGATGGGAAACCAGGGCTGGGCAATTAATCTTACTAAGCCCTGGGAAAAAAGCACACAAGTCTATACTGATGCTCGGAACTGCTTCTTATTTATGAGAGGGGATGAGTAACCCGAAATAAGGGAGGCAGTTCACAAAATGTTTCAACTACTGAGGACGGGTGATATTAAAGGTTACCCCCCCCCCCCCTTCGGTCTGTCTTAATGCGATGGGAAATAGACGCTCCGCGACTCCCCAGAATAACCACTGGACAGAAAACAGTGACAGGTTAAATATTATTCTAACTTTACTTCCTGAACGTTTTAGTTCCATAAATCACAGCAAACATACAAACATACATGCGGCTGGCTCTGCGCTCTGGCTAGCTTTAGCCGCTCTGCCGACATTAGCGTCTTGAAAGTCGGTACGTTGCTCGAGGCGATTCGTTTGGGGCGTGTGATTAAGTTGAATGTTTTCGGTGTTGTTCCTCCGTGGCCTTACTGGTGTTACACATTATGAGCTTCGTGTATTCTTCATTCACAGTGAAAGATTTCCCAGCGGGTGAGATGTTTGTAGCTATGCTAGCTCGTGAGACGTTAACTGTCGTGCGGCGGATGCGTCTAACCGGCACGGAATCATCCATACTGAGACGCTAGTCACCGATCATATCCAAATAAGTTTCTGGGTGCGTGAATACAGACTGAGGTTAGCTGGAAAGGGTGGAGGACTGAGGTTAGCTGGAAAGGGTGGAGGACTGAGGTTAGTTGGAAAGGGTGGAGGACTGAGGTTAGCTGGAAAGGGTGGAGGACTGAGGACAGTTGAATGAGTCCACACACTGGGGAAAGCGATAATGGAATTAAACCTCATGAGGACGATTAAATCAGCCAGCGTTTCTAAATCTTTCTTTCAATACATCCGTGTTTAATCGCCCTGCCTTATTATTGTAACTCTACCACTTTTTTACACTTAATTGTTTTGTTTTTTTAATGGCGCCATTCAATTAGTTTTTATTACCTCCACCAAGGAAGTTATGTTTTCCCTCCCGTGTGTTTGCCTGTTTGTTTGCCGGTTTGTTTGTTTGTTTGTTTGTTTGTTTGTTTGTGAGCAGGATTAGGGGAAAACTACTGGACGAAACTGCATGAAATTGCACGATGTAGATTCAGGCATATCCTAGAGGTGGTTCCGTTTCGGTGACGTTATGTTTGTTTGTAGCATTTGAAATAGAATAAAAGTTTAGTATAGTGTATAGAGACGTCTCAACGATGTTATTACTGCCTTTGATCCTTTGATTCCTTTGATGTTTCTTTGGGGGTAGAGTTGGGGGCGCAGTGGGCTGAATGGAGACGCCGAAGTGGAAGACGCCGGACCCGGCGGCTACAGAGTATTTCTTGTTGTTAGATTTAGAGGCTGGCAATGGAGGAATCTGCATGAATTGTTCCGTAACCTAGGGTTACTCTTTCTGGTGTTGATTGCGTTAGTCTCTTTCTATCTGCAGCAGTTAGCCGTTTTTCAATTTCACTTTTGTCATAAAAATTGCACTTCCTGTCTCTCCCTTTTTAAATATAGGGATTTTGTCTCTTGTAGTTCAGATTGTACTTCTGAATTATGCAGACCATTAAACCGGGGCTCTACTATGTGGCCTTTGTATCCACTTACTGAAGCACAAAAATGCCTGAACATGATGTTGTCTTTGGCCTATTCATGTATCTTGCTGTTAGCAAAGGCATAGTGGTCTGACTATTCTAGACCAGCCTGAGATACTGGAGTCACTGTTGTGTGTTGGAATCCCTTCGACACAAAGTGGGAGCGAAGGCAGATGAAGGGAGGAGCTGAGACCGGATGACAGTTGACCTGGCTTTTCCTTATAGTGATGTGTTCAGGGAGCATCGGCCCAGTCGAGCAGCGCTAATCCAAAGCTCGGGTAATATTTTCCAGTTAATTTGTTTGTTTCTTCTTCATTGTTTGCAACATTATTTTGACTAGCCTTGCCTTTTATGCGATTTACGGAGGCGGTTAACGGAGGGTGATGATCTGGAGTGACAGTAGCCTGATTTCTCTCATTTTTCTTTTCCATTGCTCCTGTAATCGCAATTTCTGTCAATGTCGAGGAGATCAGCTGCTCGCCTCCGCTGAAGTGTGCCGGAACCTTTTGTGGACGATCTGAGGACAGCCGTGGGGGGGTGGGGGGACACTCTGAGCTTCCGAGCTTGAAGGACAACAGATTTGACACCTGATTATAGTCGTTATGTGGTTTTACTGCCTTTAAAAGATGTCGGCGCAAAAAGAAAGGAAGGTTATATAACGCAATATGGTGAGACCCCAAAATGGGCCCTCTGTACAAGTAACTGTCACAATGTCTGAATATGTGTGTGTGTGTGAGCCCAGCACACACATATTCAGTTCAGTTCTGACCCAGCCCACGCTATGTTTACTGGAAGCCCTCGGACCCTGCCTGTAATGTAAACAGGGCCGCATACAGTTCGGCGGAGAGCTTTGTGAGCTGGAGCCAAAACACAGGTGCTGGATATCTAACCACCGGAGCAGCTGTGTAATTACACTGATCTCATCCGTCTCCAGATAATCCTTGTTTAGGTGCAGCAAACAAAAACATTGAATGCCAGGGGTCACAGTAAAGGTGCTGTTTACGGGACAACAGTTTCTGCATAAAAGGGTCATTTGTCGTTACAGCCCAGTCTTTTGTTCACGCGGGGTTTTTCTTTAACCGCCAAAATCTGGCTAAATGCAATTGTAGGAGAGAATTATGGGGGATATGGATATTAGGATGAAATCGTAACGGATAAAATACCAAGAGAAGGAACAATTGTTGTCAAACAGGTTCGGTTTCAGTAAAAAATGTTGAATTAACCCTTTAATGTCCTGCTAAAATTTTCGGTTGAGTCTCTAATGAAAATACGTTACTGAAATGTTTGCATCACATGACTGAAGCGGTTTATAATCCGACCCAGTGGCAGCATGTACTGGTTTTTGCTAAAGAGCAAAGGGGCCGATGACGGAGCCCTGGGGGACTCCACAGGTAGGAAATAAAATATGCAGAAAAATTATTTTTTCGCAACCTTTTTCTTTCATTTTGAAGACATTAAAGGGTTTTTTAACGAGACTGTTGTCATTTCTGGACGGGGACTAGAATTCAAACACATGATGGGTTTATTTATTATCAGAATTTGTTTGCGTTGGCGGGTTTCTCTGACAGAATTCTGACGAAAACTGACCAGAATTTTTTCTCCAACCTTTTTATATAAGAAAATTACGACGGGGTTGACCAAATACATAAAAATACGAGACTACGGGATTTAAGTCGTAATATTCCATAAAAAAAGTTGCAAAGACGTAATTTAGTTACAAGAATAAAGTCGTAGTTTTAGGCTACTCATTGGAGGGGAAATAAAGAACGTGGATCATCTTGTCATTTTATTAATAATTTAAGCCTTACAACTCAATAAATCTTCAGACTTTCGGCAGGTAAACCCAACATGATCGTAAGTGTCAGGACTTTGAAAACGCTGTGTGAGAAACTGGGTTTGTTCCGTGTAAAAGAACCAGACAGACTTGGAGGATGTCGTCTCTTTTGTGGCGCAGGAGATTCTGCCATGACGGATTTAGTCGTCCCACAATGTAGATGGAGGCTTCAACACCATAAACTGTTTTACCTGTTTGTTCAGGTAAAAATATGATAGGATTTCTCGTAAAATAACTATAACTATTAATAGCTTTATCGTCGTAACAATAAAAAATGTTCTCCTTCGTAGACAAATAGTTTCTTATTTACGTGACCAATCGAAACAAATCAGGTGAAAGCCTCAAGCCGACAAACATCAGGTTGCCCAATTCCAAGAAGTCATACAGACTATCAACAGGTCACACCTGAAGACTCGTTCCATCAGGTGAGGACACCTGACTATGGGGAGAGAAAGGAGGATGAGATCATTGTTTCCTTTCTTTCGTTGTATCGTGGCTGCAGAGCTCTGGTGTCCACAGGCAGAGCCTTTGTTAGTCTTTGTTAGCATGAAACCACTTTGCTGTCAGTCCCGTTTGTTCCCTTCATGGATTGTTGCTGTTGCACATTTGTTTTGTCACTTCGGTGTTTTTGTTGCATTGCTGAATCGACAGACTCACGGCGCGGCGTGACGTACCAAACAGATTAACTAATATCTCTTATTGCTCCCGCCAGTGGGAGTCATCCATCTTCCATCCCGGGTGTTTTACCTAAATACAAAACCGAAGCGAGACTCTGTCCTTGATTCTGCTGGCTTGTTGCCCCTGAGTGCTTGTTGTACAACTGCCAGTGCCTCCTGTTTTCTCCAGATACCGCCACATCGGTGACATTCTTCAGTGGCAGCTGCACTTTTGAGATAAGCAAGTAAGGAATAAGGAAATCGGTGCTTATGAGGAATTCGCTTGTTAAATCTGGCAAACCCGACATTCCTGCACATACTATAATTATTATTTTTTTTAATCTTCTGGCCTATTTAGGCCTCACTCAAGCAGAGAGGTGAAAAGAAAAAAAAAACAGCGACTAACTCCGGCGCTCCATGTGCCGTTCTGACCCGCATAAATATTAATGTGGATTGGACTTCCATGTGCTTTCACCGGTGAGTATCCCAGAGGACATGCTGCAGTTTGGAATGCAGCCGTACTCTTCATTCATCCCCTGCTGTTCGTCCCCCCCCCCCCCCCCCCCCCGCGATCCCCCTCAATAAGGGCGCCTCATCAGATCGTTGGCCTCCATCGGTTCTAGGTCAGAGGTCACTCAATCACCGGGGGCCCCCATGCCAGGTCCAATCAGTGCACTTGGCTCCTGGTTGAAGGGGTTAACCAATCGGTACTCATCTCCCCCGACACTTCTCGGGGTGGGGGGTGTAAGGAGAGAAGCAACGGCGAAAAGAGGGCATTCGTATTTTCTTTCTCCTCTCAGCGCCCTATTTCATATTCCCTATAGTGTGTGTCTGTTTTTACACGCAGGTATAAACAGGAGGTGATGATAAGAGGTTTTGTTTTCGCTCCTGTGCGTTTCTCTGTTTGTTTTATTTGTGAGAAGGATTACGGACAGATTCGCGTGAAGTTTTCCCCAGAGGTAGTTTTCGGCGTATCCTGGAGGTGATCACATTTTGGTGACCCTACGCGTTTCGTAACACTTCAAATAAGGTAAAACAAAACAAGAATGTGGCTGTTGCTGCCTTTGTTGCATTGATGTTCCTTTGGCTGTGGTCTTGAGGATGTTCCAGAAGTTCCTTTGATGTTCATTTTGGGGGTGGAAATGGAGGCCCAGTGGGCTGAACAGAGACGCTGAAGAGGAAAGCGCAGGAGACGCGTGGCTACAGATCACTTTGAGAGATGCTCGGAGAGATTGTCGAAGTTCTCGTTTAGATTTAGAGGCTGGCAGTAACTCAGACATTAATGCAGGAAGCTGGATAAATTTCTTTCTTTTTCTAGTTTCTTTCTTCGAGCCAGCTGACCCCCCCCCCCCCCCCCCCCCCCCCCCCCCCCCCTAAATCAGCGAGATCGCAGATGTGCCGATTGTTGACAGCAGAGCGGGATGCAAAACTTTAAAAGGCACTTTGATATGTCATTACCCTGATTAATAATCTCCGTCTGCGGAGACAGAAGCAAACTGTGTGATTGGGAACATATGGGCGTCAACCCAGTGAGCGTTTTGCTGCATGCGCCTGTTTGTGGCTCTCAATGGGAGGTTAGGCTTTGACACCCTTTTAGCCGCCACACCTCCTTTAAAGCACACCCATCGCATGCCATGCCAGCTGCAGCTGTTGAGTCTGAATGCTAGAGACGCAGAAAATTCACCCCCCTCTGCAATTAGAGCTTCACGTTGCTGAACAGCACACATCGCAATGTCCTAAAAATGAGCTTGATCCCCCTTTCTACTCCCAATAACCCTGAATAAACAGGAGCCCATCGTGAATAAACTGCCCTCCGTGTACCTCCAAGTTAACAGATTGGGTTTTTTTTTGTGCGGGGCGCTCCTTGCGATGGTGCCGTTACCCCCCATTTAAAGAGAACCAAAGCGAGGAAAAAGGCCTCATTGACGGGGTGGGTTTCTCACGCCTGACTGAAAATGTTCGCTTTCCATCGAGTCAAGTGGGGCATTGAGATCCAAGCAAAGAAATGCAAATACATTGAACAGATGTACTATTTCTTTCCCCACACCCTCCCCTATTTGTCGGCGGGAGTAATCCCTCGCCACGGCGGAGGTTGCGCCGGTCGCACTCTGCCTACAACTCTAAAGTGTTAATAAGAGGGAAGCCATGGCAGCCTGGCACATGTGATTGCTGCCTGCCTTTCAGAGCCGCTCCTCAAGAAGGCTGGATGCTCAGGGAAGCTAAATGGAGTTCTTTGTGGTTTGTGCCAGAGGGAGAAGCGTACAATGAAGGACACACACAGAGCCAGGTCTTTTCCAGAGAAAACAGCTAAAAGCAGCATTTCCACAGTCCCGCCTCCTTATTTTATTTTATTTTTTTCTTCTCGTCTTCTCTCTCCCCGGTCTCTCGCTCTTACTTCCCAAATCTTTTTCCTCCTCCGTGAGAACCGAACCCAGCTTCCATAATGTTTCCATGAACGGGCTGAGGGAATGGAAATAACTAGGACCTCTTCCCATTGCCTCCCCCCCCATCCACTCTTCCCCCACCAGCGGTCCATTACAGCGCCACCGACGGTACTTAAGCACACTTCCGGTCACGGGGCATGGCGTTTTATACGACTCCGGGCAACCAGCAGAATACATATTTTATACGCTGGACGCAAATATATATACTGTATATATAAATATATATGTGTTACTCTACTTCATCAGGCATCATCGGCGCCGCTTTCTCACTGGACTGCAGGATCATGGTGCAGAAATTCTTTTGTTTTCCTGCTTTTATTCTATTTATGTCCTTCCTTCTATTCCATTTCTCCACTGAACATCTTTCAATAAAGCAGGAATAACTCGTAAACGTACTCCTCATCTGACACCATAACCTGTAACTCATGGCACCATTGGCTTAGATCGTATTTACTCTTCTGTATCGGACTTATTTTTTCATCTTCTGTGTACCTCGAGAATCTGGTAGGAAGTTATTTGATCTTCGCTGTTTGCTTTGCAAGCGGGTTAACTCTCGATTTTTGCGTGGGTTTTTATCGAAACTTTGGGAAAAGGTGGTTCCTGGTGGAGGGGAAAACCTTTATATCCTTGTGTCAGATAATGCAGATAAACAGGAAGTGAGTGAAAGTGAAGTTCCTGTGAGTTCATCAGGGAGAAAAAGACGATGTTAGAAGTAGAAACCAGCTGCATGGCATCTACTCCTCGTGAATTCGGTTGCGGCCGTTTCCCTCTCAGCTGTGAGAATGTGGTCTTTGGAGAACAAGGAGTTTTCACTTAATCAGACTTGTTCCCTTTGGAGACCTTCATTAATTACAGGAGGAAGAAACTGCAGTGGAACAGATGCCAGGGTCCCGGCCTTCTCTCCACTGCTTGTGTTTCTCCTTAATGTTATTTTGGTATCCAGACCCCCAACAATAATCTGAATACCATCTGTTTGTTTCTTTTATTTGCGTAGATCAGACTTGCCCCTGTCACACATGAATACAATTAATTTATAATGATTTATTTTTCTATAATAGTCCATTTTAATTGGATAACCTTTTAGTAAATAATGTTTTGACCCTTATTGGACTTTTTTGTGGTTTGGTCAAGTTACAACCTTCTTTTTCCTCACATGCCAAAAAAAAAAATCCTACTTATCAGATAGGACTTCCTCAACAGCCACGGTTAATCGGTGGCCCCATTGACCTGTGGTGTCCCCCATGGCTCCATCCCTGGCCCCTTACTCTTTGGCATATTCAAGCTGCCAATGGGTCACATTATTAACAGATTAATAAGACGGATTTTTCAATCAATCGTGACTCAAGATGTGCTCAAGCGACAGTTGAGCTGGACATTGAAAGGGTTAAGTCAACGGTTTGCCCTGGTTTAAAGAAAGCAGAAAAGTGTCCCGTGTAAACCCCCCTAGTGTTTCATTTTCCTGTAACGTGGATCCGTCAGAACGGTACCATGCCCCCAAGTAAGGGAAAATTCTAGTCAGTTTAAACAAAATTTAAATTGGAAGCATGCTTCCTGCTCCTGTCAATCATCTTGTAATCACTAAGATTTATCAGGCGACGCATTATTGGATCCCGACGCTTAGATAAGTGACAAATAATCTCGCCACCTCTTGTAGAATATTGATTTTGTCCATTTGTAATGGTGTTTGTCCTGTTTGTGCTTCTAAATTCTCCAAATCACCTCTCATCTCTCTGCTGCTCGGTTTCTCTCCCTCTCTCACCTTCTCTCTCTCTTTATCTCTATTTCTCTGTCTCTTTCATTCTCTCTCTCCCTCTCTTTCTCTCTCTCCCTCTCTTTCTCTCTCTTTCCTTCTCTCTCTCCATTTCTCTCTTTCTTTATCTCTGTCTTTCTCCCTCTGTCCCTCTCTCTCTCTCTGTCTCTCTCTCTATTTCTCTCTCTCTATTTCTCTCTGTCTTTCCCCCCTTCCCTCTCTCTCTCTCTGTCTCTCCCTCTCTCTCTCTCTCTCTCTCTCTCTGTCTCTCTCTCTCTCTCTCTGGGTTTGAGGCAGACCTGCTGTCACTTAGAGGACTTCCAAATGCAGAATAAAGTTGCCTGGCAACAACACAGAGCATGTGAAGCCAGTGTTTACCCTCGCCCCCCTCCCCTCATGTGCTGCCCCCCCCCTTTTGTCCCTCACTCTGCTCCTGACGGGTTGGCATTGAAGGGCCAGAGGAAGAGGCTCAAACTGATGAATCCAGACAACATATACAAAACATGCTGTGAGGAGGAGGAGGAGGAGGGAAGGTGGAGAGCGAGGCTTGAGAAGGCGGGCAGACGCTCTGGGTGATTCAACGGACAGGGAGGGATGTGTCGGCCTGTCGTCCGTCAGCTGTTACCGCCCTTCCTACCCGCGGGAGGAACCGGCCGTTTCCTTCAACACTTTTTTTTCTCCCACTCTGCATAACTTAAGGAGGAAGATGTCTTAATACTGTTTTCAGCAGAGCTAAAAATAGAGGACAGAAAATGTCTCTCATGCCTGGCGTTCATCACGCCCTCATAAAAGGGGGCTAAATATAAGTGGATACAGGTGCCATTCTTGGTTGATTATCGTCCCCCTGGTAGAAACAAGTCTCTCAGATCCACAATCAGCTTTCCTACTGAAAATAAGACTTACCTGGTCTTAAAAAAAAGTCCCCCAATGCCTCGTGTTTGATCAAGCAACCCCCTGATTGAACTCCTCAAATTAAATGTGAAAGAGAAACTCCCTGTAGTGAATAAAATGTGAACTTTTAGAATCAAATAGGACGTATAAAAGATAGATCTGCTCGAGTCGATCCACACGCACCAAATTTGGACAAAATGGGATCACTAGTTGATATATTAGGACCCTAAAATGTTTGGAGAAAATGCTCCCCCTAGTGTCGGAAATATGCAACTGACCTTTCTCAATATTCTGTCCATAGTTTCCGCCGGTACCCGGGAAGTCTGCTGCCAGCAGCACCAGTGAGGTTACTTGCCAACCAAGCCCCAGCGGATCCAGTTTGGAGATCAGGTTGGGCATATTTGATTGAGGTTTTAGGTCGGATACCCTTCCAGAACTCTTCCGGTTCATCCGGGTGTTCTTTTGTTTTAAAAAAAAAGCGAGAATTACATGAACCTTTATGGTAAAATGGGGATATAAGTGTGTTAGATCTCCTTGTGTCGATTCATGTGCACCAGGTTTGGACTAAATCGGATCGACGGTTGAGAAATGAAAGCCCGAAAAACGTTTGGAGATGAAGCCCCCCCACCCCTTTTTTTGGGGGGGTTGAATGATTATGAAGCGAGCCGAGATAGCTTCCGCTACATTAGGAGCGGCTTTAGCTCAGCTGGTGGAGCATATTCTCCCACAATTGGAAAATTGGGGGTTTGATCCCGGCAATCAAAGCTACATGCTGTGGGGTCCTCGAGCGAGACCCTGCTGAAACCCCGGCTGCTTCAGAGGGGCTGGGTTAAATGCAGGGAATACATTTCAGGAGATTGTACTGCTTAATAAATAAGATATACATTATCATTATTGATGAAACGCAGTGACTGTTTGTTTTTTCACCTTTTATTGAATTTATTAAAAAATAATTATGGATTTAATTAACTTTAAATCCGTTCTCTTCAAAAGGGAACGACTTAAAGCCAACTGACCAATGCAGCCTCATTAAATGTACTAAACTAATGATTTGGAGGGGAAGTACTGCAGTGTAGAGACTAGCGACACCTTTTCTCATGATAATTTTCTTTTTTGGGGGGGGGGCAGCACTTATATATGATTCGTTTTTGATCCTCCCCTGAGGACCAGTGGGCCGCCCCTTTGAAGGAGCAAATTGGGTTCCCCGGGGGAAGGGGGCACCTGGCACAAAGCTTGGAATCATGAAGTTAAGCGCTAGAACGACTCTGGAAACTACAAAGGGGAATGGCTGTGAGGAATCAAAGATGGCCGCCGGGGTCACATGGAATGTGGATAACAAAGGAACATGGGGGAGGTGGCGGGCGGGTGTGAACACTGGCTGGGGTCAGGAGTGAAGTTCACTCTTCGAGTAGGGTTAAAGGTTAAAGCCAATTTGGGTAGGTGAAGGTGCTGCGTTGGCAAAAGGGGAGAGTTAGTGGTTTAAACGTCCCAGATGTGGGTCCAGATGAACATTAGCTCACTTTTCAGAGCGTAGAAAGAAATATATAAAGTTCACATTAAGTCTGGAGAACACTTTTCATAAACGTCGGTACACCAACAAAGCCATGTACAACTGGTTAGTGCAACTCCAACTTAACCTGACTGACTCCATGGAGGAGGGGCTTAGCATTGAGCTGCTGAGTTAGCGGGTTACACTGTTGGTTAAAGGTTAGCCTGGCTGGAGGAGATGTGGAACCAGTATCAAATGTGTCCACCTTATTGTGGAGATGGAACGGCGTCAGTTGCTTTGTTCTTCTTCCTTTCAGTTAACAACTCTGTGCTGCGGTTGTTTGGTGTAGAAACAGGCTCTGGCAGCAGCGCCTCAGGGAGAACGGTGTGTGTGTTTCTGGGCAGGACACACAAACTTTAGTGAGGCGGGGGAGGGAAGGCAAAGGTTCGAAACGAGGTGCTACCTTTTGCAGCTCAGGAGAAAAGTAGGATTGGGTGAAGACCCCTGATTTTGTTGACCTGATGACATCATGGGTCACGTTGTCACAGTGGACAATGGTAGCTAGAGGCTTGATCAGTGGGCTGAGTTAACATCCACATGTGAAGAACCAGGGAGGACTGTGGGAACCTGAGTTCATTCATGGACACGAGGCCCGTGTTGAAGGAGAGGAGTCACGCTTGATTTCCAGACCAGAGAATATCCATTACAGAGATTAAACCACTGCCTGACCAATCACAGCTAGGGATGTTGGGATTAACCATTTTTCCAATTAACTAGAGGCGCACCGATTGATTGGACCGACCGAGCAGGTCCAGTTTGGCCCATTCCTGTCCGTCACGATAGTTCATGTAGCATCTCCAGCTACTTTCCTTCCATAATGTCGATTTATAGTCAAACACCAAAGTCAGATATCTTGACATTCCTCGTGACGACGGCCTGTGCAGTTATTTCCGGGATACAGTCCAGACGAGTGTAGTCAACGTTTAATAGAGTATCACTAATCCGCAACAGATAGCAGATGGTCAAAATGAAAACTAAACGTCTGGAGGAGCAGAAGGCGAAGAGCTGGACCCTCGATGCTCGTCTTCATCCGATGTTTGAAGTATTTCTGATTTAGTGCACGTGATTTTTCATTTCGAATATATACAAAATGATTGATGGAAGGTTTGTCTCATTGTATAACCATAAACGGGCCTTAGAGCGCACTGTAACATGTCTTTGATGTTGGTAGCGGGGGGTTATGGGCCGCCTATTGTTTTCAAGTCAGCCCTGCTAAGTCTTTTATCAAACTAGAACAGAAAAAGAAATGGGACAAAACTCTGCAATCACCAGACCCATTGAGTCACCAGAACCTTTGTGCCGTTCTTTTGTGACATCATCCGGTACCACTTTACAGTAAGACTACCCTTTATAAAGCATTTTATAATTAGGGCTTCAAACCAGTTTCTAAAAACTTTATAAAGCATTAGTTAATGTTTATAAACATCTTATAACATAGATCTCATTTTATAAATGTGGATCACTATTTGGCAATATCAAGTTAGCAATACAGATAAGTGGGCTCACTTTTTGGCAAACATCCGGTCCCTGATACTCTTTATATCTCATGAGTTATAACAGCTTATTAAGTAAATAAGGTACAAGTCATTTAAAAATCCTTAATAGTAATAATATTAATAATAATAAGCCTGCATTAAGGTGAGTATTATTGTAAAGTACTTCCCATTTTTCTTTTAAATATGAATGAAATAAATCAAAACTAAATTGTGACAAGAATCGGATGACTCAGTATTTGTCCTGAAAACAGTTGAATCTCTTCACAGTGTTTAGAGATGACCTCTGAGCGATCTTCCTTCCGGTTTAGGAATGTATTGTCCATTTGTGTAACGACTAGCCGTTGTATTTGAATTCCCCTTCAGGTGCAGTTGTCCCCGGGCGAACGAGGAGTATTTGTGATACTACGTTTTTCCTCCACTGGTCCTGCTGCACATGTGTGTTAGCCGATGAATAGTTTGTCTGTTTACCGGGATGCGGAGACAAGAAGGCCAAAGTGTTACCTCCTGGGGCTTCCCACTCCCCAAATAAAACCCTTTCCTTCCCCTCAAATCAGAGCGGAGAACCTGCCCGCAGAGGCTGGATCAAAGCACATTGTGGCGCACAGACCTATACTTGCCGCCATTCATTCGGCTAGATTAAAGTCTGTCATTTCCTGCTATTAACCTGCTCCTACCTCCAACCAGAAACGCCGAGCAGAGCCGTCATCAGGAAGTGGTTAGAATGACAGCGTTTAGTGTTTTTCCAATTAAGTGCTCTTAAAGTCCATTATGTCGTACCGAGAGGGAAGACAGATCTGTCATCACAACTCCTGACCACAGTGTTGGTCTACATTTAGCCTCGGAGGAAAGTTGACTCGGTCCAAAAGGACTTCATTTATAGTCTTTGAGCGTTTGAATCATTTTCAGTTCTTCGCCCATAAGACTGTTTGTCGGGGGGGGGGGTCATTTTGGGTCCACGCCCTTTTATGTAACTCAATGTTTTCGCGATCCTTAACGGTGGACTTTATCAACATTATTGCTCTTTGTAGTTACTTACAGTACATAAATGCTAAAAAAGGGGAATGGAGGGGGTCACTGTTGTTGTTGCAACAGAGGTAACGGCGCCGACAAATCAATAGTAGGGTTTACATGGACGACCTGGGTCCGAATAGACTCGGGCAAGGAGGCAAATCAGAAGGAAAAACTGCTTCTTGTAAATGAAAAACTGATGGAAGACTTTGAAGACGCCGATTTTATAATCGGCAATTTAAGCTTATGCATTGATCCCAGAACAACAAAGTGGATCAGAGCCACCGACTTCGCTTTTTTAATGAGCATGAATAAAGTCATTAAGGAGCTTGGATAGGTTCCAGCCCCAGCGACCTTGAAGAGGATAAGAGGTTACGGAGAACCAAAGACCGCTGCCCATGATGTGGAGGATGGTTTTCAGAATAAAAGCGCGTGACGAGGAGTTTCTGCCTCACTAATAACTTGATGTTTGCTAACGTCGTAATGACGTGACGTTATACCGAGTAAAACCTCTCTGAGGTACCGACAACCCCCTTTCCTCTCTCTCGCCCACTCTCTCTCCCCTGTGAGTTAAGAGGTGAACATGAGATGAGAAGCCATTTTTGTCATTAAAAGCAAAATAACCGATAAAACTGACTTGAACTCATGACCGACGCTAACCTTCTGATGAAGCGTCGGTCGTATCTGAAGGAAGTAGGTTCGTATTAGAAGCAAATACAAAAAAGAACGATGATAATCAAGCGGGTGGAAAAAATCGTCCAATCCGAGAGAGGGTGTGAGTTCCGGGAACAGAAAGCGAGATCAGACCCACAATGTTATTCCATTGTTTATAGCGTACGACTCCACACAGATCTAAACAAACCGGCGATGCCTCTTCTGCTTGTGTGACGCTGACATCCTGTCTACGATCACACACATGGGTTCTCTCATGCCAGTGTGGTTCTGTTCATTGTAAATAAAGGAAGGCGGCGCACAGAAGGGTCATCGTGGCGGGATGCGAACATCTTCACTTACTTCATTTTATGGTCGAGGTCTTTATGGTACGATCTCCAACGTCTAGCATCAAACAAACAATAAACTGATCAAACACCTCACGACGGCTGAAACGAGTTCAGGCCGTGTTTGTAATTTACGAAAAAAAAAAAAAGGAGATTTTCCTCATTTTCCATGTAACAATTTTGTGAAAACATATTCCTGCACACAGAATCAACGCTACAGAATAACATTATATGACAAACAACAACAAACAAAGAGATGATGTTAATGAACCGGGATAGTTTGGTGCGATGACGTCACTCTTTGTTCCATCGTTGTCTTTGTTTCTGTTTGCACATGGCGTTTGGCAGAAAATGCAACAACCATGGAATTCCGGCACGAAAGCTGTGCTACTTCAACGGTGGCGGTGGCGACCCCCTTATCAGGAGCAGCTAAAAGAAGACGTTTGCGTCTGCAGGCCCTCAAAACACTGTTGGTATTTGAAAAGGTCAAAGTCAAACAGCAACAAGAGCTTCTCATTCTTTTGAATAAAACAAATAGGAAAAATAAACTAGAAAAAAGCATTTGGAGGCTTAAAACCTCCGCCACGGCATAAACGGCACCCGAGTAAACATTACTGTTATCAGAATCAATTATCTGGCTTCATTTAGGAAGATTTCATGCAGATTTCTCCATTAACTCCAACAAACTCTCACAGTGTCTCACTTCCAATCCCGAAGAAACATCAAAGGAATCAAAGGAACTCAAAACTCCACCCCCCAAATATCTTATTTAATTTCCATCTGTATGATTACACTTTTTTAAATTACATGTTCTTTTCATTAACATTGTCACTTTTCACCATTTCTTGAGTGGCTATAATGTTAACATTTCCCCTTTTGGGATTAATGATGTTCTATCTAATCTAATCCAAACTAATCTAATCTAATCCAAACTAATCTAATCTAATCTAATCTAATCTAATCTAAACCAACGACCCATAAAGTCAGGAAACACAAGCAGGGTCCCACCAGCCCCTCTATTCATATGGTTATCTCTATTTGCTTGAATCCTCCTTGCTGACATGGCAGATCTTTGGTTTTGTAAAGGTGGGTGTGGCTGAAAAAAGATCAGTTGCCCTTAAAGGCATTTCCATGAGCAACTTGTTTCACCATCTCCAGGCGAGTCAACCCTTAGAATGAAGGATTCGAAGGGCAACAGCAGTCAGCCGACCATAACGGGCTAAACCGGCCGAGGTACCGACACGAATCAGCAAACGGTGGAGCAATCATTCGTCAACTAATACCTTCTGACAAGAAAAACCACAAAAGGCCAAACACAGCAAACACCGTCACCAAGTAAATCCCCCAAAGGCATGTCTCTGACACGCTCAAGCAGCTTTAAGTTAACGAGCTTGTACAATATGCATTTGTTAGTAACACATTGCGAAGAATGTAAAAATGTTGTTTAATTGTTTTTATCTGCAGTAAATATCTTCCACTCAATATCACATACTCGTACTTTATTTTCTACATGCCCGTGGCTCTAATCCTAGAATCAGCTGACTACTTTCACACGCACGTCGATTTGGTCATATTACTACGTCCGATTTGTCGGCGCTTGGAAAAGATGAAGACTATTTGTATCCCACAATAAAAGTCTGGGATATCGTGGAATCCGAATCGCCGCAAACTCAAAAACTACCTCATGGGTCATTTTCATGTTCGGAGCCATGATTTATCAACCGTTGGTCCGATTTAGTCCTGATTTGGGGGATATGAACCAAAGCGGGGAAATCCATCTTTGTTTTGTTTTTGTTTTTATCATATTTTACTTTAATTATTCATATTTTATAAGCTAAGGGGATTTTTCTACAAAAAACCCCAAAAAACAAGTTTTCTGGACTTTCATGGATCATTTTCATAATTTATAACTACATAGACCTTAGAGTGAGGAAGAACTGGATTCATGGGTGAAAGGTTGGTTGTGTTTTTAGGATAAAGGGGGGGGGGGGGGTGTTACCTCCACATTTCTGCACCGCTGGTCAAAATTGAGTGCAGATGAGTCGACTCATGAGATCTACCTTCATAATATCATATCTTACTCTAACCACTTACATTTTGCTCGCCTGTGCAGGAAATACCGTGCACAGAACTTTTCATTTAGTTTGAGGAATTCAGTCAGGGTTGACTGCTTGTACATTATAAAAGATAAGGGACTTTTCTTGGATTTTTCCACGCTATCGACACAACAGCATAGACCCTTTTTTTTTTTTCATTTAATTTCTCCCTCTCATATCCATCACTGCCCCTGCCCTCCCTAACCTCCCTTACCTCCCTGCCCTCCCTGCCCTCCCTAACCTCCCTTACATCCCTGCCCTCCCTTACCTCCCTTACTTCCCTTACCTCCCTTACCTCCCTGCCCTCCCTTACCTCCCTTACCTCCCTGCCCTCCCTGCCCTCCCTTACCTCCCTTACCTCCCTGCCCTCCCTTACCTCCCTGCCCTCCCTTACCTCCCTTACCTCCCTTACCTCCCTGGCCTCTGCTGAAGCTAGAAAGATGCCGGCTCAGCATATGGCATGTGGCTAGAGGGATTATCAGTTTTGAAAGAAGGGCAATTCCCCCCGCGACGGCGACTTTTCCCCCCTCTTATCTCCGTGTATGTAAAATGTTCACGGCGGCTTTTTCTGTTAGTGGGATGGACGTTTGTGTCGGGCTGTGGTTAATGGAACAGGGAATTCATAAGTGGATTCCTCCATCTCTTGCCACAAATGTCAGCCGTCGCAAGAAACTTGGAAGGTCAGTGTCTGAGCATCTTTTCCCAGGAACAATACCCCCCCCCCCCCCCCCCCCACCACCCCCCCCCCACCCCCCCCCCCCCCCCCCCCCCCCCCCCCCACCCCCCCACACCACCCTCCTCTTTTCTCTTGTCCTTCCTGTTAGCCCGAGAAGTTTTGAATGTCACGGTCCACCCCCTCCCCCCCCCTCAATCTCCAGCAAAATCACCCCGTCCCCTCCCAGCTCCGGCACCTACTTTCCCTTACATATGGTAATGCTGCAGTTACATTCATTCAGTTGGTGGCTTTGTCCCGGGGGAGGGAGAAGGCCGCATGCATTAAGTGGCAGCTGTATGCATTTTGCTAAATTGACCCTCCAATGGCTGACAGACTTGTCCTTATCTTACTCTCTCCTTTCCACTCCCCATTTTCTCCCCGGAGTAGTCACTGGGTGAAGGAAGCGGGAGGAGGATTTCTTTCAGAGGACCTCTGTTTCAAAGACTGGCAGCTTTCTCTCAAATGTGGCTGATGGATTCGCTGTAGTTGGATTACGGTGCCACAGTGGCGCTCCGGGCTTTGTGTCCCGTGCCGTCAGGATTTATGGTTCTGTTGGGGAAAAAAAAGAAAAAAAGGACTTCCTCGGTCAGGTAAGCATGACAACGGATTTCTGATGCCGGACCATGTTGAGCTCACAGGGGCTGAAAAGGTACCGATGGAATGCGGTGCGTGTCAGAACCAGTTTTTGTGAGTGTGTTGGGCAGACGGTATAGAAAGTTCTTGAAGGGTGAATAAACAAGCGATTGATCTTGCTTACATGTGCTCGCCATGCCCTCCATATGGGGAGGGTTACCCCTGCATTCTTGGCCGTGCTTTTGGCTTTGGAGCGTTGCGGTGAATTTTCTCATGGCCTTAAACGGCAACGTTTGAATTTGACATCACAGTCACAAAGTATGAAGCGCATGAATTATGAATTAACGATTTGATGTTGTGTATAAAGTAACTTACGTCCTTGAACTGAACTTACTGACCTGTGAGTTAATCGGCTTCCAACCTGCTAAGCTTCTAACTAGCGGATATTCTGCTGCTGTGGAAAGAAATACTGTTTTTCCCTCACCTATTATTCAAAATAACAGGTTTGACGTGTTTACAGATGTAAACAAAGTGAGTTCATTTACAAATCAACGACTACTTAGTTGATAAGATCGAGAAATTTCAAAATCATCCTATGAGGCAGAAATTGGCAACTTGTTGGACTCTTCGCGCGTTATCGTGTTTTTTCCGTGTTAGTCGTTTCGCAGATGACCTGAATAGCGGATAAATTATGAAATGTTCCACTGGAGAATTTCCCTTCGGCCTTTCAACCGTGCCGTCTTGAGGGAACTTCACGAAACTTAAGTGTTTCCACAAACTTGTTTAAGTTATGCTTTATTTGCTTATCTTGCATGAATGCATAAATCTATGACTTCTGCGATTCTACCGGTTTTTCATGAAGCCCAACCGACTCTACATCGCACCAATATACATCAGTGAAAGGTTAATGAACAAATGTTACGTTATAAACGTTATCCGACGTAATGTTTCAGCAGAAACTCATTCATTCTTCGTAACCGCGCAATAATCGGGGCTGGAGCCTATCCCAGCTGTTTAATTACTTATTTCTTTTCTCCATAAGAATGAAGTTGATGTTTCCGATCCATTTTGTTGTTGTGGAATTATGCATGAGTGTAGATTGACGATCATAAAACCTGCTTGTTCAAAGTTTTCGATCAACTTTTCAATTTGTTCACAGCTTCTTCTTCTTTTTTTTTTAACCTGTTTGTAAACTTCATTATTTCTTACTTTCCCGCCGCAACATTAAAAACAAACATCTGCTGTGGTAAAGGTCATTAAATACCGCCATCACGCAGGTGGGTAGCTACTTGCTTTGCAGGTGAGCGTGCATGAACGTTGCTCCCTGAAGGTTGTGTGTTTGTGTGTGTGTGTGTGTGTGTGTGTGTGTGTGTGCGTGTGTGTCTGTGTGTGTGCGTGTGTGTGTGTGTATGTGTGTGCATTAGCGGTTGAGAGCTGGAGTTTTCCCGGTTTTCCCTGCGGTGCAGTTCCTCAGTGATAAATAGACTGCGTGGACTCTGACTTACCTCAGAAGCACAGATCTTCTCCGAGCTTTCAATCAACGCGGCTCTTTCAGCAGCTCCCTCCGTTACAAAAACGACGGCTCTTCTCAACGTCTCCCTCCACATTTTCCCTCTCCCCCTGTTCCCCGAGAGTAAGCTCCGCCGACAAGCTGTCATTGGTACGGAGACGCTAAGCAGCGGCGTATGGCGAGCAGGAGAGGGAGGGCCGGGAACCGATTGGAAATAGCTGGTGTTTTATTCTTGAGGCCTACTGTGCCACATCAAACCTTCATGTCCTTTCCTGTCTCCTCTCTTATGTTTGAGAAGGCTGGGGTGGCTGGCCAAAATACGTGGGGGGGGGGGGGGGGCTCACAGATGGTCTCTTTTGGAGAAGGGCCACGACACAGCGCTCACTCATGGTGGGGCTCTGGTGGAAAAGCCAAGAACAAACACTGGCTCCTTCTGTTAGGGAACATATAGTAGCTTCAGTTGGCAGAACCTTAATAGGTTCTGGGAGTGACTTCAATAACTATGCATTCATATTCTGGCTGCTTGTGTAATTTGTTTGCGGTTCTAATCTCATTTCCAATAATATATATAGTTCGCCACCAGTCAGTTTTCTCATCAAGTAGTATCAGCGCCGGGATTCCTCCGTAATCCTCACAGCAACACCGGAATCTTACAATCTTACCGACGCTGTGGATTTATATTCTATGTGGAACATAGGTAAAACCTTTTCTCTTCGTCGTCTTGTCTATTTTTAACTCACAAACGACTTGCGACGGCGGTGTGCTGAGAGTCAGCTGGCAGGCATCGGGGTGGGACCCTCCCTGTTCGCTGGGGCCAGGAGGAGGCCCGCCTCTCATGTGAACGACCTACAACCAGATTTGAAACCATTGTGCTGGTTTATTTTTGGCTCCGTCTGTCTCGAGTTTGTTTTTTTAACGTGACTTGTAGCACAGCTCAGCTTTACACTTTTGTCCCCGGTGGTTGTCTGAAGCTGCCGCCACTGCTTTGACTCTTTTGCCGTTAGTAAAACTACTTTTACCCGTAATAATTTGATTGGCGACTCTCCTTTTGATGCATTACCTGCATATGGAATCTAGAATATCTGAACCACAACAAGCATTTTATTTTGACGCAGGAAATGTTGTGACACATGACTTATCAGATTTTCTCTGTTGCAACCACTGCTCCCTAAAATTCCTCAATGTTGCAGCTTCAAAACATCTTAAGGTGCTTAACGAGCGAACTAGGCATACGCTTTCAAAACGATAGCAAGGGTATGTCCCTGAAAAGTTTCCCATTTCCTGTGTTTTTTGTGTTTTTTGTGTTGTTTTTTTAAAAAAAAGCTAGCCTTAGAGAGTAGAATAGGAACTATTAGAGTTAAATATATATATATAAATATATATTTATACTTGCTGAAAACTTATCAAGCTAATGCTCCCCCTAGTGTCGGAAATATGAAACTGATGTTCCCAGAATCAGTTCAGTTTTTCCTCGCATTCAGGTCTTTCTGGGTATAAATTGGAAAATTATCCATCACATATTTTCTGAATTGTATCTGGAAAACTTTGAGTAAAATATGATATAAACCAGATAAATCTCCTCGAGTCAATTCAGATCGGCAAATTTAACGATATAAGTCCAAGTGTTGAGAAATTAGGACCGGAGAACATTCAGACTTAAAGCTCCCTCAAGTGCCGGAACTTTATAAACTGACTTTTTCCCAGAATCAATGCCGTTCTTCCTTGCACGAATGCCGATGTGGGTGTAAAACTGAAAATGATCCATGAAACAGTTTTTGAGTTATCGCGTCAGAGCGGAGGATCTGTGGCCGCGGCGACTTTTCGAGGATATAACGATGAAAGATAAACACACATTCAAATAATAAGATTCACACATCTTCTTCTTCCTCTTCCTCCACCACCAATCGTGGTGTTTTTAACCACTTTTTCCTTGTTGGTAGTGCAGCACACTGTAGATATTATCATACTTGAATGCATCCAGGAAAAAGAAAAGAATTTTGAAGAGCCTGTTGGACAAATAATGAGTGTCTGGTTCGCTTGTTAAAAGGAATGTTTAATGTTCCTTTAAACAAGTAAACCAGAATCTCCGGACTGAACTGGAGTCTGTACAAATTCCACATGAAGCTAGTGAAAACATAAAGGAGGTCACACTCTGGATACGCACTCATCTAGACTAGAAACAACCAGTCCAAACCACAAAGTCTGCAGCAAAACAAACAGCTATCTCTTGTTTAATTTTACACGTGAGAGCGCAACTGTTGACAGATGAGGTGTGGCGAGACGACTGTTGGAAGGCGGTGACCTCGGTAAGCTCTCTAAACCACGGGAGCGGATCCCAGACGCCGCTGACAGCAGCTACACCGTATCGATGTGGTCTCTTTCATTCCAGCCGGGGGTTCTGTTCTTGAATCCCTGGGAAGCTGTTACGGAAGTGTGAAGCCACTTCCTTTTTGAAGAGATTTTTGTCGACTGATCTCAATCTAGGAAGTCAAACAGATGAAAGTACCTGGCGTACAAAGGGTCTCCTTTGAAGCTTCACGCATGCAAGAGGTCAGACTCCAACGTTTGTTTGACAAAGGCTGTGCTCTCCGAACGTTTCTGCACCTGAGGCTCAGATCAGGCAGGAATGACTTACTATGAAACCCGTGTCTGATATCAGCCGGCTTTATTTGGACACTTTTCTCCTTTCAGAATGAAATAATTCCGAAAGAATATTCCCGTTTGACTTCTTACGCGAGCAGCGATCTACGCCGACTCATCAATCAGAAGAGCTGTCAATAGCCGTGTGTGACATGCGCAAAAGCGACCGATAATGTGTTTTATCAGATGGTGGCCGTCTATCATGTGATCAGAGCGCTTTCGGTTATTGTGGTGCTTTTCGTGAAACAAGAGAAAGAAGGAGGGTAAAGGCTTTGTCGGTACCTCTGAGGGGTTTCCCTCTGACTAACCGGAGTAGTTCCTCCCCATGTTAGCAAACATTAAGTCATTAGTGAGGCTTTGTTGTGTGGTTAACTGACCAGAAAGGTAACCCAACATCATTCAGAGTGACATTACAAGCAGTAACTCGTCATCATAGCCTTCATCCTGAAAAGCCAGATCCACGCTACCCTGATTCACAGAGATCTTAGGTTCATTCCTTTTCCCGCATCATCCGATGCGGGGCGCGGGTGCTGGAGCCTATCCCAACTCTCTAGGTGCTTTATTCATGCTCAATAACAAGTAAAGTCGGTGGTTCTGATCCACTTTGTTGTTTTGTGGGAATTATGCATAAGCATAAAACTGCCGATCATCAAATCGGCGTCCTCAAAGTTGTTCAGCGCTTTAAAAGTTGTTCACAACGTCGGCCTATCACGGCCCCTCCAGGAATGTATTGGACCCGTTTGTAGAGTTAATCATTTCTTACTTTCCCACAGAAGTCTTTGAGAGTTTGAAATAATAAAATCAATCTCTCTGCTGGGTTTAGGGTTAGATCATTGAATGGCGGCGCCGCTCATGTGAGAAGCGCCGCTGGAGACGCGCTCACTAGGGATTATTCCGAAACACTGTTTACATGCAGCAGTTGCTTTTCTGTCTTTCCGAAAAGACTCAGACTCCCCCCCCCCCAACCCCCCCCACCCCCCCCTGCAAAGGAATGAAATCTCTTTGGGAAAGACACATTTCTTTCTTTCTGATTTGGCTTCTTTTCGGAATTTGGCTGCACTTGTAAACCCACCTAGCGAGGGTCTGCGGTTGTTTGCTCTGTGCTGCCTGACCTCCTTTCTCTTTTATCTCCCTCTAATTGTTGTTTTTCAGTGGGGTCAGTCTGAGTCTGTGTGGTTTGAGATGTAAACAACGTCCTCTTATCATCTCCCATTCCTGGCGAAACTGCATCCGCTCAGCTGCTGTCTTTGCAGAAGCCCACACTCCTGTGGACACGTTTCCCTCGAACCTACTTTCTTTCTGAGATCCCTGCTTTGCCTCTGCTGATATCGTTCCCATCATGATGTCGCCACCAGTTCTCCATGTGTGTGTTTGCGGACATTGGTTCACGTATTTGGTAACGAACGCTGTGGAACCGCTTTTATTGGAAGGTTTTAGCTCGAAGAGCTAGAGGCTACGTTTGTTTTTACCGACCGACAAAGACAACATTTCAAAGGAGACCACTGGAAAAGAAGATATCTCCTCTGATTTGGCAGGTACGAGTGAAAAGCCCTTTCTTAAAGCCTTCCACATATTAGCCGTTCCCTGTGGACCACCTTTTACGTCTTGTAATCCCTTTGTTTGTAAAAAATTCCAAACACGATAAATGTTTGGAATATTGAGCGCCTGTGAAGAATAATATTAATAACATTAACTATATAAGGAGGCCATGGTGTGAATATGTCCCCTGAATTCCCAGGGGTCTACTACGTCTACGTGAACGCCTCTCTTCAGAACCCTCTTGGGTTTAGGGAACAGTCACTCTAGATCCCACTGATGTGAGACAATTAGGATTGAAAGATTCAGTGAATAAAAATGGATGTTTTCCATTTGTATTCAACGCTGATATTATATAAAAGAAGATGTGGACACGAGGACAGGCGAATGGTTCCTGGGTATTTGACAGCTACCGAGAGAGTCTGTTTGAGTTGCTGGTACATTTAGAGGCTATAACTCAGAAATTAATGGACGACTCTGCATGAAGTTTTCCTGAATTAAGCCGTCTAATTAATTCTGATTACAATAATGTCCGCCTTGGGTACTGTCTCGCCTTGGTGGAGATTTACGCTCTCTGAGTGCTTTTTTTTTAGTTCTAGTTCACCATTTGCTGTTCTCCATATGGAACGGCTGAGAGACTGGGCTGGGATGCATCGTCAGGGAATAATAGTTTTAAAACATCACCGTTATCTTTGACGCGTTCAACTGAATCACCATTGCTCCGTTTGAGACCAATAGCGGGAGTTTTGAAAAAAGCTACGTTTGCTATATATTATTTAAGTAGCAAGGGAAGTTTAGGAAAGATGGCTACGGTTTGTCCCGACAAAACCGTAGGCATCATAGTCGGGAAAACGTCTAAAGTCATTGTTGGACACCCTGGTTCAAAACTAGGTTAAGCTAGTTAGTTATCTGCTTTTCACTGAACTCAAGAATGAAAGATTTCCACGCAGACATGTAGTAAAAGTAAAAGTAGTACCAACAACCACTGGCCTGGCTTTAGTCTTACATCCTTTTCAATTGTGTTTGAGACTTCCTGCCCGGGAGGATCGTCCTCTATTAACGCGACACTTTCTAACAATGGAAAGCAAAAACTTTGTTGTCAAAGCTGTTGTCGTGTAAACACGGCTTAGCCCTTAGCTGTCGTTTCCAGCCGTTTGTTGTAGCACTGATTGTGTGTGATTAACATATTTAGATAGAAAACTGTGAACTTGTTGCATCTGAATCGACTCCAGAAGATCTATCACATATATAATATTCCACTCACTAGGCGGACCCTTCTTTCACGAACAATACTGTGGGCATGACTTATTTATGTGGCTGTTTAATCCTCATCAATGTAAATGTTTTTAAAAGATAACCAGGGTGGAAATAGCTCTCTGTTAGTTCCCGCGTATCGGGCTCAATAAGGCAGCTGTCCAGAACCCATTTAATTGGTTTCCTGACCTCCCACTGAGGGTGTTACCCTCCATTCACAGTGGCCGTTAAAATCTCAGCGTTACTCCCTGCAGGCAGTATTGACACATCGGTGTGTTCCAGCTTGTGGTCTGACCACAAAAAGACCGACTGGAGTTAGGTTATAGGGTTCTGACTGGCTCAGATATAGTCTGTTATCGGTCCATACAGGAAGATATGGGTTTTGGCCATCAATGGAAGGGTCCTCAGCATCGGCGCTAATTTGAGAGCCAGCTGGTGGCAGATTCCTCCCTGTTGTGAGGTTGATTAGTGGGTCCAGCAGATGAAAGTGTGAGGAGCTGAACTGAGTATTTGGTTTGCACCGGTTCTTGCTTTCATAGCCACAGTGGCCCTGAGCGCTGGTGCGTAAACACACTGGGCTCTCTGGTTATGGACACACTGGGTTAGTTTTCCCTTTGGTTTTCCCATGACCCAGTTGTGAACTCTTGTGCATCTCCAATTATTTGGTTCTGTGGTTTAATTGCACAAATCTCTTTGAACACAATTTGGCAAAAAGCCTCTTTAATTTCTTCCTACGCGTTCTCTGTCGCTGGAACTCATTTGAGGTGAAGATTTGCTCCTGTGAAGCAGAAACAGAGAAGTTTTAATCAGACTGGAGATTCTCTTAGTCATGGCCCGCCTTCTCTCGCCGATGAGGTAATATCTATCCTGACCCAAAATCACTTTGTGCACCATCTGGGATGGTTCTGGTTACTCTGCCACGATCCTTACCACATTCTAGACCGTCGTTCTTGAGAGCATGATTAAATACGGCATGGCTGCCTGGTACGGCGCCTTCACGGTCCGATCTAAGACCAAACCTTGTTTAAACAGCGATCGGTTTGTTGAAACAAACGGCTGAGTTCTGACTCCTGACTACAGTGTTGTCATAAATGCTGCCTCGGGGTTCCTACTCCTGTCTCAGGTCCATTCTTCACTCAGGCTACAAACTTAATGCAATATATAATATGCATTAAGAACAGGTCCAATGCAATATTTTATGGTGTTACACGGTACAAATATCTTGATTCATCATATCGTTATTTTATCATCTGTTAGGCAAACTGTTTACATTAACCTATTATTATTATTATTTTTCCCCATCTCATCTTATCTTATCTTATCTTATCTCATCTTAAGTTAGCTACACACCCAATCGAGTCAGAGTCTCTGATCCTGAATCGTAAATATCATGTTTGACTTTTACGACTCCCGATCGAACTTTCTCCGACGGAATACCTGCAATAATATATGAGAGCGATGTGGGCCGGGAAACGTCGTAACCGGATGTTGCGTACTTTTGTAGAACACAAAATGGCAGCGAACAGAAACCCAAAAATACCTGTAACCCTAGCTAGGTAGATTATTGTAAAAAGAAGACCAGGGTGTCGAATTATGGCGACACAAGTGACTTTATTTTCCTTTTAAGTCACGTTTGGTCACGTGACTTCCTGTGGGATCTGTTGAATCGCCACTGTGGAATCCTCACTACGACAGCATGTGTGTGGTGGGTCGTCCAGTGTGTGCGTTTGTGAGATTCTAATGTTAAAAACCCGTCCTCATGTCTGTGGTAAAATCGGTTAAGATTTGAAAATCCCCTCGCGTGAGGCCGACTTTATCTCGTCTCATTCCCACCACCACGATGCTGGATCAGCTGCTCAGAACGGAGGAGTGAAAAAAGCTCCGACGTTGTTTCAAATCGGGCCCTCAAAGGCTGAAGAAAACCCACATTGATTGAAATCGTTTGTATTTGAGTGTGACGTGACACAGGAATGCGATTCATTGTTTTCTTTGTGACTTTATGGAGCAATCAAGCGGTGGGGCAACGGATTCTAAGCGACGTGCATGCAGATTTATTTATTATCATTCCGCTTGGATTTCTTCCTTCCTGTGTTTTAATGATCAACACATTGGGACACACTGAGATTTCCGATTGGCAGCAGAGGGTCAACAGAACACAGAAAAGGCAGGTTAGTGCAGGGAACTCCAATAAATGGGCTTGTGGTTTCAAGGAGAAGGAAGCGAAAAATGTTGCTTTTGCTGCCTGACGCTCTATATGACGAAGTCCATGAGCTGGAAAATTGGTCTAATCATCTCGGCCTCTAACTTGAAGTGGGAGGAGGATGAATGATCGCATCTTGGCCTTAACGGTGGAGGTCGAGGCGTCTCGGGGATGAGGTCAGGTCCCGCCCTCCTGCCCGAGGAGCATTAATGTGGCTCAATTACACTGGGGTTCATTAAAAATAATTGTTCATAATCGAAGGTCTGTGTTCTTTCTGGGGCTCTGAGTAGTTCCTGCGACTTGGTCGAGGCTAAATAAACATGTTTGACGTTGACCTGCGGTGCAGGGGGCGGGACAAAGTGGAAGATGCCCCATTTTGGCGAAAGTCATGACTTGTAGGCATCTGATAAAAGTAGATCCATGTGTCTTCTTTTTCTTTTAGATGTTCTTAATTCATCTTTGACACCGCTGTAAAGAAATATATCAATAGCAACAATAATAATAATAACTGGGGTTATTCCCCCGCGAGAGGACGTCCTACTGCTGTCAGCAGAAATACCTTTATGGTCTCTTCCTCAGAGGATATAAAAATGAAGAATACCACAGTGTGGTAGTTAGAATACAAGTTTTTAGGGAGCAGATATTTGTTTCATTACATTGATCCATATATTTGATACCAACTGGGCAGACACCCCGAGGTAGACCCAGAACTCGTTCCAGGGGACATTATATCGCATCTACCGGATTCAAATCCACCTTTGCCGGCCTTTCTGTGCCGGATTTTTGTTTTCTCCCGGCGGTTCTCTCCGTTTACTCCCCGCCTCCTCCCACGGTCCACAAACATGCAGGATAGGTGAATTAGCGTGAATGACTGTCCGTCTCTACGTGTCGACGCTGTGATGAACCGGCGACTCATCCAGGATGTACCACACCTCACGACCGGTGTCAACTGGGATAGGCTCCAGCCCGCTGCAACCCGTAACAGCATAAGCAGTTACAGATAATGAAGGAATGGATATATATTCTGTGTCCATATTTGAAATGTAAATCATTTGCCGTTTATCTGAGGAGTATTCTAAATAGGCCATGACGATGCCCCGCTTTTCAGCATATTTTTTTTAATATGGAGTAATCTTCATTTCCTGCTGGGACTGTGTTTATAAGTGGCAGAGAATAGCATCATTGTTGAAATACGCTGGGGTTGCAGAATTTCTTCCAGACTTATTCTTACTCATGCACTGTAGCGCCGGAGGAAAAACTCTCAGTTTGTCACATCACCTATCCTGATAGTGTGAATATTAGAATAATTGGGACAGCGCCAGAGAGCCTGGCCTGCTAATATACGTCCCGCAGCTTCGGTCGGAGGGTTTTCCTGTCCGTGATCGCAGTGACATTTGTCTGGGAGGCTTCTACTGACTAATGAGAACCGAGTCGGTAAGAGCAGCCGGACATCATCCAGTGTCTTCTACTCTGGGGGAATAGCCAACTGACAATGACTACTGGGCCCTAAAAAAAACATTTTTCTGACAGCGTATTAATATGTGCTGGGCTTTAAAGACCCGGCAGAAAAACGCCAGGTCTCTCTTCTCTGGAAGAACTCAGAAGAAAGATACACTGCCCAGCATCACGACCAGAAAATGAGTTCATTACTGTAATTAGGCCTGTCTTTGTCTTCTTTGTCCCTTCCCCCTGTCCACCAGGCGTTTCCTCTTAAACAACTTTAATGGCGATACATTACTCCAGTAATAAAGGACTGTTAGCAAACGGCTCCATCTGCCTCCCCCTGAGTTCACAGCCACAAAGGGAAGGACAAAGTAAAAAATAAAAAAGTCCCTCAGGTCACACAGAGGATTCTGCTGATCCCGCAGCTTGTGGCACTCTCTAATGGTGGCGGCTGAAAAAGGGATGGATGTGGACTGGAGGAACAGAGTTCATTAATCACTGTCGGGGTGGGGGGGTGGAGTTGCCAATAGAGAAAGCAGGGGAGGGAAACACAGACCACCGTGTCCACTGGTTTACCCCGCCTGTCCTCAATGTGAAATAAAGGCCAGTTCACCCGATCCTGACCTCCTGTATCAGCAGAACCGGGGAGAGGCTGCGGAGCAGGAACATAAACAGACTTGTCCTCTGCTTCTCCGCATGTGTTCTTCCTGCATATTCATTGGTGGGAGGCTGGAGAGAGACTTGAAATAATAACGAGCGTCTAAATGCCTTCAGTTTTCTAAATGAAATAGTTTTATTGAGGTTGTCACTGCATTCCTCATCATTGTGAAATGTGCATTTTTTTTTTCTCTCGCAGTCTTTGGTATCACATAAAGGCGGCTGTGTTCGGCCTGCTGGAAACGTCACAGAGAAAGTTCGACCGTGTTAAATAATAAATCAAGATTTGAAAATGTTTTATCGCCGTACTTGCACGAAACCAGAGAACTAGTAAAAACACTCAGCGGACGCCAAACCTCCGCCAAGACACAACAGACCCCCAGGTTTAGGAAAAATCCATGCAGATTTCTCCATTAATGTCTCTCTGATTATCTCTCACATACTCCGTAGATGCTCATCCTGCGCCTTCCACTTCAGCGACTCTGTTCAGCCCACTGAGCCCTCAGCTCCACCTCCGAATGGACATCAAAGGCAGCCATAGCCACATGGTGACGTCACCAGTCCAAATGTCTTATTAATATTAAAGAATAATCACCGCTAAGATATGCCAAAACCTACCTCTGGGTAACATTTCATGCAAATCCGTCCTTTGTACTTCTGTGATCTTGCTCAGAGAAAAAACAAACAAACAAACAAACAAACAGACAAAAGCACAGAAAGGAAAACATTATCTACTCGGTGGAGGTAAAAAGTACTGAATTTGAATATGTTAGCATATTTGAACCTCCTCAACCACCGGGATTCAACCGTTATCCCAGAAACTAGTTTTTTTTTTTAGTTTTTGAATGGGATAATTACGTTTTATTACTTAAAAATGTACTCCTTTTATGTAGAAGAAAAAACGTCATTAAAAGCAGATGCGTACACAAAGTCCATCAAAAGCCATTTCCTGCAGTTAAAAGCCTTCGGTTTGTTTGTCACACTGCATTCCGTCACATATTTGAACATTCATCTCTCACCAAATGTAATGGCAGCAATTCTTTTAGACACATGATGCATTTTATATTTCCGTCTTCTTTTTTAAATAGCTGCGACTTTACAGTTTCCAGCTTGTGACTGAAGCTGATGGCAACCAAACGGGCTCAAGGATTGTTGATAGTTTGGCCTCAGACTTACATGAGATAACATTTGGGTTATTCATGCGTAGACGCGCATTCCGTCTGTTTTCAGTTCAAGTGTATTTGGTCTAGTCTGGCTTGTAGCTAATCTTGATACGGCCCACATTTTTTTTTATCTCAAAATAGTTTGACTTCCTCCTTAACGGCAGATGATGGAGAAATGTAAACAATCGTCTGGAAATGGAGGATATCATATTAAGGGCCGGGGAGCAGAACAGAAGGAAGGAAGGCGTGGGACTCTGGGCTCGACTACTTCGTGTTCTCAGGGAAGCATTAGGAAGACAGTTACTCAGGAGGACATCTAGTCTCTGAATCGAAACTCTGCACTAGTTTCCCAGTAGGTGGGTTTACATGGACACTTTCCTGCTTTCAAAATGAAATCCTCTGTTTGCATGAGCAGGGATCTAAACGTGAGGGGGTTTAATTTTGGCCGACACATCAGTCGGAAGAGCTGTGTGACGAGCGCAGAGTGTGATAAAACTCGTTATCTACCAATAGATAACGAGTTTTATCAGAAGGTGGGCGTCTATCATTCGATCAGGGAAGTTTTTTTTCTGTTACTGTGATGCTTCTGATGAAGAAACCGCTTGAAAATAGCTCAAAGTTTACTTTTCTATACTGGAGACACGAGGGAGGAAAAGGTGTTTGCATCAAAACCTTGTCGGTACCTCAGAGTGGTTTTGCTCTGACTAACGTAACATCATTACAATGTTCGCAAACATTAAGTTATCAGTGAGGCTCTGTTAGACAAACTCACCAGAATTGTTACGTTAACAGAAACATCATACGTAAAAACGTTAAAAGCAGAAACTCTTCATCACGCGCTTTTATTTTGAAAATCCAGATCTGCCGATGGTCATACCTCCTCTTCAATCACTCTAATTATTGTTGCACGGAAAGTGAAGTTGGTGGTTCTGATACACTCCCGTTGTCGTGGGATTTTGTTCCTTATAATCGATTCTTTAAATTTTTCCAGCGGTTTTGAATTTGCTCACAGCGTCGGCCCTTTACGGCTCCTGGCATTTAAGAGGACGCTGCCCCGATTCCAGAACTTGCTCATCCAGAACTTGCTCACTTCCTTTTGGGAGTAAGCTCAATTTATTAGATTTTTTTTTTATTACACTGCAATGTTGGGTCATTTTTCTGCAGTTTAAAGAGGCGATAAGAAAAATGTGGCGCCGATGGTTCCTCATCTGGCATTAGGGACATCACTGGGGGGTAAAAATGGTAACAAGGGACTTTGTAGTGTTACTGTGTTTGACATCTCATATATCCTAGATGGAATGAAGACTCCATTCAAATGTCAACCGACCAAAGTTTTCACATTCCTCCTCTCTTTCCTCAGATTTATTTTTTACACTTAAACAAAGGTGACACAGCGTTGACCTAGTTCTGACTTCCTTTTCCTGTGGTTATAATGTTATGGCTGATAAGTGCATGTCACTTACAGATGTAGTTATTGCACATTATTTTGGGGGGATGTTTTAGATAGATGGATGGATAGATAAAACTTTTAATTATACCTATTAAACTCTTAATCCCCAAAAGGGGAAATTTAGTAGTTGCAGCATTTCCACCATACAGGTATTCTAAAGATGACTAAAAACTAAGACATATTATGCAATAGGAGGACATGTGGGGGGATATGTCATCTCCATATTGCTTTAATATACCGCATATTAGGTTGCAGTTGACAGCCCAAGCGTAATTTCTTGACTGTTATTACACGTCAGTTTTATCGCCCGTTAACCTCATCAGGATTTTCCTCGGAGTCATCCATATTAGATCAAAGGTGACATTGATGTTGATTCTACAGAACTGTTCCCTCCTGTGTAATCTGCACACTTGATGGCGGCATGAATGGTTGGATCAGAATTGGTACGTGTGAGCGTTTAGCCCAACATCTGCCTCTTTTTGTTTTTGTAATTTGTGTCACCGCCATCTGTCGGCCCGAATCACCGACCAAACCGTTTCTATCTCTCTTGTTATAAACCCATAATGCCACTATCTCCTTTCAGAATCCATTAAGTACATGTATTTGATGATATAGACAGTCCCATATCTAATACCTTCCTCACCACACAAGTGTAGGCCGATGGTTTGATCGTGTTCACAGCTGAAGCTCTGCTTTGGGTCATTTTGAGGAATACAAATGTACATTTACATTTCGTAGAGGGCTTGAACAAAACCCCGAATGGTTCCCCGCCACCCCACAGGGATGACCCAACTCCATCTAATGCCATCTACAGGAGAACTAATGTCAGATTGTTGTCCTTTATGTCTGTACTCTGTAAAACAACGTGATAATACACCCTAACTTCTCCGTTATCGCGTACTTGAGTGCTAATATTTTCCTCTATATTTTTGTTTCTTTGCCACAGATCTGACCCTTCCAGCTGTCCACAGCGTTGGCGGCACACAGTGAGAAAAGACTCGACTCTGCTGTTTCCTGTACTCCTCAGACACCTTGACATCCAAATGCTGTGCGTCAATCATCCTGCCAGCTGCCGTTTTTGAGTTATGACGCCGGGTGCTTCGTCGACTCAGGCTCCTCCTCGACTTACCGCCGAGCATGATGTAATGACCAAAGGTCCCGGAAGTCTGCTCTTAAAGGAGTCCGCCAGCAGGATATGAGTGTTCTGAGCCCTGTGACGGATAACAAATCAAATCCTGTGGGAATTGTGGGAGCCCCAGAAGAATACTCCAGAGTCATGCAATCAGAGGAGCTGTTTAGTAGAAAACTCAAAGCCCTCAACGGTAGCATGGGACCGCCAGCGTCCAACATTCAGGGGAAACCAGACGGAGCAGGCAAAACAAACGGTACTCCAGCCATGCCTAAAATGGGCGTCAGAGCCAGAGTGACAGAATGGCCACCAAGGAAAGATGGATGGGATGGAAGACCCTCACCAAATTATCAAAGTGTGATACCAGTGTTTGAGAATGGCCAGCAGGAACACAACGTGGAAATCCTGGAGCAAGGCGAACAAGTCTGTTTGGAAGTAGAGTATACTAACAAATGCACGCTTAGTGACATTCTCAGCCACTCCCCACTGAAGGGTCTCCATCCCATCCGTCAACGCAGTAACAGCGATGTTACCATTAGTGACATTGACTCTGAGGACATAATGGACCAGAATGCCGTCAATCCGAACACTGGGGCTTCGCTGCACCGGGAATACGGGAGCACATCATCTATAGACCGCCAGGGTCTGAATGGAGACGGCTTCTTTACCATGCTCAAGGGCTACCGAGTCGACACCTCGGAGCACCGTAGCATACCACCCATGGGCTTTCCAGAGTTGTTGCGCTGTGATACCTCCCTCTCCCCTAGCCTGCAGACCGCCGCGCAAATTGCCAGGGGTGAGATAATCCATATTCCAGGCTATGAATACATAGACAGCTCTCTCCTCTACAGCCGGGAGCGGGAGAAGTCCTTCATGAGACGCCTTAAATCGGAATCGTCGGAACCATCTCTGTTCAGGAAACTACGGACCATAAAGAGCGAGAGCGACGCCTTGCGGCTCTCGCTAGAAGACGACCGGCGACCGCTTAGCTTCCAGAAATGCTTTGCACATTATGATGTCCAGAGTGTTCTTTTCAACATCAGCGAGGCGGTGGCCAGCAGGGCCATCCTGAGTCAGAGGAAGAACACCACGACTGGTGCCTCAGCGGCCTCAGCTGGAGTGGGGCCTGGATTCAGTGGAGTGTTGGGGAGTGGCGCTGGGATTGGGGTTGGGGCAGGGCCCGGCCTGGGGCCAGAGAGCGTAGCAGCGGGATGCAGCAGCGGGAATACCCCCATGTTTGAGTCTCCGTTAGGCAGCAGGGAGGACTTAAACCCGAAGGGGAACCTGGATGTTGATGACGGGGATGGCAAGAGTAACAGCTTAGTGCTGAGCTGTCCACACTTTCGCAATGAGATTGGGGGAGAGAGTGAGCGGAGGATCTCGCTCTCCAGAACAAACAGTTCCAACTACAGTGGTATGTCGGAGAGCTGTTCCTTTGAGTCGTCCCTAAGTTCCCACTGCACCAACGCCGGGGTGTCGGTACTGGAGGTGCCCCGAGAAAACCAGCCCATCCACAGGGAAAAGGTCAAACGCTACATCATTGAGCACATTGACCTCGGAGCGTACTACTACCACAAGTACTTCTACGGAAGAGGTAAGGGTCGCTTATGATGTCATTTTTGAGTTTGCAGAGATTACACAGTGATGCTTTAGGGAGATTTAAATGACCCAATAATCCTTCTAGGCCAAATCACTCCAATGAAACAAGACCGCGCATTATGCCATTCCAGTTCCCCAGTGGAGCAGCCTTTATTCGTTGGGTCAGATATCTTGCTGGCCCAGTTATTTCTGTGGGACCAGAAGAAATTAGGGCCGTAACAATAGCAGGCTTGTGTTTGGGCGTGAGGGTGTAGGTTTCCCTTTCTCCGGAGAGGAGCGGTCGCGTTCAGGTTACGCTGAACCTTGCCGAGAAGGTCTGATTAGTCATGTGAGAAGAAGTGAGCGAGTAGCTGCGGTGCAGCTGTTCTCCACCAGGGCCGTAGAGATGTGAGGACCCCCCGGGGTCATCAAAACTATGCCAAGGTCCGAGGTTGTCTCATTAAAACCCTTATGTGACTGATGCTGAAAATACCATGGCGACCCCGACCCATCAGCGCATAATACATATCTGTTCTTCCGACTGTCTGTGGCCGCGCTCGCCGCTCTCAGCAGATTGAATTACCCATTCTTAAGCCACCCCAGAAAACAGCTGCCTCACCTTTCACACCGAGAGATGCCTGACCTTCCACAAAAAGACACTCTGCCATAAAAAAACTCCTCAGTAGAGGCACCATGTCTCCAGTCAAGGTTAATGAGACCGTTACGTATCTACTCCACTTACAGTTTGTTTGAACAGAACATGGAGCTTTAGATCTATCTTATCTTGGGATCATCCTTTCTTTTTCTTTTTTTATAACAAAGATGGCATAGATGTACATTCCTTTGCGCTGTGGCAATGCATTCACCGTCTCTTTGAATTTGATGGTGAAACATTTGAAGGAGACACTAGAAGGAGCTTTATCTCCAAAAGTTTTTGGGCCGGTATTTTTCAACCAGTGGCCCGATTTAGTGCAAATCTTATGCATAAACTTCAACTCAAAGTGATCATTCTTGCGTATTTAATACTGTTTCCTAACACATACCGTCCTTACCGTTTTTCCCATTGAATCTAGATTTGGTGCATCATCATTTTACTTGAATAGTTCATAATTTACTCACTAGGGGGAGTGTTTTTACAAAAAAATACTGTGGACATATCTGTACATTTGGTTTGAGGAGTTCAGGTTCGATCAGGGGGAAATGCCTGTAAAACGCAGTGGATTGGGGACTTTCTAGGGATATACGCTTGCTGTCTGTCATGACAGCATAGATCTAGTTATGGGATGTAGCTCTTGCTTTTCTTTCATGTGTGTGTGTCTATTCACGTCAGACACATACACACACACACACACACACACACACATAAACAGCTACATACTTGCACACATTTACACCCAGATGAATTCGTGTCGCCACGTTAGGCAAGCTTTTATCAACCTGGGATGAACATTGATCCTCTTGATTGCCTGAAGCGCTTCCCTCAACAACAAGAGTGTTTCTTAAGCGACTCACCTCGAAATCCACTGCTTGTTCTTCAGGAGTGAATGTCTGGATGATTTGGTCAATACTCTCCAAACAGGGCCACACTATGAGAGAGATAGCGCCGCCACTCAGATATTAAAGTGGTGCTCTTACCTCCAATTCTTACTGACGGATAGATTAGCCGACGTTGACTCCCTCCTTATAACAGTTTCCTCGTACTGGGGCTGGGCGATTCTGGCTAAAATGAGAACGGTCGATTGTTCTTTCTGGTTTGAATTGATGTCGCGATTTTCTCCACGATCTTACCGTTCGGTTTACCATTCAGCATATTGCACTTTTATGTACGAGAGGAAATAAAATCAGGCAGTAAAGGGCTAATTAGCTCCAGCACCAACATCAAAACCCAGCAGACCTTCTCCTTTTAGGTACAAACCCGACAAAACATTTACGACACAGTTAATACTAGCCGAATTCTGGAGGTTTTAAGCCGTCACACAGTTGTTACCATGATTACCGCTCAACCTTTTACCCCCGGTTCCTGTTTTTGGCTCTATGCCCTTAAAGCTAGTGTTTCTAACACATCAAACACAAACGTTACACACCGTCAACAGCATTTTTAAATTTATGGAAACTGGAGTCTTTCCAGCGATGAACGGCTTCGTTAGACTCTTCATCCACAACTAATTCAAAATCCCTCCAAACTACCGGATTCCCTGCCCGGTTTTTGGTAGTTTTCAACTTTAACCATGACAAATTTAGCTTGACATCCTCCAAAGTTTAAGTTCGGGTACTACATGAGGATTTACGCTAGAAAAGTAACACATTGCCTATGGTGCATTCACGGGCTCATGGGCGCTTTGACAGGTTCTGAAGAACTGGCTGGTTCAGTCCAAACCTCCTCCATGTTGTTACGAGAGATCGAGATTAGTAACCATCGTGAAACAACTGAGAAATAAAGTCGTAGAGAGAAAACCTATGCTACACAATGTTAGCTCTTTATGTCTAGTCAGTAGACTTCATAGTAATCCCTGTGTTAGCGCTTAGCTTTTAGCCTTTTTTCTAAAGCTAAAGTGAAGCTTTAGCAACTTCAATAATCCCCCACGGCACAAATACACAATTCCCATAAGGCCATGCTCTTAAAGGGCCAGGCCTCACCCGTCATAACAGCTGCTGCTAAGCTATCACAATTTGCTACAGCTTGTTAAGAATTGAAATGCTAGAGAATTGCGGTCCTTCAGAAATTAGATTGTGTTAAAGTCATAATCGAGCTTGTGGGTTTTTTAAAAATAGTTTTATTGTTTTCCCACCACAAAGCACGCTAAGGCGACTTCAGCACATGTTTTGTTCATGTGGGAGATCCCGTGACTTAAGTTACATTACACACAGACGTGAGACCATTAATTAAATCTGTGATGCCTCTTTGCGCTTGAATGATGTAATACGTGCATGTTAAATACGGGAGGAAGAACTTCTGCGGAGATTCTCACGGAGGTCGCCTTGAAGCCCGGTTTCACAATCAATTAGTGTTTTAAAACGAAATGAAATGTGCAGCCTGGCAAAAAGGCCAATTTATAATATGAGATGTAAAAGTAGGAAATAAAGAGGGAACGTGCGGAAGGCTTCACCATTACTAATACTTCTTCATTACTACTAAATAATCGGTGCCACCGGAAATCACTGAGGGCACTGAAGCCATAATTAAAGACAAGAAAATGATGTTTTTTTGCTAGTTCGAAAGAAAGCTTATTCGTTCGTTTGCTCATTTTTTTGTGGCTAGAGAGATCGACAAGAAAGAAAGAAAGCGTTTCGGCGTGGGCGAGAGGGGGCGTGAGAGAGTACATTTACTGTATAAATACTCTTAACGGGAGAAGAGTGGGAAATTAGTTTATTCATAAAATGTAAAAACACTCATTGAGAAATGTGTCACCTGTCCTCTTTTGGAAAAGGTGTGGGTGCTGCTTGAATCAGAATCAGATTGTGGTCCTGCCACCGAGAGACAGTGGCAGGATCAGGACAGGGACAGTACAGGACAGGACAAGTCTGACCAGGACAGGATTGGACAGGAAAGGAAAGGGAAGAACAGGAAAGGAAAGGACTGGATCAGATAGGACGGGACAGGATCAGGACATCGACAGGGCAGGAAGAGTACAGGACAGTACAGGAAAGGACAGGATCAGGACAGGATCATGACAGGGACAGTACAGGTCTGGATAGGACAGGAAAGGAAAGGACAGTATCGGATAAGATGAGGACAGGAAAGCACAAGACCGGACAGGATCAGGACAGTGCGGGACAGGATTGAACAGGGAAAGTACAGGACAGTACAGGTCTGGACAGGAAAGGAGAGGATCAGGACAGGATCAGGACAGGATCAGGACATGATCAGGACAGGATCAGGACAGGATCAGGACAGGATCAGGACAGGATCAGGACAGGATCATGACAGGGACAGTACAGGTCTGGATAGGACAGGACAGGAAAGGACAAGACCGGACAGGATCAGGACAGGACAGGATTGAACAGGGAAAGTACCGGACAGTACAGGTCTGGATAGGACAGGAAAGGAAAGGACAAGATCGGACAGGATCAGGACAGGACAGGATTGAACAGGGAAAGTACCGGACAGTACAGGTCTGGATAGGACAGGAAAGGAAAGGACAAGATCGGACAGGATTGGACAGGGCGGGATAGAACAGGATATTGGTAGACATATAGGATGTACTTCATGAAGTACAAGGTCACAAGCTCAGCAAAGGGAAAACAAAAGAAAAACAACCACACGAGAATAAAATGAACCTGGCGGGACAAGAAGCGGCAGCGCTCACACACACCACACACACCACACACACTGAGTATGGAGATGTGTGACCTGAAATAAAGCTGTTATAGTCACAAATACAAAAAGAAATGTCAAGCAGAGAGTTTTAAAAAAAGTTGAAAGCCTTTCCCCAGTGTGACAGACAGGAAGTCAGAGAAGAATCTTCATTTGACATGACAGTCATCCACTTTTCGACCTTTGGCAAACTTCGGCTGATGTCCATGTGACATATTCCAGGGATGTGTTGTCAAAAACATTCCCCTTCAGTCGAGTCTGTCTCCTGTGCTGCGCCGTTGGTATTTAAAGTCCTCAGAAGTATAGGCAGCCCTCCTACCAACATTTGACCTTATGCTTCACAGAGCATTTTCCCTCGGTCCAATGTCCCCGGCACGTCAAGCAACCCTCGAATGGTTAGCCTCACATCGCCTGCATGCGGTTTATTTACCATCCAATGCTGATTTGCTGCTTTCCCCAACGTTAATGCCACTCTGATTCACAGGCCTGACATGCAACTTCTGAACCTCTGTGCCTTCAGTCCCCGCCGAGGTTTGTCCGTTTGTAGTCTGCTGAATCCTGGTCCCTCTCCCCGGCTTCAGTCCGGATTAGGGGGCGTTTGCTCGGGGATCTGGTTCTAGTATTTCGAGGCTGTTTTTACATTCATTTCAAATTGATTTACGTCAACACAGAAGATATTACAGATTATGATAATGCTTAAGACTAACAGGACTGGGAAGTCGTAAGGCTCCCTAACGACTCTACTACAGCTCATTAAATGCTTCATTATAGCCCATAATAGTATGTTCAACACGTTAAGGCAGTATTGATATGTTACAGAAAGAGAGAGAGAGAGAGAGAGAAAGAGAGAGAGAGAGGGAGAGAGAGAGGGAGAGAGATGCTGTGCATCAGTCTCTCAATTGATCGGCACATTTATACTTTTTTTGGACTTTCAGCTAATTAGGTCCATAAATTGACTTGTCAAGCTCAGAAACAGTTCTGCTTATCTTTTACTTCACACGGATGGCAGGGGGCATTCCTCGGGGACGAGGGGCTTAAGGCACACACCATGTACCTCGGGTTCCAATCTAACCAGGAAACTTTGCATTGTTTGTCCCTGCTGGTCTATTCTTCACATTTGTGGAGTGAAAGCAGAAATGAACTGGAGGGGCAGGTTTGGGTCAGTAGCGGCACTCTGTCTGAAGTGACGGGACTACAAACACAGAATTTCCCACGTTTTCTGGTAGTTCCGAGAGTCTGCATCTAGAATGAAGAATGCAAAGGATTAGCGTTGATTTGTTTTTTAAACCCGAGTCCCAAATCCTAATACCGTTGAGAAAAAAAAAATGCGTCTGCAATCATGCTTCGTTCTGCATTTGTTTATTCTGTGCATGATGCTATGTGAAGTATGTGGGTCGGTCATGTGGGTGGGTCAAACTTTGCAGGCCTGAATGCTTATTCGTGTACATTTTAAATCCACATCTGCCAAAAGAAGTCATGTTGTAATTTGAACTGAATCGTTGTCAAATCTTTGCTGGACACCTACTGCTCGCTGTAATCAGTGTCCCGGCTCAGCCGTGTCCAATCCACAGATGATATTCAAATACGTAAGTCCATAGACACAATAAGACCTAGAAAAAGCAGTAGAGGGTGCAAACCTCCACCAAGGGCCAAAAACATCAACGGAACAGGGCACAAACAGAACCCTAGGAAAAATTCCTGCAGACTTCTGCATTAATGTCGGAGTTATTGCCTTTCGCTAAATCTACCGACAACTCCAACAAACTCTCTGAGCATCTCTCAAATTCTCTGTAGCCACTTGTCTCCTGCACCTTCCTCTTCAGTGTCTCTGTTCAGCCCACGAGCTCCGCCCTCAAGAGAATCAATGGACCTGCTGCTTCTCCATTGCTATGTCTAGATTCTTATTCGTACTTTTCTCCATCATTTGCTCCATAAGACATGATATGAAAATACGTGAAAGTCCTCAAACCTCCCAGTGCCATAAATTAGCAGAGCTCAACACGCGAGGAATTATTCGGTTGATTTATTCAGAAGGCAGAATTCACCAGTGAGTTTTTGTCCAAAACAATGTCTGCGTATAAAAATGCTGTACGCGATGACGCGCATGTTCAGACAGTCCATGCGGTGCCATGTCATAAAATACAGAACATTTACACTCATGGGCCTTTATTTACGCACAAATTAACGTGTCATTGGTGAAAATAAACAATTTACTCTGTTATGTAAAGCCACATTCTCAGTACTTTGGTCTCTGAAGAGGAGACCTCCTTTAGTTGATGTTACAAATAAGTTCCATGCTAGCTATCTGGTTAGCATATAGCTAAACCAACAGGAGTCTGCTGTAGTGGAGGGCTGTCAATCCTGAACAATCCCGGCGGTGACCTTTGACATTTTGCAGTCATTTTCCGTCGTTTCAGCTCGGCCGTTTCTCTTCTATCAGGACGTAAGGAGCACGTTGCTGAAGCAGTCGAACAAACTGCATGTCCTCCGAGTCGTTGAATCATTCATGGTGTTGGTGGTGTTACCCCATTTAGACACAACAGCATTTTTGCAAGCGTTGCATTTGAATTAGTTATCGTTTTATTTCGTAAAGTGCACTCAACTTTTCGGACAACTCCTCTGATGACCTGAGTGGAGATAGAACAGACTGACCTCTGACCCTTGGAGCAGAATGAGTTTTATTGCCATGACAACAAAACAGATAATTAATAATAAGTAGTCTTAAAGTAGAAAATGCAATTTCTGGCTCGTAGAGACTGAACAGCGAGGACCGAATAAGAAAGGTTCATGGCTATCAGAGCGGTGCTAGCTATCATTACAGTTCAATGTAGCTAGCTTACCTCCAAATCAACAAATTGACCAGCCATAATGTCCACGTCCTCCTTAACCCGTACTAGTTCAGATACTCAGGCTACTTTTGTTCAGAGAGGTTTCGGCACACAGGATGGCAAAAAAATAGTCAAGACAGCTGTTTTCTGACTCGTTAGCATGTAGTTAGCAAACAATCTTCTTTCTGCATCTGAGCTTTCAAACAAAACTTTATTGGCAACTTGTCAATAGCGACAAGCTTCTGGAGCCGACGAGCGTACAGCGTGAGCCCACCAATCGTGAGCTCCTGCAAACGATTCGTACAGTCGTTTGTGTCGTATCGTGTTAGCCTAGCTTAATCTAACTTTTTCTTGTTGTGTTGAATTTGATCCATTTGTGAACAAGGTTATACTGCAGGTCGTTATTTCTAGACCGTCTGTCTCTCTGCAGTTTTCACAGCTTTGTAAGTTTTTGCGGGTTGTTTGATCATTTCCTTGTATGTTTAATTCCGATATTTCTTGTTCGACCTCCAGAGCATCAGAACTATTTCGGCTTCGACGACAATCTGGGACCCGTGGCGGTCAGCGTCCGCAGAGAGAGACTGGACGACGGGAGGGAGAAAGACGGAATGCAGTTCAACTATCGTGTCACCTTCAGAACCAGCCAGGTAAGGATCATACACCAATGTACACCTGACCGGTTCTGGTCGTTGATTTGTCCCGCAGTTGAAGAACCGACCTTTTGGAAGGGCTTCTCACATATTCCGCCGGACAGTGTTTTAAGATCACGCAGCTCTGAGCTGGTTCAAGCAGAAACAAATACAGGAATGCTTCAGTACCCCTGAAAACAAGATGCGGCTCTCTATTCGCAAATATGCTCCAAGCTGCCTGATGTTTCCAGTTATTCGGCGCCGGATGTGACTCAGTTCGCCAGCCATGCAGACACCACGGCACTTTACCAGAGTTGGTGTTATCAGCCTGGCTTTCTTACACTCTCACACATCCAAACACATGTGCACACCCGCGCTGATTAATCCACAAACTCTGATGCACAGAGTCATGGTCCCTGGTGGTACAGAACCTCTCCTTGATTGATGCCGGACGGTCTTATCCTCTGAATAATTCAGGTGCAACAAATGTGTCAGGGCGGGAAAATATCACCGATATCCGGCACCATTCTTGGTTTGGAAGCACAAATTCCCTGGGTGATATGATGTATCTGGGTCATGTTAGCATAGCAAGTAGAGGGCAGGAGATTTTTTAAACCCCAAGTGTGCCGCGCCTATTTTGCATGTAATGCTATCAATTTAGCCTCAGCGGCTCTGCTCGCGCTCTCCCGTCCTCTCAATCAGGCGAACCTCCATCAGAGAGCCTCTCTCCGTCAGGCGGGTATCGACTACTGGCCGTCACGTCCATTAACTGTGCAGAAGGAAAATGTTTCTTCTGGGTGTAAAACAACCTACTCAAGAGGGTGTCCTGGTGGCGCTGTTAGGGTAACATTTATTGGCACATTAATGATTTTAATAGTCCAAAATCACTTAACGTTTTAGTGCTCAGGAAGCTTGTGTTAATTATTTAGAAAGGGGACTTCCTTAAGCCTTCCAGTAACGGAGCAGCTGCTCTAAATAATGTTAAAATATAATGGGATTTTGCACACAGAGGGAAGCAAACAAGTCTCATTTTGATTTCCAAGGTATTGAAATATCATGTAATAACTAGGGTTGGGCAAGAAACCGCATTATTGAAAATGCTGTGGTTGTATGACGCCTCCCTCAGACTTGTTTGTGTCTTCTTTTGTTGTTGGGAGCATCTGGATCGGTTACGGGTGTAGATGGATGTCATTATATCTCCGAAAAGTCGAGGAGAGCCGGGAGGCTTATTTTGATGTGATGGGCTACCTGCCGACACACTGCAAGCACGCTCACACAGCATGAGCTAGCGCGGCTACAAACATCTCATGAGCTCGTAAATCTTTCACAGTGAGTGAAGAAATACAAAGCTTTCAATTAGTAACACCAGTAGGGCCCAAATAAGCTGTGGAGGAAGAAACCCCGAAAAAGGCTTGGGGCAACAAACTTAATTAGACACTCTCACAAAATGAATCGACCCGAGGAACGTAGCAGGTTCCAAGAAGCTAACGTTAGCAGAGCGGCTAAAGCTAGCCAGAGAAGCTTTTGCAATCGGTGTGCCTCAAAAATCAGGGAATATATGGATTAGCCATTGCTGCCCACCACAGATCCTTTGTGACGCCGTAACTCAGAAACGTTTTCATGGATCATTTCCAAATATTATAGAATCATAGACCAGAGTGCGAGGAAGAATTGGAGTGATTTTGGGAAAGGTCGGTTGTATATTTCTGCATTAGGTGGAGCTTTACCTCAGGCCATAATTTGTCAACTGTCGCACCGATTTAGTCCAAATTTAGGAAACACTGTCTTCGGACGCAACTTCACATTTGAGGAAAATCCAAACCCCCCCGTTGTCCTAGTAACGACACTACTGAAGGCAATTATATCCAAATAAATAACATTATTGACCCGCGGACATATTGACGTTGTGCACAAACGCAGACTAACGCATCGTGTTTGACGGCGCAGTAAATCACCCCAGACAGTTGAATCCAAACCTTTCCGTCTTATCTCTCCCTCAGCTGACTACTCTCCGCGGGGCCATCCTGGAGGACGCCATTCCATCCACCGCGAGACACGGGACGACCCGCGGCCTGCCGCTCAAAGAAGTGCTGGAATACGTCATCCCGGAGCTGAACATCCAGTCTCTGAGGTTGGCCCTCAATTCCCCCAAGGTCCCCGAGCAACTTCTCAAGCTGGACGAGCAAGGGGTGAGTACACCGGGACGTTCTTCACGTTTTCAGAGCCATCCCAGAGATCTGCTGGTGAAGGTCGCTAAGGGATTCCCTTACATTCACGCTAACATGCTAACATTCACTAGATGTTTTCTGGGGTAAAGCAGCAACCTTCTGTGTCCAGAACCAGAAACGTTGTATTTTGATTATTACTTCCCAACGATATGTTCGATTACATCCAATTTGGCGGATAAGAATTTACACAAGAAGACTTCCCTTGTATTATTTCACTATAATAGTTCATATTTTACCCACTAGGTGGAGTTTTTGGAGGAAAACACAGTTTTTGGTCCCTAACTTCCCGACTCTATAATTCCAATCGTGTCGAAATTCAGCTAATATGACTTTACAGACGGGAAATGTGTCGTGTTTTATTACTGTGCTCAGAAAAAGTATTTAACTTACATTATTGAGTGACGGTGGGATCTGATCCTGGAACACGTTGCTGACTTAGTCAGGTTGAGTCGACATGGACGGTTTGAGATTTATGAGATATTCATTCATTTTTATTGAGATATTAATGAGTCGCATTTAATTCGAGGAGTTCCAAACAATCCTTCGCTTTAAGTGTCCATCATTTTTTCAAGTCGTAAACGAAAAGCATAAATCATATTTGGCTTTGTTCATTCTTTTATTTTTTTGGGGGGGGAAATCTGAAGAAAGAAAAAAAAGATCCGATCCGAGACTCAAGCCAGTGTGAGAATTCCCTGATCCGGTTCACCTCTACCTTCGACTTGTTGGTCATGTGATGAACTGGAGACCCCGCCTTTCGCCTAACCGCCTCACTTCACAGGATAAGATAATCCTGCGTAAATCTAAAGCAAAATTATGGAAAGCATTTCTTCAGTAAGTCTTTGACCTACATTCAGTCAATTCAAAGATAATGAGCAGAGAAGCGTCTAAAACTGGTTGTTTATTCCAGAATAAATGTTTTTCTTTCAGTTAAAAAAACCCTGCAGACTAATATGAAGCCACATATAAGTTTATGAACCCTTCCGTTGTGTGAATATGATATAATGAGTTATATGTATATATTTTCTGTGCGTGACTTTGACCACAGAAGGACAAACATGTGGACGCGATTAACTTCAAATGCTCCCATATGTGGTTTTCTTATGGCAGATAAACGCCGTCTCCCGGCTGGAGGTATGAAACGGCCAACATCACACGCAGGAAGAATCCCTATAAATACTCCCTGTAGCCACATATTTCCCCTGATTGGGACTTTTGACAACTCCTACTTATCTCGGAGGGGCTGATTTGGGCATTCTGTCCCGATTGCCGGGGAACGTCGTCACGCATTATCGCCGGCGGGGAGGAAAATGGCTATTAAGCAGGCGTCGGAGATGGATTCATTGTGCGCTCTTCGGGCCTTTATTTCTCTCATCTGATAAAAGTGAAAGGCGGAATGGAGCATGATGGGATTAGCAGGTGCTATATTGCTTGACTTACAAATCGGAGCTTGGGCCCGTCATTAGTGTAATTACCATCATTAGTATTAACCCGTCCTGCTGACAGGCAGGAGGTTTAGATAATAAGTGACTGCCTGGTCCCGCTTGTGCACTAAAATTGTGATACGCATTTAACAATAGCGGCATGGCGTCCCCCTCTGAAGCGGATTCAAAGGCAGCGAAGATGATGTTCTCCAATTATTGACGAGCAAATCTATAATTCTTGCCATACGAAGTTGTTTATCGCTGCAAAGGGTGGATGCAGGTTCTTTTTTTTTTTTGTTTCCACCTGCCACACGGCTCTCGCCATGCCTTTGGTATGAGAGACCGTCTGCAGATCCAGTCTGAGAGGCTGACACGTAGGGGGAAAAAAAAGCAATAAAGTAATTTAAGGAACCGCTTTCGGAGGAGCTAAGGGGGGGCTTTGAGTTCTTCCAAGTCCTCCTCCTCCTCTCGGACCCCAAACCAGAAGCCCAAAGGAGGCCAGTCTTCCACTTCCAGGCGTACATCAGTATTTTTTTTTACGCACACACTGTTTTAATCATCAATCGCTGTTCAAATGCTTCAGAGCCAGGATCTATGGAGGACCACCTAAGAAAATGGTGGAAAGCTGAGATCATGCACTCAGAAAGAGGGTTTTTAATGTGTTTGGACCCGACGTTTTCATCTGCATCTGGTCGGCCCTCTTGTTTGTGTGCGTGTGCGTGAAAAAGGCTTCTTCCTGCCGTGAACAGAAAAGACGCCAGGCGAGTGAGATTGTCCCGGAGCGAGGTCGCCCCTCGCGATATCGCCGCTGCCGATCAGATCCGCAGAGAGAGAATATCCTAAAAGCGCTGTGCTGTAACGGGTCGGATGTAAGAGGAGACCGGGGGCAGATGTGAACGTGTTCTAGTTCCCGTTGTGGATCACGGTGAGGCAGATTTGACCGGGACATGCTTTGAGCTCTCCAGCAGATCCTTAGACGTGATTTGAGCTCATTCACAAATCATGTGTTTTTAAGAAAGCTCTGAAGAGCAAATCGTTTTTTGCAATCTACAGACTACAATTCAGGAAGTGCAACCTTTTTTTTTCTTCTTTTTTTTTTTGGTGGACAAGAAATGATTCACCGAGTTCAGATTCAAAATCTAATTTAGAGCCTTAATGTTTGTAATTCAGGATAAGCAGAAGCAGAAGAAAAGTTCAGACTGCTTTTCAGGGTCATACCCCCCGCTGCGGGGAACTACAGGTTTGACCAGTTTGCACCTGAGGGCGATGGGATTGTCCTCGCCATCCTCCGCGGTATGAAGAGGGGTTGGAGGTCAAGTGTGCCCATATAAGGCAGGATAGAAAATATGGAACACGTTCATGAAAAATCATGTAACCTCCGCTGGGCTTGATGATAGGATGGCTTCCCACCGCAGGAGGGGGAGTGAAGAGCAGACGGCCCGATGCGGGGCGCCATCATGGCGACGGCGTCAGTCTCAGATCTGCAAGGGAGAAAACAAAAAGAAACATCTGCTTTTTGACGTTCCCCGGTCCGCTCGCTCTTATTGGCTGTTTGGACAAACACTCCAAATAATTCTAAAATAAATAAAAATAAATAATAGTTTAGACAAGTATGGAATCAGGCCACGCCTCCTGACTGTCGGGTTGAACAAGTCGGCCATTAAATCGTGTCTTTCAACCTCTTAAGTACCTCTTAAATACTGCCCACCTGCAGTATCTTCATGGAATCACTGCTAGTTATACTTTCCCAACTTTTCACATGCTGTAAAACACGTTTATCTGATTTCTAAGGTCATGTTCCCCCCGGGTCAAGACGATGCCCCTCTCAGCTGGGAAAGTCTGCCAACAAGTGCTAAATGGAAACTATTTTTATTTTTGTTCGTTTAGTTTCCTTCTCGCATCATCAGAGAGCATTAAACCATGAAACATTCATGCTGGCAGAGCTCTCTCTCTCTCTCTCTCTCTCTCTCTCTCTCTCTCTCTCTCTCTCTCTCTCTCTCTCTCTCTCTCTGTCTCTCTCTCTCTCTCTCTCTCTCTCTCTCGCTGTCCCTCCCTCTCTCTCTCTCTCTCTCTCTCTCTCTCTCTGTCTCTCTCTCTCTCTCTCTCTCTCTCCTCGCTGTCCCTCCCTCTCTCTCTCTCTCTCTCTCTCTCTCTCTCCCTCTCTGTCTCTCTCTCTCTCTCTCTCTCTCTCGTCTCTCTCTCTCTCTCTCTCTCTCTCTCTCCCTCCCTCTCTCCCTCTCTCTCTCTCTCCCTGATAAGATAAGATAAACTTTATTGTCCTGAAGGACATTTGTCTTGGGCTTGTCAGGGCTAGTGCTTAACTTTTTAAGCTAACAAGCTAAATGCTATAGCTAAACAAATTCGATTAATTTGTAAAAGGCCTGATGAAAATATACGTATATATTTCTTAGTTATATTTTAAAGTATGTCGTAGCGAATCAATCTACCCGTTGACACCGGTACGTCACGCTCTAGCTTTTTACACTGATCGGGAAATGAAGTCGAAATCAGGAAATTCTTATCGGACCAGTGCGACGTCAATATTGCATTCTGGTTGTCGGTTGGTTTTAGACGCCATCATTTCCAGTGATTTGGCCAAATGCACATCAGCATGGAAAAAAAGAAGCGTGTTGAAGTTCATTACATTGATTCTAGTAGATCCCGCCCCCAGAGGAGGATAAGCTAACTATGTCCTCCTCTGCCCTCCACACAAATTTCCTTTCATAACGTAATCCGAGTGTCATAATGTATTTTTCTTTTTTCCAAAGGAGACATAACAATGATGTCTCATAATGGTTTATTCCGACCCCCGTCTCCTCACATTCATTCTTCCACCCCCCTCTGAGCCTCTCCAGCTGCAGTGGAATCCCGGAATCAATGATTCCTCTGCTTCATCTTTATCGAGGCGCTCCTTCAGAGGAGTGACTGAATTATGGGATGGTTGGGGATCAATGTTGTTTCCATCCAAACCTCTCATTAGTATTTCACTGCCACAGAGAAGCTTTTTAAAGTATTTTAGTGTTTTGGGAAAGGATTTAAATCCTGTTGCTGGCAGCTTACAGAGTTCTCTTCCATAAACCAAAAGCGTTCCCGCTGTATCTGTCTCCCTCCTCGTTCCACAGCTGCTCTTAAGTTGCAGCTATTAGCTCGGCTTGATTTATGTTCTGCTCGGAGCTCCTGAGATTCCTCAGCCGTTTTTTTTTACAAAGAGGAGGGGGTGGTGGTGGGGGGGGATTTGGGTTCTCTCCTTTACATTTCTGGGTCCTGATGGAAAGTGGGCACGCACAAGCTTTTAGTGCATAATGTACAACGTGTTTGCGAGGGGTGTGATGGCGATCAGGAACAGGAAGTGATTCTTACTGAGTGTCTGTGTGTGTTCCTTGTTCCAGCTGAGCTTCCAGCACAAGGTGGGAGTTCTTTACTGCAAGGCGGGCCAGAGCACAGAAGAAGAGATGTACAACAACGAGGGCGCCGGGCCGGCCCTGGACGAGTTCTTGGATCTGCTCGGCCAGAGGGTGCGCCTGAAAAACTTCACCAAGTACCGAGCTCAGCTGGATAACAAGAGTAAGATTAAACACACATTGGACCCGATATCCACGGAGCCAAAGCCGCACCTTTAATCCTGCTGAGGGCAGATGCTGCGTTTCATTTTGCCTTTTTTCAGGGCAGTAAATCTTTTTCTAGTCCATATATCTTGATTCTACAGAACCCCTGAAGTCCCTTGTGGGTTTTTTTTTTTATTAAACTGTGCCGGTCCCAAGCCCGGATAAATGGGGATGGTTGCATCAGGAAGAGCATCCGGTGTAAAAAACCTCTGCCGAATCCAAATGCCCAACAGAGAGCTGAATTCCAAACGTTGGGGCCCGGATTAACAAATATCATCACTACATAATATATATACATAAAAATAAAAAAAGTATATATATCTACGATCCCATATCTACGAACAAAAGCTGTTGGATTATTACTAAGTCCGGAGAGCGTGACCGTCTTGTCCTGTGTTACAGCGGACTCCACCGGCACCCACTCTCTCTACACCACCTACAAGGACTATGAGCTGATGTTCCACGTGTCCACCATGCTCCCCCACACCCCCAACAACAGACAACAGGTCAGTGAACTACACACAACACTTCTTTCTCCTTTTTCTTTTCTTTTTTTTTTACAGCTGTCTTTGAGCCGGTTCCTTCAAGAATATCTGACCCACCTTTCCTCAGATGCATGTTTTCTCAGACGGTGATTTCCTATCAGTTGAAAGCATGGCTGTTGCCGTGGTAACGGTGCCCCTTACTAAGATTTTAATCATTTCATCCTCAGAAGCTGGAGTGATTCTCTTTGGGGGCTTTAAAAAAAAAAAAAAATGTATGTCTGTGTGCTAACAAGTTGAATTAAGATGATGTCCAGGTGGAATTTGACCCGATAAAACTCTGTGCTGTCTCTGTGCTTCTTGTATGAAGTCCATAATAACAATAAAAAACCTTTGTTTAGAACCGGATGATGCGGTTGAATGATTCAGGACAGGATCAAAAATCTAAGCATCTGAAGTGTCTGAGTGATTCTGTTTCTCCTCCAATTGTATTTCAATTGGCGGGAGAGTGGAATAGTTCATTTTAATCCCTGGTGGTAATCTCTCGGCCCCTCTTCATCCCTTCATCCTCTCCAATTCACCTCCTCAACCTCTAATCCAGCTCGTTTCAAACTCGCGCTGACCCTCGCTGGCGTCTGTACCGAGGTTAACTAAACTCACAGTCCAACAATGCCGGCATTCTAAATTGGACGTGTGGAATCTTTTCGTCCGTTACCCAAGTAGAACCAAATTGGGTCCGAGCTTTTCATTCCCCTCATTCCTAATTCTTCTATCTTCATTTTAGTAGCCGGGCTTGTAGGTGGGTTCAGATGGGAATCTGTAAGTGGATGTGGTACAGCGATCCCTCCGTTCTACCCACTCATACCGCCCCCTCCACCCCCGGACTAAGCTCGGCACCATGGGTGATCGGGCCTTCTGTTCTGCTGGCCCTCGTCTGTGGAATGCCCTCCCTGACCATCTGAGGGCTCCACAGACGACTGACACATTTAAAAAAGGACTTAAAACTTTCCTTTTTAGCAGAACCTATAACTTTAATTAACATTAATGCTTTTGGTCATCTTTTTATATAGTTATTATTTTATTTTTTATTGATGTTTTTATTAGCTTTTACTTTGTAGCACTTTGAGATTTGATCCAAATGTAAAGTGCGTTATAAATTAAATGTATTATTATTAATTATTATTATTATAAACTGGGGTTCAGTCGCTGACATCGCTGCGTCAGAATTTTGGCCCACCCGTCTTTTCGGAACCGCTTTATTGAAGCCAGATTGGCGGGTTTGTTAGCATGGACTGCTGTTTCTCAGGTCCCACCACGGCGTCTCCCTCGTCAGTTCATAAAACATTCTCCACCCCAAAAATATGAGGGACATCAAAGTGTGTAGTAAAGTTCACTCCTAATCTTCTCCTGGGTCACCGGCGCCGTTCCCCTCGCCATTCTTCTCAGGGACGCTATTTTTGCCCGGTTTCCGGTATAAACTCTGATCTGTGCTGAGGTCAGAGAGGCCCGCAGCTTCTTGGATGTTTTCTGCGGTTCTTTCGTGACTTCCTGAATCTATCTTTGCCGCGCTCTTGGATGGATTTTGCGAATCTTCTATATTTGTAGTTAATGTGGCTCACGGCGTTTTTGTTTAACCCTTTACAGGCGGAAGAATTTCACTCACCTTCCTCCTCATCTCTTTGGAAGAGAGGAGGAAGGTGATCCTGCTTCTAAAAAAATGGTTTATTAAAAGGATGATTTTATTCAATAGGAAAAGTTCTTTATTTATAAAGCACATTTCAGCAAAAGGCACATTCAAAGTGATTTACAGAATCAAAAAAATTGCATCAAAGTGCAAAAGAAATACTAAGAAATAGTAAAAAACAAACAAACAGATATAGAAGAAAAATCAATTAATCAATAAAAGCTAGAATAGAAGAAAATCAACCGTCTTAGGCTTGACATCATTCATTTATTTTTCTTAAACAGGACTGTATAGAAAAGACCGAAATAGTAACGATTAAAGAAAACATCTTCAGCTTTGATTTAAAAAGAACTAACATTTGGAGCGGAAACTGCAGTTTTTCTTGGACCTTGTTCCAAAGAGCTGCGAGAATGTGTAATTATCATAATTAATATATATAATTACAGTTTGAACCCTTTGTTTGATGTTTATTCAGGTTGTCTTGATTTATGTTAAACTTTTTTCTGGAAAAGGAGAAAAAAAGGGGAGAAAACAAAAACCGTTTCATCATCCGTCACAGGTTTTCACGACACTGTGTAAATAAATCTGTGTCTTTGTCTTTCACCAAATGCCTCTTCTTCCTCACGTTTGTCCGACACTCTTCTCCCCCCTTTTTATTTTTAGTTACTCAGGAAGAGGCATATTGGAAACGACATCGTCACCATAGTATTCCAGGAGCCCGGGGCCCTTCCTTTCACCCCGAAAAACATCCGCTCCCATTTCCAACATGTGTTTGTTATCGTCAAGGTCCACAACCCCTGCACTGAAAACGTCTGCTACAGGTAAACACACGACCCGCTCCTCCGCGCCGACAACAAGGAGCAATCGAACTTCCTGGGGATAATAAACGGGAATCTGTTTAATCTTTCGATGCGCTCAAATGTCTCCCTGCTAAACGGCTCGGCGTGAACCTTTTTTTTTAAGAGCCCCTTCATTTGTGAGAATATTAATGGCGGCCCGCGGCGGGTTCTTTCTGCCGCGGCCTCGTGTTAATGTGCAGGAATCACGCGGCTCTTTTGATCCGTTCAATGATGATACAGTTATTATCTTCAGAGACACCTTGAAATTATGACTTAGCACTCTCCCCTGGAGTGTTTCTGCCGTCTAGGGGACTCTAGTTAATAACAGAGCAGTGGAATGAGCCCCCCCCCCACACACACACACACACACACACACACACACACACACACACACACACACACACACACACACCTCCCCAGAAATAACTCACGCCTTATCATTTAAAACGCTCATTATACGACACACAGTTCAGCGTTTCCTCACTTTAAATGTCGTTTCTGATTCCTCGATTCCTTCCTTTCTTCCAGCGTGGCAGTGTCCAGATCTAAGGACGTGCCCCCCTTCGGCCCCCCTATCCCCAAGTCTGTAACTTTTCCAAAGTCGGCAGTTTTCAGGGACTTCCTGCTGGCTAAGGTCATCAACGGAGAGAACGCCGCGCACAAATCAGAGAAGTTTCGAGCCATGGCGACCCGTACGCGGCAGGAGTACCTGAAGGACCTCGCCGAGAACTTTGTCAGCACCGCTACTATTGAGAACGCCGTCAAGTTCAGCTTCATCACCCTCGGGGCCAAAAAGAAAGAGAAGGTGAAACCCAGGAAGGACGCGCATCTCCTCAGCATCGGGGCCGTCACCTGGAGCGTCCGCGCCCGGGACTTCGGCCAGTCAGCGGACGTAGACTGTCTACTCGGCATTTCCAACGAGTTCATCGTGCTCATCGAGGAGGAGTCCAAAAACGTGGTCTTCAACTGTTCCTGCCGCGACGTCATTGGCTGGACTTCTGGGATTATGAGCATCAAGATATTCTACGAGCGCGGGGAGTGTATCATGATGTCGGCGCATGACAACTGTGGCGAGGACATCCGGGAGATGGTGCAAAGACTGGAGGTAAGATCTAAAGAGTCTTTGTAGAACACTGAATATCTACTGGATTGGATCAGCGGCGGCTAGCTGATCCTCGATAGCGTACTTTTTTATGTTCTTCTTTATATTTATAACGAGTATATTACAGTATGATTACATGCTGCCTTGCGTCCATTGGTGGTGGGGTTGTTCAGCTGTTCACGCATTACTGCGTTCTTATATGACATTGCTAAAGCAACGCAGTTGTTAGCCTGATGGTCTTATTTATGCGCTACTAGTCACGACCAGATGTACGTGAGATGGGTTTTATTGTGATCATGAGGTTTGAGTGGTAATATTACGAAGTAATAATTTAACGAGAAAAAACGTTATAACTTTACGAGAAAAAAAAGTTCGAACTTTACGAGAAAAATTATACAAATTTAAAGGGGAAGAAAAGTCGTAACTTTACGAGAATAACGTTTTAATTTAAGGAAAATGAGGAATTTGGGGAATTATTTTTAAGCTACATTTCAATAATAATATGACAAATGCAAAACTTTTTAATCTTTTTAGAGATAAACACAACATGATCATCAGTATGAGAACCTTCAAAGCGCGTTATAAAAAGAATGAAAAAAAGACGATACTTCCAAACTTCCCTCTCACCAGTCTTAAAATTACGGCTTTATTCTCGTAATTACGACTCTTCATTCTTATTAAATTTTGACTTCTTTCGTGACATTCTTTTTCTTCATTTTGGTGTAATTAAATAATTCTTAGTGCTAGTTACATAAATCCCGGTTCTTATTTTTACAGAAAATAAAGCGCATTTTCACCTACTGTTCGCTAATGCGGCATTTAAGGCTATGCCTTCTGGTGAGAGAGTCCATTACCCAGTTTAGAAAAAACAACTCTCCACTATATCCGTCCTTAACCTGCCTTCAAACTGAAATTAGTATTCCATCATCGCGATTGTGCAGTAAATCCATTAGGACTGTGTTTCACACGAAGGCTGTGAAGCTCCTGGAGGAAACCATGCAGCTGGGATCGCTGCGGTCTCGCTGTGGTAAAACAATCCATTCCGCAAATATTGCCCTTGCCATTGTAATTTTACTACTCACCACAAACCTTGTTATTTTACTCTCTTCATTATGTCAGCTAAACTATTTTTCTATGTCAGTCCTGTCGGGTCTCATGTGCTTCAACTCGGATCCCGGTCTTTTTCTTCTCTTTCGTTCGGTTTCTTTCGTTTGCCTTTTGGTCTCAACATTGTGAGAATGGCTGCTCATAGATTTTACACTTTCTTACCCTCCTGACCTCCGAACGGTTCCTCTTTGTCGACCCTGTCGGGGTTGCGTAGAGGCAGGAGTGTCACTTGAATGCGAAGCTGTTCGCTGAAGTGCGTAGAGCCCCGAGAGGATTATGGACCTCCTGTTGATAGCTTTCTTTGGCTCGTCACACAAAATCAGCAAAGGTGTACGGTCAAACATTCAGGTCACACCAGCGCCGATGTTGTTCTGCTCCTAGTCAGGATAAACCAAAAAAAAACAAAAGATGGACGCGGCCAGTCAATTTAATGGAGTGTGAGATTAGCGATGACGTGACAGAGGACTGTTTCTCATTTTGTGGATGTCTGGATGAAGATGATTTCAGTGAAATCGACGTTATTTATATTACCTTAAAACAAATCAAAAGTTACCTTCCTGGTCTCCAGTCCCGGCATTGGGATTTGGCAGCCGATGCCTTTTGTTGCTACTTTAGTTTCCTCGCCGTGTTTACTGGGCCTCTAATCAGACAAGCCTTTTGTTTGCCTTAAACGACATTGAGCTTGAATCCAAATGCCCAAACCTGAGCCGTGCTTGACCTTATTTCTTTCTCTGCTTACATGCTTTCCTCCTTGTATTCCGTTGGTAACCACATCAAAAGTTCCAAAACCTTTAACAGACCCCAGCCTGCAGATCATCTGTTCAGCCAAAAACATGGAACATGAGCTTCTTTCATCCGAGGATTACAGTCCGCATGACATCATCGCACCTAAAAGCAACAGTCCCACGATACTTTGACCTTGGCGAAAGACTCATATTATATGACTCCTTCGCCATTATAAACCCTCTCCCAGAATTTGGAATCACGTTGGGCTCAGCTCTCTACCTGGTTTCCAGGTACTCTTTAATTCTTTTATGAGCGAATGACACTCCTAGTCCAAAAAAGCCCTTATTTTTATTTGTTAAAGCATGTAATCATAACTAGATACAACCCTTGGTCCAGATCCACTACAATAATCCGCAGATTTGTCCTTGCCATATTCCAATTCAATCAACCAATTTTCATCATTAGCAGTCAAGTAGTTTTTATTGGATCCTGCTAACAGACATACAGACAAACTAACGCCGGCAGAAACATCCCCTACTTGGTGGATGTAATTCAAATCACTCATAGCAGAGTAGACATGGTGGACAAACAGGTTTTGCACATCTTGAGCCATCAAAGACCACCAAATACTTAACATGTAATTACCATAGTGAAACTTAAAGGGGCCCCTCAATCCAGCCACAAAGGGGTCATAAACCAGTGTAGCTCCAGTACCAGTCTCAAATAGCCGGCTAAAATCTATTCCAAATCAACATGTGGAACACGGAACTGAATTCCAAACTGGTTTGGTTGTAGTCCGAGTTGACATGGACCGCCACTAGCATTGTAATCCAGCAGGGTGGGTCAGAACGAAGATTGAGAGGGGGAAACAAACCTGGAGACGGCGAGAAATGAGGAAAGGCAGGATTGTGGGGGGGAGAGGGGAGTCTTTAAATGTTAGCATAATGTAAAGGTAGAGCGCTAGCTGATGTGATGGAGAGAAGGAAGGTGGATGTATTTTGCCAAGAGGCCAGATAGAAAGGCAACAAGGCTAGAAGCATCGGAGGAGGGTACAAAAGTGTTTTGGAAATTGGGTAGTGATGATCCACAAGGAGGACAGCGATGGGTATGAAGATAGAAATTAGGAGGGAAATCAAATTCAAAATTCAAATTAATGAACGTTATCAGCGCTTCTGAGATGGAAGGGAAAGATAAGTTCTGGAGTTAGTTGGATGATGTGATGAAGACTTTTCCCAGCGGTGAGAGAGGGGTGTTTGGAGAAGACGTCATTGGTCATGTTCATGTGATGAAGGGGAAAGAGGAGATTAGGAGTTGATGGGTAGGTATGGTGTTAAGGGCAGGAGTGTGGAAGGACAGATGATGGTGTACTGCACAAAAGGGAAGGAAATGGCTGTGGGGAATACGTAATCCAAGAAGCAGGAGGAGCACAGGGTGACTTAGGAGCGGCGGTAGGAGTTGGACCGCGTCAAGTGCAGAGGACGCGATCCGAAGAAGATTGGAGACTGAGAAAAGAGGTGACGACTTGTGAGCAGCGTTACGGTTTCATGCCAAGAAAGATTAATCCAGATACGATGTTTTCTCTGAGAGTGCTGGTGGAGAAGGACAGAGGAGGCCAGAAGGAGTTGGTTTGTGTCTGTGTGGATTTAGAGGAAGCGTACGACAGAGTGCCGAGGGAGGAATTGTTTTATTGCATGAGGGAGTCTGGAGTGACAGAAGAGTATGTTAGAGAGGTACAGGTGATTGCAGCAGTGAGGTGTGCAGAAGAAGTGATAAATGGGTTTCGAGGCCGAGTTGGGACCGCATCAAAGATCGGCTCTGAGTCTCATCTTTTTCGCCATGGTGATGGATAAGCTGACAGATACGGTCAGGGGGGAGTCTTTAGGGACCACGATGTTCGCGGATCCAAACGATCTCCATCACGATCACTAACCATCTAAAAAGGTTAGGGATGCAAGGAGTAAAGGTGGAGAATGTTCAGGTGTTTATGTTTATGTACTTGGGGTCAACTGTCCAGACTAGCGGGGGGTTTGGACCAGAGGAGAAGAAGCATAGCAGCAAGAGTGAAGGGAAAGGTTTACAAACATGGCGGTGAGAGCAGCTCTGCTGGAGGGTTTACAGACGGTGGCTCTGACCAGAAGACAGGAAGCAGAGCTGGAGGTGGCAGAGTTGAAGATTTCCAGATGTTCTCTGGAAGTGAGGAGGATTGACGGGATTAGAAACGAGCACATCAGAGTGACAGCCGAGGTCAAAGGTCTTGGAGACAAAGGAAGAGAGGCCAGATTGAGATGGTTTGGACACGTGAAGAGGCGGGACATGACATGATGCTAGTCTTGTCTATTATTTTTACAACGTGAGGCAGAATTCACACATTCATTCACATTCATACGATGATGACAGACATGTGCCACCTGATCATCAGGAACAGTAACCATTCACTTTTTCACTCGATCGCCGCTGGAAAAGCCGCCGGGAGCAATTCACACATGTTGAAGTGTCCTTACGGAAAATAATCAACCCCAGACTGCTCTGCATCCAACTCAAGAATCAGCATCTTCAGTATCCCATGAGAATCAAGAACAGTAGAGAGGAATGGAGTGACCCTAGCAATGCCAAACTGTGGGTCACATGTTCAACGTCCAGCAGAATGACGAAGGTTTTGCCATCTCTGCAAAAGCTGCTATTAGCGACGAGTGTTATCAGTGCTAGCGCTACTTCTGACTGTCACACCAGTGACACCGCTTGACAGATGTGAGGCTGATATTGTTTGTTTCCTCGGGGCAATGTTTGAGGTTTATGTCACCAGTTGTTAGAAGCCATCATTAGAGTCTGAGTGGAAACCCCTTTGGTCAGCGGTCACACACACACACACACACACACACACTCACACACTCACACACCGCCATACTTCATGTCACCATCCTTGTCAAAGTAACATAACAGTCCATCAAGCTATCCTGTTTTTCTTCAGCCACTATGGATTCCGGCCATTCGGGAAGGAAAACCTGAGACCATTAAATTCCAGAATGGACTAAATAAAAAGTCCTAATAAAAGCATTTAGAAAGCCATTAGTCAGCCTAATGAATTTCTGACAAAAGGCAGTCTGATTCATGGGCCTCATACCCGGGCCGACGTCTTCCTCATGCTCAGGCCATTTGCATTAAGACTTTGCCCCAGAGAGCTTTTGGACTTAACATTTCCAATTTGCCCTTGATGTTTAATGCCGACTGTCTGTTGAGTTTGAGGGACACCTCACTAAAGTGCTCGGCTAGTGTAATCTGCCTTTGAAAACTAAATCTCGGAGCCTGTATTTATTGGAAAACTAAGCGGCTTCTCCGGCATCATTCACAGCCCTGTCCTCGGTTAATAAAGTTAATAAAGTTTTAGGATTGTGGCTGACTATGAGGTCTCAGGTCCCCCCGCACAAAGCGGGGTAGGATTTCCGCCACTCTGAGAAACTGCTGCAGTGCTGACAGGCTGGTGAATGTGTCCCTGAATGCAGCTGCCGCTCTCGGGCAACTGGAGACGGACACCAGCAAACGAACCAAAACTAATCTGCCGGGTGATTAAAGCTCACTGGATGCAGTGTGAGTTTTTTTTTCCCAGTCGTGTTGCAAGTTAATGCTTTGAGCTTCTGTTTACTTGCACTCGCCTTCAGTCCCTAACTATCATCCTCGTAAACATTCATAGCCTACAGTCGGATGTTTGCGCTGCTGCTCAGTCTGGTCGTTGCGTCTTCCGCTTAAGTCTTTTGCTGTTGCGAGAGGTTGGCCTGAACTCCAGTTGAACCCAAATGCATTAAAGCAGAAGCTTATGCCAAGCCAGCATTTGACCGTAGTCAACAAATTACCTTAAATGCAAGTACAACATTGGAAAACGACAAACTCTCCTTCTTATTCGGACAGGGTTGCTTACTCTGAGCATTTTCTTTTTTAATTCAGATGTTATTCGAATAAAGGGGTTCACGTAAACCCACCTTGTGTCTTATGGCCCAATCGGATCCTAGTTCCTGCCGACAGAGATGGATTAAACAGGCTGACCACGGGAAAAGTTCTGATGTTTTCTCTTGTTAAGTTACGCTTTGATGCTCTTTGAATGAACCAAACAGACGCTCATTTTTAAGGACAGTGTTTTCACTCTGCTGGGGCAGAAGATGTGTTTCTTTTTGTAATCGAAGCCACATTTCTCTGAGATAAAACAGATATTGTTCACTCCTCACAGCCACTGTTGGAATATACTGCGTAGAAAAAGAAAGCTTGTTTTCTCTTTTCCCCCATGTGGTCGGCTGCAGCCAAGCGTTGAAATAACGAATTTTTTGGTTCTTACATCTTCTGGATCCGTTCACACAATGTTTGCAGTGGCTTAAACATGACCGGTGCACATGACACAGTCAAGCATTGTTTGGCCTAGTTTATTTAAAACTTACTTTCAAGAAGCACCCAGATGGAAATGTCAATAGGAAAGCAGCTCCATGCAATTTCCTCTGTAAGGAGTACTTAAGGAGTACTTAAAGCCTGAAATATCGCCTCAACGCGAAGCACCAAGCGGCGGGCTCAGAGGTCAAACCCAGCCCAGTAACCACTAGCAACTAGCTTCGTCATGCAACACGAGAACAGAGAACATTCAGAGGCAGACGGAGATAAAGCCAGCTTCTTCAAACGTGTTTAATATTTAGAAGTAAGTGCATCTTTCTGGGGGGGGGGATCATTAGGACAAGTGGTAGAGACGTCCTGGACCTGCTGACTGGTCTGCCAAGCAACGTTAAACATTCTAGGTTGCGTACTATTTTTGAAAGAGTTGACAAGCCGACAGGTAAAATCTCACCTTTAGTTCTCGCTGAAGGATCGGTGGCCGGATATTTTCAACCGTTTCCTCACCCGCACTCATTCATCTGGTGTATGGTTTTCTAACTGAGACATGGTCTGATCGCTATGACAACCAAGTCTTAAGTGTCTGCGCGAGACACTTAAGTCATGTAGTGTGAAGAAACATTATTTTCTATTCTTGTAGTGTGCATGTGCTTGACACTGGCAAGAAGACGATCTGTGTAGATTCTCATTATGTGTGTGACGAAACCAGATTTAAAGAAATCGCCTTTTTATTTTGAAATTGCTCTAGATTTAGTTGAGCGGAAATCTGAACAAAACATATAAAAAAACTTCAATCAGAGAAGACAACATGTAGAAAAGATGAACGATGTATTACAACAGATGATCGGTGATAACGAGTCTTTTAGAAAGAGAAGCGGCATAGAATATCCCCTATCCCTTTGGGGTCTGGATACTGGTGGTGGTGGTGGATGATGACCCTGCTGAGACTGATGAATGACGAGGCGGATGGATCTGTGAGGAGTGGGTGGAGATGGGAAGGTGGAGGGCGTTTGAACCACCAGCATGAAAGAACTAGATGGACGGACGGGGAGGGTCAGATTTAAGACAGCAGCCGATGGTGATGAGGTGATGATGAAGCTGAACTTGCCGGTGTGACAGTGATTGATGGACGAGGCTACATGCATGGGTGCAGCCGACATCAGTTAATGCCCCAGGACGTGAAGGAAGTAACTATAGTATGGGTGAAAGGTGAGGATAATGGTAATATGAGCAGTAAGTGTACCAGAGGATCATCTTTCCGAGTGAACTTTCGCCGGATCTCCATCTCCTGACCTTTAAAGGTCATCCTCTATCTCTTCACTGGTTCGCTTCTCCCCAGTTGACTTTGTAAAAGCTTCTCACTGTGAATATGGCAGCTCAATTTGTACCGTGAATAATGAAAACGTTTACTCTGGTTCCAGATCACCACCAGGGGCTGTGAGACGTCAGAGATGACGCTGCGTCGGAACAGCCTCGGGCAGCTGGGTTTCCACGTCAACTTTGAAGGCATCGTCGCAGACGTGGAGCCCTTTGGCTTCGCCTGGAAGGCAGGTTTACGGCAGGGCAGCCGTCTGGTGGAGATCTGCAAGGTGGCCGTCGCCACTCTCACCCATGAGCAAATGATTGACCTACTGCGCACGTCCGTCAGTGTCAAGGTGGTTATAATCCAGCCACACGAGGATGGCGCCCCCCGAAGGTAAGCCGTCACTTCTGTTACGTAGTTTCACGAACTACACTAAATACTACTAGACTGCATTTGCAAATGTTCCTTCAGGGCTGGAGGTGGGGGCTCAGTTTCAAGGGTTCCTTTGATCCCTTGATGTTTATTTGGCTGTGGACATTGGGGCTGTTAGGAGAATTTCTTTGATGTTCCTTTGGGGGTGGAGCTGTGGGCTCGGTGGGCTGAACAGAAACACTGAAGTGGAAGGTGCAGGAGACAAGTGGCTACAGAAGTATTTGAGAGGCACTCAAACCCCTTTTCCACCAAAAACAACCTGGTGCTAGTTCGGTTCAGGGGTATCTGAGTACTTTGTCTTGTTTTTCTTGTTTCCATGCTGCTTCCCAGAATTTTCTTGGACACTCGCTCTCACGTTTGAGATTTCCAAACATGCAAAGCTAATGTTTTAGTTTTTTTTGTCACATATGGGTCGGTGTTGATCTCTGTTGATTCCTCAGGAGAGGAACTCTTTGTATTAATGCGGCTTTGTTGCCTGAAAAAAGCTGCAGCAGGTCTGCAGAGTCAACACAGACAGTCAGCGTTTCTCGCTAATGATAATGAGAGCAGCACTTTGATTAATGTCTGACGCCTCGCTGCCATCGTCTGACAGCTCGCATTTGCAGATTGCTTTGTCCTAACCTCGCCCAATACGCTTTCAGCAATTAGGATGGTGTGTTGGGCTTTTTTGGGGGACACACCCATGGTGCCAGTCCAGAACTTCCATTATGATAAGTGACAGGTATGATTCAAGCAAATATTTAGTGATGAAAAGGGATGAAGGTCTGGGCGGAAATGTTTGTACTGAAAGCTCAGCGGCGTGTTTTGAGTGTGAAGTACTGCCGGTCCTGTGAAATAACGACTGTTATTCCTTCACAATCATATTTTCGGCATATTTGTTTTGTTTGTCCCCCAGGCAGACAGATTTGTGCACCACAAATGCAATTTCCACTTTGTCAGAAATAACTAGCAAAATGACTTCCACTGATTCTGCCTCTCATGTTTTGGTAATTGGAATATCTCTAGCTAACAATTCAAAGGTTCTGCATCCTTTCATGGGGAAAGGATGCAGAACAGCAATATCTTCTTGATACACTGATTGAATTCTAAAGACAATTACTTTTGTTTACTGTTTGTGAATAAGATTATGAGTGGAAATATAAGACTGATTTGCATGGGGGGGTGGAGCTTGGGTTCCAGTTTCAAGCATTCCTTTGATTCCTTTGATGTTTCTTTGGGGTAGAGCTGGGGGCTCTGTGGGCTGAACAGAGACGCTGAAGTGTCTCTGTTCAGCCCAGTGTGAAGGAAGTCGAAGAGATGAACGGCTTCAGAGTATTTGAGAGATACTCAGAGTTTTATTGGAGTTGTCGGTAAATGTAGAGGCTAGCAATAAGTCAGACATTAATGCAGGACTCTGCATTTATATTTCTGAAACCTAGAGTAAACGTTGGCAGGGGTTTTGGCTCCTAGACTGTTTTTCTACTTTTTAGGAAGTTACCAATTTATCCATCAGTGTGGACATCATGTCGTGCTTAAATATAACAAACCAGACTCTTTCCCCAAAGGGAATTGTATCTTCCTTTCGGCATCAAATGAAAATGAATACATATGTCTATACATACATCCCGTACTGCTGAAATCAAAGACATCGCAGACTTGCTTAACACATTCCATACATGGATCCGACCTTAGATGTACTTCATGTCAGTTTGTCACATTCAGCAGTGACAGAGGTTATGTTCTCTCCACATCAGCTCACATAGAGGTTTGTATTTGCAGGGATTTCTGGGTCTTTGGACAAACTCCTTCCAACTGGAACATGATATCAGTGGCAGACCTGATCCGAAAAATCGGTTTGTTTGCGTGTGCCATTCCTCCAAACACCCCCCCCCCCCCCCCCCCCCCCCAGATTGCGGGTTTACACGCCTCATCTGTGAATCCAACGCAGCACCCACTCTGGCAGAACCGACACTTAATCCTCTTACTATGATCTATGATGATACAATCATAGTCGCAGTTCAGGCAAGCCGGACGCAGACAAAACAAACATCTTCCAGATATTATGATATGATGTTTGTGCCGTTTGAAGACATCTGGTTTCATTTCACGGACGGTACCAAAGCCCTTATTACTACCTCCAGCAAGGAGGTTACGTTTCCACGCCCGTGCGTTTGTCTTGTTTGTTTGTGACTAATCAAATAATGAGCCGTGACGTCAAAATGTCGCTACTGCTGCCTTTGATTCTTTGATTTCTTTGATCTCTCTTTGGAACCGGAGCTTTGGGCTCAGTTTCATGAGTTCCTTTTATTGTTCACTTGAGGGTGGAGCTGGGGGTTCGTTGGGCTGAACAGAGACACTGAAGTGGAAGGCGCAGGAGACGTGCGGCTACATGGTATTTGAGAGATGCTCAGAGAGTTTGTACGAGTTGTCAGTAGATTTAGAGGCAGACAAGAACTCGGACATTAATGTAGAGGTCTGCATGATTTTTTTCCTGAACTTAGTGTACTGGAGACTCTGAGTGCTTTTTCTGGTTATGCTATGTGTCCATAACGGGTGCTATGATGCTAAATGCACTAGGATTGACCCAGTTATGGTGTTGCTAACAGATGCATCTGGCAGATTAGATGATACTACAGAAGAGTTCTATGGCGGCTCTGTTAGAGACCCCCCCATTCTTACTGACACACAGCTTTGTCCTCCATAAAGCCATAAGAACCAAAATGGTCGGTCTCGGGTACTGTGAGTGTTCTATGAGGCACCAGCAGATGAAGGGGTGAGAGGTCAGGAGAAGAATCTCGAGGGCCCTCCACTCTTTTCGCTGCTGCGTCTTGGAGTTGCCGAATTGTTGCAGTCAACAATAAGTGCTTCAGTTTCTCCGCCATTATCTCAAAGGAAAAGAATTCAGCAGGGCCCTGAAGGCCTCGGTCGGCTCCATGTGACCAGAGAGTGGGGGGCTGCTCTAACAACAAAAGGCAAGTCTCATGACCGCCAGACAATGAAACCCGGGACCCCTGCTGAAACCATTACAAGGAAAAATGCTTTAAGTGGGACTAGACGGAAAATATGTTCTTTGTTCCGCTTTTAAATTGTCAGAATATCATCCAGCCGTCGTAAATCTTTGTGTTTTGACCGGATTCACTGTCCTGTATAAATCATGAATCGCCCTAATAGTTCATATTTTACTCACTAGGAGGAGCTTTTAACCAAAAAACAATGTTTTTCAAACATAACTCAAAAAATATCCAATGGATAATTTTCTAATTTTATACCCACATAGACTTTGGTACGAGGAAGAACTGAATTGATTCTGAGAAAAGTCGGCTGGGGGGAGCCTTATCTCCATTATTCTTCGGGCCTGAATCTCTCCACCTTTGTCCGATTTAGTCCAAATTTTGGTGCATATGAATGAAGTAAAGTAGATTGATCTATTATTTCTTCTTTGTTTTACTCTAATAGTTCATATTTAATTCTCAACTTTATAAGAGAAATACTGTTTTTAAGGGCATAACTTTCCAACCGCCGGTCCGATTTAGTCCAAACTTGGTGCAAATGAATCGATGCCAGGAGATTTATTTGTGTACGTATCATATTTTACTCTAAGAGTTCATATTTTACTCAATTGTGTCATCAAAGATGTGCAATCAAACAACCGCATCAATAAAATATGGACTTTTGATGTTAATAAAATAGGAACAAATTGCCAGAGTATCCAGCTTTTGTGGGTCACAAGGTGTCAGATAGTGAAATTTATCTTTGAACCCCCCCCCCTTGCTGATAATGAGTATTTCCTCTGACATTCAGATGGCCACTTGTGACCTTTCCGCCATGGTGTCACCAGACTTGCCATCATGAATTTTCATCCGGACTGAAATGGAGCCGCGTTTCTCACTTCCTCGCTAACTCCCTGTGAAAAAGGTCAAGGCTGAACCGAAACTCAGAAAATCTGCGTCTGAAATTGTTTGTTTTAAACTCCCCTCTTAACACACACACACACACACACACACACATTCTGGCCCTTAAGATTGATTTGGGGGAAAAAAGTTTCTTCAACTCTTGAGTTTTTTCACAGTGTCATGCCAAAGGCCGGTGGAGGTGGTGGCCTGTGACTCTGAGTGTGGGAATGGATTCACTTTTCTTTGAGTCTCTGCGCTGCCATCAGAGTGACAGCTCTCTGACGGAGGTCTAAAGGTCCGGCGGTTACTTAAGAGCCGGCGGTTAAAGGAGCTGATTGCTCCTCAAACTGAGCTGAACTCATTTTTAATGTGGAATGGCATTTTTTTTTGTTAGGCCAAAAGTCACATTTTTACCAGACATAGCTTCTTTTTCTTTCTTTTTTTCTACTCTTAGTTGGTGTTGCTCGTAGGTTGTGTGTATTCTGCCTCTCTGAATGCTCACGTCGGCCATTGTGGTGTAATTTATAGCCCTTCACCTTTAGCTGGAAGAATCCAGCAGCTCTCAGTGGAATCAAGAGGAAGCAGGCAGCGATTTTTCTCGCCGTTTCCTGGCTTCCTTTTCTCTACGGCGGGCTGGGCGGCCTCAGAGAGACGGAAGCCTCTCCTCCACCTCGAGCTTCTCCATCACCACCAGCCTCCACCTCTTGCCTCCAACGCTGACCAAACGGCAGCTTCCTGCTCTTTCATCGTGATTTATACGCAAACATGCATTTTAAACACAAAACACCTTCTATACTATGTAAAAAAACAACAACTTGTACATGTATATATATATATACATATATGTATATATATACATACATGTATAAAAGCCATCACATCCAACTGATTAGAGGAATATCACTTGACAATATGGGTAGAGACATTTATACAAAGTACTTTCGACACGTCGTCATCGTCGTTCACAGTGTGTGTTTCTTTTCTCTACCTGCTGCTCTGCTTGCGGGTCACTGAGGCGGAGCTTCAGCATCATGTGAGAAACCCAGCCGACCCGCTCACGGTCGCCGGTGCACAAAGCGAAAACGGCGGTGACCTTTCCCGTCCACAGGCTGTTTTCTGGGAGTAACGACATCTGACACCCTGGAATTACCACAAACACACAGTTAATCAAGGCGAGGAGGGGTTAAAGCGCCGCTAATGAACCCACAGAGCAGCAGTTCTGAGGATTTAACCCTCTTCTCATCAGCCCTTACTTCTGAGCTCTTCATAAACTACTGATCAGCCATAACATTATAACCACCGGTCTAACATTGTGGTGGGTTCTCCACTTTTTGAACAAAGAAAATCCCACAAACGCTTGAATGGACGGAGATTTTCCTGTGGAGGCCACGTCTGCCTGAATGTTTGCATTCATCAAACCATCCCTGAACAGTTTTTGCAGTTTCGCAATGCCTATTATCCTATCCAAAGAGCATGAAGGAGTGTACTTGTGTAATCAGCATGAAGCTTTCCCGGCGGGACATTGTCCATATCATCACACTGCCTCCTCCGCCTTCTTCCCATAATGCATACTGATAACATCTCTCTCCCTAGGAAACACACCCTTTTACAAGATATAAAAGAAAATATGATTCATCAGACATTCTCCGTCCATTCTTCTGTGGTCCAGTTCTGCTGCTGCCCATTGTAGTTGCTTTCAGCAGAGGGCAGGAGCCTGTAAGATACCCGACCCGGTAGTTCAGCCGCCTTTATCAGTCGCTCCAAACGCATAAACATCCAGGAGAAAAAGGTCACATGTTGTCTCGTGTAGACTGGTGCCGTTTTAACGAGATACACAATGTTATCCTTCCTCTACCTGTCGGTGGTTATAATGTTACGGCCAACACTTTAGTACCCGGTAGCTTGACCCGCCAGCATCTGGGATGTTCTGAAGCAGTAATGCCTCTCATTAGGCCAGTTTCACCGTTCCGTACGTCGGGTCAGCGATGCATGCTTTATATGTGTGCGCTGAATAAACCATGGGGCCCATCACCGACGCCCCCCCCGCCGTGAACGAGGCCGGCTTGTCCACGACGCTGACCAGATGTGCTGAGACAGATACGCGAGGATGAGGAGGGAGCTGAGGACAACCTTATGACACCCACAGGGACCGGTAGACCGGTCCACCACCTCTGGCCCAGTTTGATGAAAAGGTCATCAAACTGGATCCCCTCCCTGTAGATTTTAGGAAAATGGCGGCGAGGGAACAGTGTGATGTTTTTTGGAGAGCACTCAGTCTGCTTGAGTCTGTAACCACCTCGTTAAAACCCCCCACCGGTCCGTCCAGACATGCCCACCCGACCTTCCTCAGGATAAAAGATAAGGGTTTGCATGAAACAGCCTGGTGAGGAAGAGGAGGATCCCCTCTCTGATTAAGAGGAGGGATTTATGGCTGCTTTAAAACTGCCTAAATGTTTCCCCCCTCGGGGTTAAACCTCGTTTGAGTCTGTTGACTGGCGACACTTTAAAGAAATATTCATGACGGCGTATTTGTCGTAGTGATAAAAAGAACCGTTAACATCAGCATCGGCTGTGCGGCGCCGAATAAAAACCATGATGGAGGAAATAAATTCTGATGCATTACTAGATTATATTGTGCATTTATGGGCCGATTTTATGGCCATAATAACCGAACAATAACTTTGAATTACAGCCATCGGATTCTTTTACTTAACCGCATCATCAATTATCACCTCCGCCAAAGACGTTTTCACTCCGGCGCGTTTTTGTTCTGTCTGGTGGCCATTTTGTATTTTTGTTTGTTTGCGAGCAAAATGATTATTCCTTTGATGTTCCTTTCGGGGTGGAGCTGGGGGCTCAGTTTCAAGAGTTCCTTTGATTCCTTTGATGTTCATTTAGGGTGGCGCTGGGGGCTCAATGGACTAAACAGAGACGCTGAAGTGGAAGGCGCAGGAGAGGAGCGGTTACAGAGTATTTGGGAGATAGAGAGTTTGTTGGTGTTGTCGGTAGAGTCTAGAGGCTGGTAATAACTCAGACATTAATGGAGAAATCTGCATTAATTCGTCCTAAACTTAGGGTTCCGTTGTTCCTTGACGAAGGTTCTCTCTAAGTACTTTTTCTAGTTCTGAGCTGTTTTCACTAAATATCACATTAATTAACTTTGTAAAGCAGTGCCGAAGTTTCTCACGTCCCTCGATGCTGTTTATCTCAAAGTTTTATGGAGCCGTTTTATCGCAGTTGCATTGCAGACCCTGAACCTTCTTCCCTCTTCCCTCCTCCTCCTCCTCCTCCTCAGGGGCTGTTCGGAGCTCTACCGCATACCCATGGTGGAGTACAAGGTGGACAGCGAGGGGACGCCCTGCGAGTACAAGACACCCTTCAGGAGAAACACCACTTGGCATCGGGTGTCCACGGCTGGCGGAGCACCTTTATCCCGGGTCTCCCCCACCCAGGGTCCCGAGCGCCTGCAGTGTCAGCAGATCCTCCAGCAGCACCAGGCGGCCATCCCACGAAGCACCTCCTTTGATAGGAAGCTGCCAGACGGGTCCAGGTAAATCAGCAACAGCAGCCACTCCTTTGTTATGAAGGTGGTTAAAACTCAGCAATGAGAGCATGAATTTTGTTCAGGCCTCTCGTAGGGATTGACCCAGATTCAAAGATGGGAGACTCTGAGAGCTGTAAAAAAAAAAGTAAATAAAAAAATGACTTGTTCTAGTCTGAAATAAATTTCTTGTGTGGCGGAAAGTTTTCAAATTATTTATGGAATTTCCAAACAAAACGGATTTTTTTTCCCCAGCATACAATGTGTACAAAATACAAAATAATAAAATAAAATTAGGTTCTACATAGATAATAATATGTTCATCTTTTGTAAAAAGTGCAAAAAAAGGAAATAAAAGGAAGTAACAGTTACGTATTTAAAGAAAGTGACTCTAGACTAGAAGACATTACCTTTAAGTTAAGCATTCATTTAAAAAAGTGAAAAGTGAATTCATTCATTAATCAGGGTTATGACCGACACCAACAGGTGAGCAGAAACAAAGAGAGTCTCTCTCATGAACTTCAGGCTAATCCTTGGAAGAGATGCTAAGGAGCCCAGAAACGCTAAATAATAAACGTATTAGTAAGTCGCACGCATGTATGTATAAAAAGAACGCACGTTTTAATGATCACCTCCTCCAGCCGTTGTGTTGCGTTAAAAAAACGAAAAGACATTTAATTGCTTGCATTAAATGTCAATTGCAAATTCCTGTTTTCTGAGGTGCAGTTGCTCCTGGCTGCATTTGCAAATATTAGGAGCGATAGTCTAGAGAGCATGACTACATCAGCCCTGCCTCTCACCACGGGGTCATTTAACGTTTGTTTTTGCTTGATATTTATAATTAAAAAACAGAATTATTTTAGATTTAACTGGAAAATGAGAGTTTTTTCCGGCTGTTGTTGATGTTGTTGATGCTTGTGTATAAAAACTTTCCATTGGAAATGATTCTGTGAAACTACGCCGACAGAGAGGGAGACTTAAAAAAAAGAATAAAGTTCATCTATTTTGTATTCCAGCTGTAATTTGAGTATTTCTCTAATCTCCTTGTTGGTTCGGAATTCTATAAAATAAGAATAAAGCTTCATAATATCTCAGATTAAACGTGGTCCATTAGAGTCGCGGTCGGCCCCCCGATGTGGACTGCTTGAACCCCCCCCTCCCCTTGCAGGTAACCGAGAGAATATTTTCTCCACAAAGATCCGATCGGATCCTTTGAGATGAACTCTTTTGATCTCTGAGCCTTTCTTCTCTGGCTGAGGCGCCGTTACCCTGCGCCGTCATTTGCATACGCATAAACGGAACATTTTAGGCCGATGGATTCACAAAGTCTGCTTTCATCCTCCCTCAGATGATGAGACTTTTGTTCCTGTCCTACATGGTGTGTCTTTGGATCGTCTGCACTGATCCGTGTGAAGCAGCGGGGTGGGGGGGTCTACTGAAACCCCCACAGTTGTCATCCCCTTTCCAGCCTTGGTGTTTCTGACTATCCTGAGAAAAATGGTGGCCTTCGTAGCCTCAGAATTCCCCCTCACTCCCTTCCTTACTAACCCTCTCCCTCTCCATTCCTGCGCCCTTCTGAGGAAGAGGCGGAGCTGACGATGATGACACTGACGCATCAGTCATCTCGCCCATTTACAGCAGAAACAAAGAGAGCGCCCCTACCCTCGCCACGATGTGTAGCACCCCAAAGGGAGTGAGAGGAAGAGGAGGAGGAGGTGGAGGAGGAGTGGAGGGAGAGGGACAGGAGGGAAATAATAAGCAGGAGTATATTCTTAGAAGAGACTCCATGTTTTTTTCTTCTTCTTCTATTTAAAGGTTGTTTTAAAAGATAACTCTGACTTTGTGTTTTTACGTGTCAAACTTTTCGTTTTTGCATTTTAGCCTTTGAGACTTTCTGATTTTTTTTTTTTCTCCTGCATTTCAGAAAGTTCAAGTTCAAGTTTATTTCTCCCAGGAGGGTCATTTGTTTTGTAGCTTAGAGCGTTGACATAAAAGACACAAACATGAAGAAGCTTAAAGTCAGCGGCACAAAAATAAAAATAATAATTTCATACGTTTTTGCTACTTTTGTGATTCGACTCAAACTTCTTTATCTTTTTCTATTTATTAATTCTTTTTTAGAGATTTTTAGATTTTAAAAAAAATGTGTTTCAGGTGGGCATGTAGGAGTATTAGGGTCATATGAAAAAAGAAAAATGGAGATTTGGAGGTTAAGGTCTTAACATTACATGAAAAAAGTCTCAATTAATACTAGAATAAATTTGTAATTTCACGGGACTAAAGTCGTCATGTTACATATATGTATATTTATATATATTCATATTATATATATGTATATATATTCATATTATATATGTGTATATATATTCATATTATATATATTTATATATATTCATATTATATATATGTATATATATTCATATTATATATGTGTATATATATTCATATTATATATATTTATATATATTCATATTATATATATGTATATATATTCATATTATATATGTGTATATATATTCATATTATATATGTATATATATATTCATATTGTATATATATATATATATTCATATTATATATGTGTATATATATTCATATTATATATGTATATATATATATTCATATTGTATATATATATATATATATATTCATATTATATATGTGTATATATATTCATATTGTATATGTATATATATTCATATTGTATAAGTATATATAGTCATATTGTAAATCTATATAAATGTTGTATAGATTTACATTGGAGACTGTTGGAATAATTAAAATATATTCCTGAGTTATGGATTCTGCTCCTTCTTTGTCTTCTGGTTGTTCCCCTTGGTGTCGCCACAGCGGATCATCTGTCCTTTAGCCCGGACCGCTCCGGTTTGGAACTCAGTTTCATATTCCGCATATTGATTTGGTATAAGTTTTACACCGGATGCCCTTCCTGACCGAACCCTCCACATTTATCTGATGAAAATAAGACTTGCGGCCCGGCCGTTCCGAAGAACACGCGTTCTGATCCAGATCTCTGAAGCGTTATCCCACCCACCACTCGTAAAATACGACACCTTTTTCCCCCGTCCGGCTGAGATGACTGCAAATGTCTGCAATGCTGAATGTTACTGCGGCGCAGACAGAAAAATAATATTCCGAATCCCCCCAGAACTTTACATTAAGCCAAAGAGGGAGACGAGGACGAGGAAGAAAGCAGCTGCCGCTGGTTTTATATTAAAGCGTCTGGACCTGGTGGAGGAGAATCAGACTTAAGTCAAGGAGGAAATGTAGGGGGCTTGTTGGAATTGTTTAATAATGTGTGCTGTGACGGAGTTCCTGACAACGTGTCGAGTTTCTAATGGAGGTCCAGAATAATGAAACCCGATGCCAAAGATGTCTTACCTCATGGTGGGATTTTTGAATTGTTTTTTTTAACAAAATTAACCTTCATATTTGTAGGTATATGCAATTGTGGAACTTAATATTGGATTATTTGATATTGGATACTGATCAGCCAGACGCATCTGTTAGCAGCACCGTAACTGGGTCAATCATATAGCATTTAGCATCACACCACCCATTATGGACACATAGCATAACAAGAAAAAGCCCTCAGAGATCTCAAACCTCCTCCAAGGCACAACAAACAGAACCTTAGGTTTTAGAAAAATCCATGTAGATTTCTCCATTAATGTCTGAGTTATTGCCAGCCTCTAAATCTACTGACAACTCCAACAAACTCTCTGAGCATCTCTCAAAATACTCTGTAGCCGCTCGTCTCCTGCCCTTTCCACTTCCCCATCTCTGTTCGGCCCACTGAGCCCCCAGCTCCACCCTCAAGTGAACATCAAAGGAATCTAAGGAACCCTTGAAAATGAGCACCCAGGTCCAACTTTAAAGGAACATAAAAGGAATCAAAGGATCAAAGGCAGAAATAGCCACATGGTGAAGTAACTACTCTAAACATCTTATTTTTTAATTGAATTTTAGATGCTGCAAAACACGTAACGTCACCAAAACGTAATCACCTACAGGAAACGCCAAAATCTACTTCAGGGTCAAATTTCATGCAAATCCTTTTTGTAGTTTTTCCGTAATCCTGCTCAAAGCAACAACAACAAACGAACAAAAACGCACAGGGGTGAAAACACGGCCTACTTGGCGGCGGTAGAAAGGAGGGACAGTATCTGGGAAATACATTTTATTCTCATATGTATGAAGACCTGGCTGGAGATTTAATGGGAACGCCATACCGTCTCTGCTGCCGCCGTCACACTCCCATCTGGTCCTCTCACCTTCTTCGGCGAGGCGTTCGAAAGGGAGTCCTCCGGGCAGCAGACGTGACTCCCAACACCGCGTTTATTTTTCTCTCCAGACCACAAATTTCTCCTGACCAGGCAAAAATAAGCAAAGAAACCTCCCAACAGGTCAGGGCTTATTGCTGCACAGCAATAAACACTTTGGACAGCTTAAGTATTGGTCAAAGCCAAAGTATATAAGTGAGTACAGCTCTGACAGGTCACGGGAGGAAAGACGGTTGGAGAACAAGAGTCGATTACACACTTTCCTTATTACTATTACTGATCCAGGTTTCTGTTTGTTTTCTGGGGAAGGAGACACCTTCCTCCACACGGAGAGTTCCAACGCCGGAGCGACAGGAATTCTGGTTTCTGTGACACCTCGGCTTCAGAGTCAATAGAAAATAGCGTCGCCTCCACCCGTGTGACTTGGCGGAGGTTATGCGAGCTGTGCTCTTGGTCTCAGATTTGTTTTGAAGCAGGATAACACTTTTGAAAACTGGGTTCTTTGTAGGGGAACAAGTGAAAGGATTTTAGGGGATCGTTAGAAGACGGTATGGATCTAGTATTCTTTTTTCTAATCGGAGTAAAAGTCGTGTTGCCCTGGTTGTTTGTTTGGATATAATCTTTCTGGATGCCCCCAAGTTATTAAAACCATTTCAGTCAGAGAAGACAAAATGAAGAATGAATTTATTCCTACAGATGATGCGTAATAATGAGTCTAAACTTTCTGCTGCTCAGATTCTTGTGATTGAAGGGTCTCTGCCCTGATTAGCAGCCTGGAATATCCACCCTATGGAGTCTGGATGCTGGTGGTGGTGGCTGATGACTCTGCTGAGTGATGGGTTTGATGGCTGTAGGTGGAGTTAGGGAGGTGGAGGGTGCATGAAAGGAGAGAGGGTCAGATTTAATTTAGCCGGTGAAGGGATGTGGGGCTGAACATGCTGATGCATGATGGGATGGATGAGGCTACCTGAGTGAAAGCAGCTGGTATCCACTGATGGCCCAGAGGTGGACCAGGTAACTGAGACTAAGCAGGTGTGAAAGGCGAGGAAAATAGAGTGGTGTGAGCGGTAGTTGTGGCCCGAGTGTGCAGGAGGATAGTCCCTCTGTAGGAGCCACATCTTCAAAAGAAATGATATCTATGCCTTTAAAAATGTATTTTATATATATATAGCTAAAATAATAACTTTATCTCCAGGATTCGGACTCTGGGTTCAGCAAAACCCGGTCATGAGTAGAAGCAAATGTCAGAATCGGTGATGTTTTGACAAAGGATGTCCGTTTGTTCACACCTGTGGATCTTCTTCTCCTCTGTTTCTGCAGAACAATACAGGACCTGGAGAACCCCCAGGTCATCTCCTGCAACAAGGGGGACCAGCACTATCGCAGCTCCCCTAGTAACCAGTCCTCCTCCAGCGATCCGGGACCTTGTGGAAGCGGCACCTGGTCTCAGCAGCCCGGATATGATGGGTAGGGAACCAACGCGCACTGTAAAAAGAAGATTACTTCAACCGTAGAAGTATAGAGGGTTGGAAGTATTTACTACTTTATTGAGAAGTTAACTTAATTCAGGTTACTAGTTGAAGTAATTTTTTTTTTATTTCAAATTCGGGTCAACAATTTTCCTTTAACAGTACTTGATTACACTCTAAAAGTGTAAAAAGAAAATTACATTCCTGTTCAAATCTCTTTCAGAAAACTTTTTTCGCGTGTCTGAAAGCTGGTTCCGATCAGACGAGTGGATGCGCGTAAAACACCGGGTTGGAAAAGATCAAAGGTCGCGTAAACAGACGAATGACATTGCAATTCGGAAAAGTTTAATTGGGATCGGAGAAAAGCGTCCGGTGTAAACCCACCTAACGTAAACCTCTGCGATGTTCGGTGTTTTGACCTGGTGGTTTGGTGGCGGGCGTGACCCTTCAGTCACACGTGATTGACGCCTGTCAGTCGGAGTCCTTGACATGTTTAGGCACCATGACAGGAATAAGACGAGATACGATTATCGTCATCGTCCCCGGAGGCTGAGCGATTGTGCAGAAATGATCTCCATGCTGCCGACCTCAGGAGGAGACGACTGGCACCGCCGTCACGCTGCACGGCGGCGGACATGTTAATTGGTCCATCGATCTCCCCTTTCAAGCCTTCTTCACCGATCATGCATCCCCTTGGTCTTCTTCAAGCTTTAATCAGCGGATTGAAGAATGTCTTTCTCTTCTGTCGGAGGAGAAAGGTCTCCTCTCAAGCGTCGCCGAATAGTTTCTGTCTTTTGTTATAAGCCCGCGCCGTTTGACCTTTAGCGACCTTGAGCTAATTGCTTTACATCCGTGGGAAATCGATTGAGCATGACCGGAATGGGGGGGTTGTGTCTTTCTCCAGGTGTCCCTCCCCTATCCTCCATGAGAGGACAGGGGACATCCACGGGGGAGACGGGGAGATCCACAGGGAGAGGGAGCCCACCCTGGAGAGAACCAGGTCTGCAGGTGGGTCTCGTCTTCCTCTTCGGCCGCACATCCTCTCTAGATCTTAAATGTTTTACGTGTTATTCCCGCTTCTCCACTGACGTTCCGTCTCCATCCACAGAAGCCAAGTGGCATCTTCCATCCACCAAGATCCTGAACCCTCTGAAGCAGCGAGAAGGAGGGAAAGACTCGCCCAACAAGTTGTCCAGGGTGAACACCTGACCTACTTCCTATCATTGCTTCTTTTCACAGGAGCTGCGTATAAGACACTGCGAGCGTTTGGTTTTTTTTTTTACGGTTGTTTTGGAAGTGTTTGGAGAAGTTCTGAACTCACCAGAGTAGGAATGAGGTCGAATTATTCCTGAAGCAACCAGCAGCTCGTCGTTTCAGGCTTTTCTGGGACACATTTTTCCTCCCGGTTGAGTCTCTCCTCCTTGTTTTTCTCTATATTTGGTCACACACTAGTTTTTTTATTCCTGCTTTGATACTGGAGGCCAGTGCACACGTCTCCCAGTGCTTTCAGCCAGTCCTGCATTAACCCGGGTCAGTGAAGGCAACATTCATTCCTTCGTTCCTCGGAATTCTCTCGCGCCGTCATTTTTAGAATAAAGTCGTAACATTACAGGAATAGACTCAGCTTTTTATGAGAAAGGGATAAAGTCATATTCTTATGAATAGGTAAAAATGTTACAGGAATAAAGTTGTATGAGGAATAAAAGTCGTAAGAATCAAGTTGGAATTTGATGAGAGACGGCCAATATTATAAAAAAAAAGGTTTTTTTTTTTCAATAAACGTCATAATGTTACAGGAATAATGTGCGAATAAAATGTCAATATTACAGGAATAAAGTTATACGAGGAAAAAATGATAATATCACAGGAATTAGATTCTAAGAGGAATAGAAGTCGTACGAATGAATTTGGAATTTTATCGGAGAAGGCCGATGTGAAAAAGTTCCAACTAAAATAGAAAAGTTATTATAGTACAGGAATAAAGATGTATGAGGAATAAAAGTCGTAAGAATCAAGTTGGAATTTGATGAGAGACGGCCAATATTATAAAAAAAATGTTTTTTTTTTTCAATAAACGTCATAATGTTACAGGAATAAAGTTATACAAGGAAAAAATCATAATATCACAGGAATTAGATTCTAAGAGGAATAGAAGTCGTACGAATCAAGTTGGAATTTGATGAGAGAAGCCCAATATCACAGGAATTAGGTTATAAAAAGAATAGAAGTCGTACGAATGAAGTTTGAACTTGATGAGAAATTGCCTATATAATGAAAAAGTTGTAATTTTATAAATAATAAAAGTGTTTGAAAATGACCCATGATGTTACAGGAATAAACTATCTTGTTTATGTAACGCACGGCTGGACCAAAATGAATGATATCGAGCTGCTCAAGCTCTCCAGGCATCAGTGAACGATTGTTCCTGCTTCTCTCAGTCCATTTTTAACGTTTTCCTGCAGACGGTGATGTCAGAGCAGCTTCAGTTAAAGGCATTAACAGGAAACAGAATTAAAATTGTAGCTGTTGGGGTTGTAGACGGCGTTTGAGAGGTGAAGGGTTTCCTAGGGGACAGATGACTCACTCCCAACAGTTTCACTCTATAAACCTGGACTGTATGAGTGACACTGGAGACCATTGAATAGCATTAGTATAAAATTAGCTCCTAGCTAATCCTGTCAGCGCGTCAGAGGGGGATTTTATATATAATACATTATATATATATATATATATATTTAAAATGCTGTGTGCGTGTTGTAAAAATGAGATGCTGATCCATCGTTAATCAAAAGCTCGATTTTAGGTTCTGGTCGACCCGACCCGAGGATTAATCTTGCTTGTGGTTATAACCATTGGCTTTGTGTCGCTGGCAGGAAGGTTCTGGGTTCAATTCCACTGTTTGCATATTCTTCCGTGTTTGTGTGGGTTTCCCTCCAGGAGCGCCGTCTCCTTCCCACAGTCTCAACAAACACGCAGAATATAATTCAAGAAAAGTCACTTCAATCCCACTTAACATATATATTTATATATATATATAAATATATATAATAAAATACATGAGCACAATAACAGAACTAGCAAACAAAATCATCAACAAATAAATATATATATATTGCATATACAAATATATACAACATATATATATATATATATATATTCTATGTATATATATATATTCTATGTATATTCTCTGTATATGTGTAATACTCATATAATATATATATAATATAAATATATACATATTTATATATATATGTAACATATATATATATATATATACACTTAAATATTTATATATACACATATATAATATATACATATATGTGTGTTATTTATATATGTTAGATATATATTTAAACATATAACATATAATTTATATGGGGTTAGGGTTATATATCTATAAAACATATATATATATATATTTATATATATATATGTTATATATCTATATGAGGAGCTCCTCGTTATAGTTTGTATTATTATAATATAAAACTCTAATGGCGGACAGATCGTCAGAGAATCTGAATCCTGCGTTTTCTCTCTCTGGGTTCCTTCTTGTTATGAAGAAGGAACTCACGACTTTTCACCGTCAGATTCCTCGAGAAAACAAATTGTCGCCTCCGTCACTAATCCCCCCCCCCCCGCTGTTGGTTGAACAACCGTGAGAACTTTGCACCCCCTGTTTGACCCCGTTTGACTTCCTCCCTTTCTCTCTCTCTCACCCCTGTTTCACTCTTTTGCGACTAGACGGGTGATAAAAACTCGAGCCACTCGAGCAGCAACACTCTGTCCAGCAACGCCTCCAGCAACAGCGACGATAAGCACTTTGGTTCCGGAGACCTGATGGACCCGGAGATGCTGGGCCTCACCTACATCAAAGGGGCGTCCACCGATAGCGGCATCGACACGAATCCCTGCGTGGGCCCCGGGGCCCGGGTCATGATGCACGGCAGGGCAGGGGAGCCGGGACACCCTTGGGTGTTGGAGCACCATGAGGACAGGGCGTCAGAGGAGGATCATGGGAAGCTCTACCTGCCGCAGGGCTACGCCTCCGCTATCATGTCAAGTCACGTGACGGAAGGAAGCATCGGTGACCTGAGCGAGATCTCATCCCATTCCAGGTACAGACGACAAACAGGAAGTGGTTGTTTTGTTTCATTTAATCTGTTATTCTAACGTTAATATCTGCCGTTCAAAGGGATCTTTGGTGTATAAAAAAAATAAGGTTTAAATAATCCCGACAAATCTGAGCTAGACCTACGCTGCCGTCCCCAACAGCAAGGGTATATCCCGCCGAAAAGTCCCCAATCCCGTGCGTTGTACAAGCAATCCTCCGGATAGAGCTCCTCAAATTTGTCCACAGCTCCCCCTAGTGAGTAAAATACGAAATGAACCACATGTAAGAGGAATTATGGCTGGAAAACTTTAAGATATAAAGCTCCCCCTAGTGTCGGAATTATGCAACCGACCTTTCCTAAAATCAACTCAGTTCTTCCTCACACTAGCGTCTGTGTTTTTCTAAAATGTGAAAATGATTCATGTAATGGTTTTAAAGTTATCGCGCTAACAAGAAGGATCGGCGGTGGTGACGATTCTATAATAACCCGACTTTTGTACCTGGGTTAAGGTTAGCCTAACCCGTCCTCTCGTCATCATCAGTGCGTCTGATGTCAGGCCTTTTCCTCCCTTTGATTTAGAGTCTGCTGTAGCTTCCTGTAAAAAAAGAAAAGGACCTTCTTGTTTAAACAAACTCATGGTTCCATTTAATCCAGCCAGACTGTTTTATTGGTTCGTCTGTTGATCCAGACTTTTGTCCGGGGGGTAGATTTCAAATCTGCAGTTTTGGTCCGAGTAAAACTGTAGATTTAATGAGTTTCAAACAGTTGAGATCGATGTGAAAGTGTCCTTCGTCATCGAAATATCCTTTCAAAGAACAGACGACGCTTCCCTCCAGTTCTAGAGACTCCTGGAATCAAAGGGGGAAAAAATAAGGAGACTTTTGGCTTTTCATGCTTCTTCTGCTCATTAAGTTGATTTCATGTCATTCCGCTCACATTCACCTGTGATGGAGGAGAAATCCGTCGTACGGAAGAGGATTAGGGCCACATTAGGCGAAATAACCTTTTTTTAGGGGAATTTGACGTTATTCTCGGAATACTGACTTAATCTCAGATTTCTGACTTTAATCTCTGATTTCTGACGTTAAACTCCGATTTCTGATTTTAATCCCAGAACTCTGAGTTTAAGGTCAGATTTCTGACTTTAACCTCAGATTTCGGACTTAAATCTCAGTTTTCTGACTGTATTCTCAGGATTCCAAACAAAAATGTCAGAATTTTGAGAATAAAGTCAGAATTTCGACTCTAATCGCAGAATTATGTTGTTAAACTCATGATTAAAAAGAAAAAGAATTACCATGTAGCCCTATCCTGAGTATAACATCAAAGTTTCAGGTTTAAAATCAGCATTATAGGATTACAATCCAAATTTGTTGATTAAAGTCAGAATTCTGAGTTTAAAGTCAGAATTCTGTGTTTAAAATAGAATTCTGAGTTTAAAGTCAGAATTCTGAGAATAAAATCAGAACTTTAAGATTAAGTCAGAATTCTAAGATTAAGTCAGAATTCTAAGATTAAGTCAGAATTTTGAGATTGAAGTCAGAATTTTGAGATTAAAGTCAGAATTATATGTTTAAATCAGAATTCTGAGATAAGAGTCGGACCTGCTCGGCGCTCTTCAGCCTCAGTCGTCAGCGATTCTCTCCTCTGTATGACCTCGCTCTGACATTGATCATGGATCACACCCTTTTCCATCGCTGGGAGCACAATCCACTTTGTTCAGACATGCTGATGTAAGCGACATTCACACATGCAACGTCGCCCCGGCCCATTATCGGTTCTGTTCTGTTGAGCACACACACCCACACAAACACATGCATGCATGGAGATTCCTGGCTGCAGGATGACCTTTTCACTCAACCATGCTCCATCACACCCCCCCCCACAGCCTGACCTGTTGAGCTGAGCTGAAGCCTATGGGAGGGGCCGCCGTCAAGTAGGAGCAACGTGGTGGTGGTGGTGGTGGTGGGGGGTCATACGCACCAGACGGGGGCCCATCTGGGAGAGGAGTGGTGTCACATAGGGTCGGACCTGCAGCCACTCACAGTCTCTCTCCGTAAAGTAAACGGGTATGGTTTCGTTGATGCCACACAGGATTGTGTTACCGCAATCTGTTTGGATCATTGACCCGTTTGGGAGTCGCCAGAACTGTCAAGTCCAGTACATCATCCGGAGATGAGGCGGGAAGACGCGCCAGAACCGTAACCGCTCCGATTCCTCCCACCGTTCATCTTACCGTCTTCCACAGCGAGGTTGTCATCTGAGGAAACATCACAGCAGCGGGAACCCAATTTTCAGGGTGTGGCCCAGATGGCGATGAATATGTAAATTGGGTTTAGAGCCTCCGGCTCAGTCCAACTCTGATGTCCCGGGGGGGTTTAACTGAGAACGTTTTGCATTCAAGTTTTACAGATTTTAGGATTAAACAGGACAGCAGCTAACAGATGAAACCTAATCAGGCGGGTTTATCTGAACCAAAAAAAAAACTCTGCCTCTATATTAATGGAATGAACGATTAACACATTCAGAACAAACTGTTTTTGTGCTAAACGGCATAATAAAAACAAAAAACAATTATCCACAAAGTTGATATTTCTTAGAAGATACGAATGAAACGTTTATCTATGGAATAAGAAGGATTTCAGAATTAAACATCCTTTATTTTTATTTGTTTTTCTCTAACTAAAGCATTAATTTCATAATTTCATCGAAATTCCATTTTTTTTAATTTACTTTTTTACAGTGTAGTATTTCATCTTAATAACTGCCGGAATTAATTATTTTCAGATTCCTGAATCAATAATAAACAAATATTTATTTATTTATTTACATTTATTATATTATATTTTAGGTGTTTTGAAGGTATTTCACTTTTTTTATGCTTTTGGGCTCTAATCCTGCACTGTTAAAAAATATTGTTTATCATATTAAAGAAATAGCTAACTTGTAAACTAAATTAAATTATAAATTTTTGAGTCAAACTTATCAATTTCAATTGAAAATTCTTAATTTCATTGAGGGTGACCAGTCAAAGTAGTTTTTTGAGTTAATCAAATAAAACATTTTTTACAGTGTAGTTGTGGCCATTTCTTTGAGTCCATCAAAAATATTATTTTTCTACCTCTTAACCTTTAAAACAAATCCGTAAATAAACATTTGTTTATTATGAGTGCACAATTCTGACATTATTTTATTCCTGCAGCGTTTCAAGACAAATATTATACACTGTAAAAAAAAAATTTTTTAAAAGGATTTAAAAAGTTGGAGTAGTAAAATTAAGAATTTTCAACTTACATTTTGGACTCAGTAATACTTAATTCAATGTTTGTTACCAGTAGACAAATATTTTTTTACAGTGCGCTGCGAGAAAAAAAAAGCCTCTCTGTGATTCGATGCAGTTTTCCTTTGATCTAGTTTGTCGGTCGATCTTTAAGTAAATATCGGAAGGACAAAGTTCAGCAGCGGCGAGCGTTTGGCGGGCTGGATGTGACTCATGCTACAATGTAGGTTAGCGGTGAATTAGCGTGACAGGGACAATGACGTCATTCGCTCAACGCCGACAGCAGATCTGCTCGATGAACCTTCTTCAGTTTTTAAGTTAAAATCATCTTGTTGATTTCATTTTCATTGTTCATGTTTCATTTGCTCTTTCGTGTTTCTTCAACTTTGTTCCTTTTGGGTCACTTTTGAGTTACGTTATGTGTTATTTTTTATTTTTTTTTGCTGTCTGGGTCAGTGGCTCGCACCACTCTGGCAGTCCCCTGGCCCGCGGTGCCAGGTACTGTCTGTCCGCGGACTCCTCCAAGGTGTACACCATCCCTCAGACCAGCAGCTCAGGGCCAGAGGTTCTGACAGAGCCGGGGCCAGGGCCCGGCTCAGAAGCCTGTGGTCAGACGCGCCCGCAGCCTGCTGGCAAACTCCCAGCGGGCACGACGCCGGCAGATGTTGATGGTGATGGTGATGATGATGATGATGCCCACAGCACTGAGGGACCTCCCAGCATTTCAGAGTGTGGGTGAGTGTGTGTGCGAGTGCATGTAAGCAAAAGCACCGACTGTTTAGTTCTTCTCTTCTCGCCAAAACCCTTGTAGTCCAATTATGTGGTGCTGGATCCAGGTCAGCCCGGTTAGCATGAAGGTCAACACTAATGCAAAGCTACGGCTAACTTTTTAACCCTCGCTAATATGCTTCTTCAGCACCGTTTCTCTCGCTGAGACCCTGTTCGGACCTGGTTTCTAAATTAGTTTTGGGCGATCGGATCATGAGCGGAGAGCGAGACACATCGCAGTTTACGCCTGTGTCCCTCATGCGTCTCCAAATGTGCGTTTAGTTAGCGGTCAAGCCAGTCAAGCGGCTAACACGGGCTAGCTAACAACTAGAAGGTGTTTCAGGAGCTACTGGGGACTATTCCAACTGTTGAGAATGCGGTGGGACATTTTTAACACCAAAAAGAAGGAGGCTTCGAAGGATTCAGAGATTATAGCTGGCGAAACGGACTAAATCAAATATCGCATTATCATGAAGACGTCTACGAAGTTCTTCTTCCAAAAACTTTTATTCAACTGTCTCGCCAAATACGACACATAAGATCAAATTTGAACACATGTTGATGATGATGATACGATTCTGCTCCACCAGAAACTGGTTGGTACTGAATAGACATTGAAGGCATCATGCAGTACATGAAAATGAAACGCCGTTAGCTGACAGCTACGTTAGCTCTCTCCTGGACGCGTCCTGGTGGTCGTTTACGCTTGTACTTAACGGCGCGTCTCGCCGTCCGCTTGTGATCGGATCGGCCCGAACGCATTTTAAAAACCAAAAAGTCCAGACGGGGTCTCTGTAGAACTGTTTCCCCCTAGAATCGCAGTCCCGCGAGATCCAAACCCAATCCAGCGCAGGAGCCTCCCCGATGGCCTCAGCCGTTGAGCACAAACTGGCTTTGATTGAAACCGACAGCCACCAAATAAATAAGCTCAATGAAGCCGCAGACATAATACACTTGGCACATGTCGCTTCTGGTTATTGATCCGGCCCGTGAAGCCGGGTCCCATCGGACCGGCAGGCCGTGAGTTTACCGGATCAGAGCTCTGCTGGGAGCCGCACAGAACAACCCACTGCTGTCTCACTGGCAGTCCAAAGACGGCTGCCACAAAACACCCTCTGTATCAGTGGAGGAGGAGGAGGAGGAGGAGGAGGAGGAGGAGGAGGAGGAGGAGGAATGTGAGGAGGAGTAATTAGACCAGGCAGGAGAAAAACAAATGAGAGGAGGAGGATTTATCAAATTTCATTTTGAGAAAAAAAACTCAAATTTTTCCGTATTTCGAGAATAAAGTAGAGATATGGAGACGAGCTGAAGCCAGACGCCGTGGATGGTGGTACTGATGGTTCTGGTGGTTGTGTGGATGGAGGCCTGCAGAACAATCAACGACCCGAAAGTAATCACACTACCTCGTCACATCCATCGGGAGGATGCCCGACGACAGACACACAGAAATGACAATTTAAATTTATTTTTTTTAAATCCTCCGATTCAGTTTGAATTTTTTTCTCAAAACGATGGTTTTGGTTTTAAAAGTTCAAAGTAAAAGAAATCCGTATCGGCCGGTCGGACCATATGAAAGAAATCCGGGATCTGCCCAGAACATTGTAACCGGTGCTTCTCCAGAACCCTACAGTACGTTCAGAATCTCCAGACCTGAATGGGCTGCAGAGAACGGTGATGGAGAAACGGAGGCAACGCTCCGATTGTGTGAGTGTTTGCTGGTTGGAAGGTCTTTTCTGATGGCGTTGAGGGGGGGATGAGGGACCCCCAGCTCTAGCCCCCGAGTTATTCCATTTAGGCGGTGAAATCTGCCACTTAGGGGCTCTGCGATTGATTACATGAGCCTGAAACGACTTATGAGAAAAGCTGCGTAACTCAGTTACCCTCCACATTCTTTGTTTCTAATTCCCGCGGTTTTTATTTCGGCGCACATAACCGCGCCTCATGATGAATGTCCTAATATCTATCGCCAACAGCATGAAGTTTCTCTTCCTCCTCTCTACAAAGTTCTTCCTCTTCTTCTTTTTTAATGTCTCTGAACGCTGAATGTAACGCAGGTTTTGTCATGATGCTTCTAACCCCCCCGTCTGTTTCTCTCTTGCTGCTGCTTCTCCTTCCAGAGGAGCGGAGAGCTTGTTAGCCTTCCTTCTGACAATGCTGAACGAACGTTCAAGGTACCCGGTCGGTCCCAGTCAACCCAGTGGCCCCGGTCTGACCCAGCCTGCTCCCACTTGCACTCCACCCCCCTGTCCCCCCCAGCACCGCCCCACTCGTCCCTCACAGCAGCTCCATCACGCCGAGGGGTGGAGGTCAGCCAGCTGGGAATCAGTGGCGGTGACATTTCCTCTGTCTCCTACAGAATCCCCCCTGCGTCCTCCTGTTAGACCCCCGTGATCTATGAATTCCAACAGTTACGTTGAAATCGGCCCCCCAAGTTTTTAATATGGCTTTCTGAAAGTTTAGGGGAAAGAAAATGCGATTCGGTCAGTTTACAAGAATTTTTTTTTTTGTATATTTATAAAAGGACAAATCGTGAAATTCAAAAAAAAAAAAAAATCGAATTCATAAAATGATTTAATTTAATGGTAAAATTTTGTATTTTGATGGAAAATAGTTAAATATGCAAAACCTTTTGGTAAATCATGTTTTTAGAAACTATTTAACTTTTTTTTCTTTTTTTTTTAAGTTACATAATTCTTTCCAGTAAGTTCTCAGATGCTTAAATATATATATATATTAAATAACGTATGCCAAAAGAAACAAATATCAAATATGACGTTTCTCAATAGCCTTGGAAAAAGCCTCCCCCTTTGGCTAGTGGTGTCCCCCAGGGCTCCATCCTCGGCCCCTTACTCTGTAGCATTTAGCAGGCTAGTTGGGTTAAATTACAAACAAGTTCAGTCACATTTTTTCAATGAGAAATAGAGACTCGACATGAACTCCAGCAAAGAGTGGAGCGGGACATTAAAGGGTTATTAAAGGGCAAACAAATATAATCTGATGGCATAAAACGTTTCATGTATTTTCTCTGTTCTAGTCTGAAGCTAAACAGAATATAGAATCATCCGTCTCACATGTCTGGACTTAAACTGTTTGAACGCACCAAAAAAAACACAGTTATGAATATTATGTTTAATTTATATAGATAAAGTTACAAACAAGTCTCACAACCACCCAGCTTCACCAGCCTGGCCGGTCCTCTACTCCACCCTCCCCGGAAAAACATCCCCCTCAATATCATTCCATCGATTTTGACTCTAAAAATATCCCGCTGAAACTCAAAACATGCCACCTCCTGTGGAGCCTCCTCCCTCCCCGTCTGAGCGCCTTCCTTTCTCCCTCTGTCGTCTGAACACTCCCCTAAAGTCCGGCTTGTTCCTGGGTGACATTTATATCCAACTCTGTGTTTTCTTTCCTTCCTTTTTTACCTCTTGAAGTGTCTACGATCGAGGGTTGAGCAGAGTGAGGTGGGACACCACAGCGCCGGATGCTAACATGCTAACAGGGCTCCACCTGAACGCTTCTGGTGAAAGTGACATTACTTCCTGTTGGGCGGCTTTAGCTCAGCGGGTAGAGACCGAGGTCCCTTGCTACCTGCCGCGGGGTCCGTGAACCACATTGCACCCGGTGCGCTTCGCTGCTCCTCGGGGAGGTCTCGGAAGCAGCGAAGAAAATTATTATTATTATTATTATTATTATTATTATTATTATTATTATTATTATTATTATTAGGAAACAGCTGGGCCCGTGCCGCGGTGGCCCAATGCCTCCCCTGCAGGTTGTGGTTTTGGTGCCCCGTCTGATGAGCGCCGCTCTTCTGTGCCCTCTGTCTCGTCTGCAGGCAGCTGTACGCCGAGGAGGCGGCCTGCCGGCTCCAGGCCGCCGAGCGGGACGGAGGATCGCTGCAGAGGCTTTCAAAAGACGAGTACATCAAAATGATGCTGCCGGACAGCCCGCCAGGAGAGGACCGGATCCGGGAGGTGAGGCCACGGCGACCAATTTAACTCCCAGATTAAGTGAGCAGGAGGAGATCCGGTGGTGCTGCAGAACACAGCTGATACAGAACCCTATAAAACCACTGACTGAATGACATTGGGCTTAAATTCATTTTTAACGAGGGCGTCTGGGTTTGCTCAGTCGGGATGTCGTGGATTAAAGAAGTTGCCGACTCAGCGATGTCTGATCTTCTCCAATACGTAGATGCACGCCATCCCGCGTTGTGACAGCACGTCCTATCCGTTTGTCCTGCTGATGCTCACTGTGTCATCTCTGCTGAAGTCCAAACGGGTCCGAACGATGATGTCGGCATTTTGTTTCGGTGCAAGCTCAATGTTTGCGCCGTCGTCTCTGCCGCTCTGCACGAATCACAAACCGCTTAAGAAAGAATTCCTTCTTAATTATTTAACAGGATACAAACAGAAAAGTTTAATAGGGGTCAGATAGTGTTTCTAACAACATGCTTAATCAAAAGATTGAGCTTTTATAATTACAATTGACAATTTTCCAATTTCAAATAAACAAAAAAATCTAATTTTCTCAAATCTCATCAAAAATCTCATTTTTATTATTTTTTTACCGAATGATTTGTCACTTTATGGTAAATTCAAAGTGTCAAAATGATTTAATTTATTAAGAAATGCCCCGAAGAAATTAAATAACGAATGGAATTAAATTTCTCCATAGTTTTTTCTCTTTTCCTTCATTTAATGTCCTACCCCCTAACTATTTGATGTCCTGGTTGAACACTTTTCAAGTCTCTATTTTTGATTTAAAAATGTTTTTTTCAGAGCAAATTTAAGAAAATACTATTAAGAGATAGAGATCTGAGATATCGGTGAATGAGGCCCGATGATTGGACATATGATGTCATGGTTTTCAGATGTTTTTGATTGTAACTGCAAAACAATCATGTCGCTTCCAGGATGTTCTGGAAGAATCTGTCCAGAACTCATCATCGGGTGAATCGGACCGTTTTTTGAGAATTCCCGGACCTTTATTACGTATTTGCACAGAGAAAAGTCTCACATTTGATGCGTCTGGTATTACAGTATGATCTTTGTTCTAATCCCCCTCTGCAGTCTGACTCAGGAGAAAGAGTTCTGACCCGCTGAATGTATACTGTTCTTGTCTGGGAGAACTTTTCTGCATGTTTTCCATCATTGGCCGGCGTGTAGACCAATCAAATGACAGGAATTTGTAAAAAAAAACAAAAAAACAAAAACACAGATTTTTCTCTAATTAGATTAAAACTGTCAGGTTTGATTTGATCAGTAATTAAACCGAGTCCATGTTTAATCTTAAATGTTGATTTAATTTTTTTGCCATTGTGTGCGGGAGCAGGTGCGGAGAGATTTCCTTCGTCCGCCGCCGAGTCCGGTGGGACGGCGGTCCTCAAACAGGCTCACCATTGTGTAAAGGTGGCGTAGAGGAAAAACCCTTCAGAGATTATTCTTTCTCTCCCACGTTTCCTTTTCTGAACCTCCTGTGGGAAAAAAATACAAATCCAGTAAATAGGTGTTTTTCCAACATATCCTCCCCGCCGGTACTTCACAGATTCCCAGCGTTGGCTGTAGTCTTTGTTTCCATGTGGGCAGCGCGTCTGCAAAATCAATTAAATGGCGGCGGATCTCTCGGGGAAAAGAGGACTGATAAGAATGTTGTTGTTTTTGTTGTTGTTGTTGTTGTTTTTTAAAGAGTTCAAATGCGCCGCGTCCAAAAACCACAGCGAGGACCGACGCTAGGGGGAGCTTCCTGTTGTTGTTTCTCATTTTTCTGACTTAACTCTTAAAGTATTTCATGGATAATTTTCAAATTGTATACCCACGTAGTATTTCGTGCAAGGAAGAACTGGATTGATTTTGGGAAATGTTTGTTGTATAATCTCAACACTAGGGGGAGCTTTATCTCCAGAGGTGTTTGGGACATAACTTCTCAACCGTTGGTCCAGTTTATTCCAAATTTGGTGCAGATGAATCGACTTGAAAAGATCTTTATTTTATATGTCACGTTAAACTTTAATAATTCTTACTTTATATACTCAGAGTTGTTTTTCTCTCTTTTTTCACAATACAAAAAACACTTTTCCTGACGTAAATCATTCACTTTTTCGTGGATGATTTTTAAATTGTATTCCAACATAGACCTCAGTGTGAGGAAGAACTGGAGTCATTTTGGGAGAAGCTGGTTTGGCTGTTGGGAAAATTCAAGCTTTACTTCCAGAAGTTTTCCGGCCATAATTTCTCAACCATTCATCGCATTTCACATTTCACTCACTAGGGGGAGCTTTTTTACGATACAAATACTCTGGACAGAACTGTATATTCTGTTTGATGAGTTCATTCAGGAGGATTGCTCGTAGAATGCGATGCATCGGGGACTTTTCGGCCATATGAACACTTGCTGTCGGTGGCGACGGCGTAGGTCTAGTCGCAGTCATGAATGACAGAGCAGCAGATTCCTGTTCAAAGAGCGAGAGTCTAATCTTGTAAAGTTGGGCGGGAGAAACTGGCATGGATAGAAAAACTCGCCGCGCTGAAGCCGCTGAGAAGTTCCTCGGAGGCAGCGTGTTCGCAGGCTGTTTGACTTCCACACGTATAATTTAAAGATGTACTAGTTGTTTGTTGGAATCTCACGTTGGGATTTGCGGGGAATCCGTCTTTGAAATGGAGACGCCTGGGTGTTGGCCTGTGGGGGTATCGGCCTCATTTTGGTTACAGCTGCAAAACCAGAGGCAGACATTTACCCCTCTGGCCGACTTCACCGCGTCTCATTTGTGGCCACTTCTGATGTCACCTCTGTAATATTTATGTAAGCTAAAAAGGACAATGATGGATCGGTATGGCCTTCATGGCTTTTTGTGTTTGTGTAGGAGATCCTCTGTCAAAAATCCCCGGCTCTGGTCGCAAAACGGGGAAACATCCCTGCAGCGGAATTCTGACTCCCTGTGAACGGCGGAGAATCCTCTTTTCAAAGCCTTCGCCGTTTTCTGAACTCTTTTCCTTTTGAGCTTTGACCAAGTTGTTCTTGCTGGTGATTTTAGAAGAAGAAGAAGAAGAAGAAGAAGAAGAAGAAACTTCTTCAATCCCAGCGATTCAAGCAACATATTTTTGCAGCCGAAATGTTAAACCGTGCAACTTAGTCCAGTCTCTTTACCTCTAATTGCCTTTGCATGAAGTTTGACACTGAGTTCTATTCTGTCCATAAAAGTCGTAGCAGCATAATTCGTTCTTGTTCCGAATTAACAAGAATTAATTTTCATAAATTTTTTCATATATTTCATCCAATATAAAATAGATATTTTATATTTATATTTTATATTATCTGAGTTATTGCAAGACTCTGAATCGACCGGCAACTCCAACAAACTCTCCGATTGTCTCTCAAAAAATATGTAGCGACTCGTTTCCTGGACATTCCACTTCAGCGTCTCAGTTCAGCTCGCTGAGCCACCGGCTCCGACCCCAAACGCACGTAAAAAGAATCATAAGAACTTTTGAAACTGAGCCCCCAGCTCAAACGTAGGGTACGGTTCTGGCTTGTCGGAGGTTTGCACCCTCTGAGGTTATTTTTTCTGTTATTATAGTTATTGAATGTAAATCCTTTGCCGTTTAAAAGTGCAGACAAACGAGCAAACACACTTTCTGTAAGTACCCACTTAATGCGGTCTTCAAGTACTTTTTTAAACGAGCACACAAGATATATCAACCCGGGCTTCATTTCTGTCATTTTTGGATACATTAAAGTGACGTATGCAGGAACTCCTTTTATCCGTTTGGACAATCTCGGAACAATGCTGGAGGTAGAGGAAAGGAAAAATCAGGATGTTTTTCAGTCTGACTTACTTCCTATACATTTCTACGCTGACTCAATGGTTATAATCACTTTTCTGCCTCCAACTACATTCTACAGACTCATGGGTAACACAGACAATCCCCAAATTTCTACAGTGTGTTGCAAAGTTTGAGCAATCTAAAGGCTATTTTTGGGGGAAAGTATCCGGTTTATAAATACTATATCAGCTTTTTGGGGGTTTTTTCTTCTTCTAAAGTACTGGGAACTTGGGAGGCCTGGAAATTTGTAGAAATAGATTAGACAAATAATGACTATAAAACTTTAGGTTATATAATTGAGTAGTTTTAGTCAAATCTAACCCATAATAACAGCATTTGTTCTAACTTTGACGGATGTCCACAAAACTGGGGTCGTTGTTTCGGGTCCTGGAGGTCGTATTCAGCTCTGTTGATTTTAACCTTGTGACATTCTTGACGACCTGTCCTCCTCCCTTCAGGTGTCGGCTGTTGACAGTTTGTCCCCGAAACGCTCCCTCTACCGGACCCTCTCGGACGAGAGCGTGTGCAGTAACCGCAAGGGTTCCTCCTTCACCAGCTCCCACAGCTCCATGTTGGACCAAGCCATGCCGAACGACATCTTATTCAGCACCACCCCACCTTACCACAGCACGCTGCCCCCACGCATGATCCACAACCAGGGGGCGTCCAACCTGAGGAGTAAGTACAGACGGGGAAACTCATGCTGAGGCCGACCGGACGCTTGCCAAATAGTGAGCCCACTTATCAGTGCTGCTGACTTGATGTTGCCAAATAGTGATCCACGTTGATAAACTGAGAGCTAGGCTATAAACTCAATCAATAAACATAAATTAATGACTTATAAAGTGTTTGCAACTTCATTTATAACCTCATTATAAACCGTTGATAAATCTTTATGTAGAGGTACGCCGATTTTAAAGCGGTACATAAAGAAGAAAATAAAAGAAGTCTGTCATCTCATTAAGATTCATCTTAAAGCTCATTTGTGCATTATATTATTTTACTAATGAACAATATGACGAACAAAAATAGAGAAGATTGCGACATATCGGCTTTTCGTCTAAGTCAAGTTTTTGGTTTTTCTGCGTGTTTCTTGACGTTTTTTGTAGTTAAAAATCAGTTAAACAGAAAAACAGATTTTTAAAAAAATATTTGTGTTAAAATGTGAGGAGTAACAGTAGAAAATACACTAACTAAGTATTTGTAGTATGCATTTGTACTTGTATCTGCACTTTTGTTACTCCCTGACTCCGCCCTAGTGCCGCCGTTTCTCCATCTTGTAGCGGCGTTGACAAAAAAGAAGCATGGAAGATGACGTCCGTTTTCCCGACGCTTAAATGAGCCTTCAGAGAAAACAAGTTTGACGTAGGCGTAATCTACGCGTTGCTCTCGGATTATCGCTCCTCTTCCCTTTGGCGCCGGGATATAGACACTTGTTTGAAGAACCACTTGTGTCGCTCGCTCTCCGACCCAATCCTCCGTTCGGCGTCTAATTGGAAAATTCTGCGCCGCTTCTGAGGAACCCGTCGCTCCGTCTGCATTAAGCAGGCACCTGTCGGCGCCGTCTGGTTTCTCCCCGCCTCCGCTGTTTGCCCAGCATTCGCTGATTACGTGCCGGCGCCGCCGCTGGTCCTGAAGATCCGTGACATCAGCACGCCATTCTCCCTCTGACGAGTGTCATCCACCATGTCTCACCCCCTCTCTTGTCCCTCCTGTCTCATTTCCATACCGGTCCTCATCTGTCTGCCGCCGTTCGACAGAAATGGCTTTTGGAACGATGGGTCTCTTTGTGGCGTCTTCGGGGCTGTCAACCTGATGGATTGGAGATTGTTTTGAAGGATGGTTGAGAACAGGAAGGGAGGGGGGGCTTCCTCTCTCTCCCCTCAGTCAAACAGTCCAATTTTGTAAACAGCAAATGGCTCCAGCTTAGAGACGATGGGTAAATCGAAAGGAGAGAGTGTCAGCATCACCTCAAGCTCTCTCTCTCTCTCTCTCTCTCTCTCTCTCTCTCTCTTTCTCTTTCTCTCTCTCTCTCTCTCTCTCTCTCTCTCTTTCTCTCTCTTTCTCTTTCTCTTTCTCTTTCTCTTCTCTCTCTCTCTCTCTCTCTCTCTCTCTCTCTCTCTCTCTCTCTCTCTCTCTCTCTCTCTCTCTCTCTCTCTCTCCCCGTCTCCACTCAGCCTCTCCGGAATGTCTCCCTGCAGAATGGGGGCTTTTTTTATTGCCTTCCCCGTCTTTCAGGCCCGACGGGGAACGTCGGGCCGGAGCGACAAGAGGAGGAAGGGGGGGACAAAGCAGATATTGATTGAGCGATGAGGACATTCAGCGGGACATGTCACCCTTCGTCCCCTCGCCGCCGTGCGTCTCGTGGGTGTTTTGCGGAGGAGAGGGTTCGCTGTGACGTTTGCTCAGGACTTTTCTTTTCAGGGTTAAATTGTTTGCTAGCTCTAAGGGGGTCTGCTATTTTGGTGCATCCAGATTAGAGTTGGCCTCCAGGTCGGATACGATGAGGCTTTTTCAAACTACACTCTTTGATAGGCGGCGCTGGAACTGGACCATCTACGTTAAGACGTCTTACACTGTAAAAGATTCTGCCAAACTCAATGTGACGAATGGGATGATCCGCTGTGAGGACCCCGGGAAAAAAAGACAAGAAAAAAAGTGAAGATCCGACAAGAAGAAGAAGAAGAAGAAGAAGAAGAACACTGAACTATTTGAGCTCGTTTTGCGTTTGCTAATGAGCCTCAGGACCACCGGGTCGCCTGTCAGGGTTTGTCCGGTGTCGTTTGTCATGAAAGCCAGACAGTGAAGTTTTTCAGCTAGTAGCAACCGAACAGCGAGGACGAGTAAGAAAGGTTCTCAGCTGTCAGAGTAGTGCTAGCCATCAAGCTAACAGAGTTTGGTTACATACGGTCTAACCAGACGTGGCGAGCTAACCGCCTGATCTCTCTGCTAAATAGACCAGCCATACTTTCCACGGCGTTCTAGATAACTGCTAGTCCAGATACGCCGGCACCTTTTCTTCTAAAGAAGTTTCGGTCCACAGAAAAAAATGATGAAAACAGTTAGTTTCAATCTTGTTAGCATGTTGCTAGCAAACAAAATTGTTCCTGCCTCGGAACTTTCACACAAAACTTTATTGACAACTGTTCAAAAGCCACAACGGGCTGCAGGAGCCGAATGACTCTAAAGTCGTAGAGCGTGAGACCAGCTTTAGCCAGCAGCCTCTAGTTTGAATAAGCCCCACCCCTTCTCCCCCCCTTCCTCCATTCCTCCTTACTGCTCCTATCCAAACTAACGGGTGACTCAGATATTAACTCCCCCACTCAGGCGAGGCCTGGACCCTGATCAGTGCCTGCGTGTCTCTGCAGATGAAATTTGGTTCTCTGACGGCTCCTTGGCGGACAGGTCCAAGTTCAGCGACCCGGGCCTCATGCCCCTCCCAGACACTGCGTCGGACCTGGATTGGTCCCACCTGGTTGACGCGGCACGAGCCTTCGAAGGTAACCGGCCTGGCTGTAGCTGCCGCTGCTGTAAACTCCCCCCCCCTTCCTCTTCCTGGGTGCTTAGCATGCGTGTGTGTTTGTGCGTTAGCCGCAAGTGCTAGCCGGCTTGCATGTGCAGGACTGTGTGTGTGTGTGTGTGTGTGTGTGTGCTTTGTGTTTGTTTCCTCTAGTGCCTCTTAAGTGCTTTCAGGACGTTTCTTCTGGGACTCCTGTGGCTTTTTGCACCTCAGCTCTGAGCCCCGTTGTGATTTCCAAAAATGTGCAGTCATTTTTCAGCACAGACATGGAGACGATTTCTAATCCCTCGAGCCAACAAGTTGTCGTTTGGGTTCTTACAGCGCCAGCGTTTAAGATCTTGGGTTGATGGTCTGGGATACTTTTGTACACCGATTTGGATTCGGTCCAGTGGAATTGGGTCGAAGTGGCCAAAGTAGGTCGTTGTTTCTCCGAACTGTCGGAACGGCTTCTTCGGAGTGTTCGTGGGTTTTTGTTTTTTTAGCGGGCCCTGAATGCGGACCAAGAGATTTAGAAGTACCGCTCGACATTCATGAGGACTGACACGTTGTCTTTCGGGGCAACAAAAATGATGCTCCTGTCAAAACTGCAATCCGTCTCTTCGCTCAGTCGCAACTTGTTTTCAGTCAATTAACATTTTCACGTCTCAGCCGCTTCACAGTCGACATCATCACCTCCGCCCGCCCCCCATCTCAGACCCCGCCCATGCCAATGCATTCCCCATTTATCACGGAAACGCTGATATGCCGTGAGTTTGCTTTCCGCTTGAACGCCGTCCGACCCCGAGCCCGACGTAGCATGTGACGGTTCACTTGTCATAATTAATGAATCATCTGCGGAGTGGCTTCTTTGATTCATTTCCTGCCTCCTAGCCTGCAGTGGAGCGTTTACAGAAGAAGAAGAAAAGGAAAAAAAGAAGTGGGAGCAGTGGAGATGATGCAGACAGAGTTTGACTGGCAGCGAAAAAGCCGGTTGTCACGGCAGCACTGCTGGCCCAGAAAAAAAGCCCTGAGTCAACCGGAGCCTCGCTGCAGAGCTGAGAGAGACTCCAGGCGGCCATTGTGCCATAAAGCGATTTGGCTAGAACCGAGGGAGGAGGGTGCCAGGGATGTAAAGCGTTTATTGATGTTAAAAGACGTTTGGCTTGCGGCATCTACAAAAACAGAGTGCAGCCCTTTGACCTTTAACCCTTCAATGTCTTCGCCAAGAACATTTTATTTCTTCCGGGGGCCGAACTTATATATTCTAAATTTAGTTTAAAAAGGCCAAATTGTAGTCAGGCATGTTTTCGAACAGCCAAAAATCAGGCCAATCAAATCATCTCAAGATGAAATGTTTTCTTTCAGGGGAAAAGGTCCATTTTAATTAGATCAGCTCACGTTAGAAAACGATTTAGACATTTTTGGTTGTTTCAAGTTACATAATTCTATCAGTAGGTCCTTAAATGCTGGAATATACCGAAAGATATCCTATTCAGCGAATAAGACTTTCTCAATACTCATGGTTAATGCTTCCTCCTCGGTGGCCCCTCTGACCTCTGGTGTCCCCCAGAGCTCCACCCTTGACCCCTCCGGAGCGCAGACCTCAACATTACCCTACGTTTAGGAAAAACTCATGCAGATTTCGCAATTAATGATTGAGTGACTGCCAGCCTCTAAATCTAACAGCAACTCCAACAGAGTCTCTGAGAATCTCTCTGCGGCCGCCCGTCTCCTGCACCTTCCACTTCAGCGTCTCAGTTCAGCCCACTGAGTCCCCAGCTCCCCAAAAACGGCATATTATTTTATTCTCTTTCATTTTAAAGGGCTGCCAAACCGGTAACATCACCAAAAAGTAATCACCTCTAGGATGTATAAAAAAAAATTACCTCTGGGTAAAATTTCGTGCAACTCTTTTTCCTGTAAATTCCCGTTATCCTGCTCACAAACAAACAAACAAACAAACACACAGGAGTGAAAACGTGGCGCTGAAAATGCGCTGAAACAAACAGTTGAGCGGGACATTAAAGGGTTAAAAGTAGAAACAAATGGGATTAGAACTGAGCCTTGATACTTTTCTTCAACAAAGACTTTTGTTGCTCTTACTGGAAGCCCCCCCGGATCAACCCCTGGATGCCTGTTCAATATTCCATCTCAAATAAATCCATCACTACGTGTTTATTCTTAGATTGAGTTTTCCTCGGCGCCGTCTGTTTCGTTTCATTCCCACTAGCTTGTCCAGCATATCTGGACCACGGGGTCACACGAAGATGGCGAGCGGCTTTTTCGTCGCCTAGAAGTCTTTAATCTTTCCGATGCAGCCGGAAAAATGTGAGGGACGCGTCCATTCATATGTAAATTCAAGCCCGGTCTCCCTTTCACGCCGAGCCGAACCAGCGACTCCGTACTGGATCATCTTTTGTCTTTGAGTGGATTAGTTTTCATTTGGGACTAAATTAATGGAAGGGCTTCCTTAATCCTTTTATGAATATGCAGATCCCCCTATCTTTGGTTTCGGGGCTTTGGAGAGAGAGGAGGGAGAGCATTACACTTCAATACTTAGCCCCCCCCCCCCCCCCCCCCCCCCCGAGTGCTACACGCCAAGTTTGAGTTTTCACCGGGCTTTGAGCAGCCTTACGGGCCTGATGGGGTCAAACAAGCATGACTGGTGCCTTTTGGCTCTCGGAGATCAAGCCCATTATGACAGAAGCTGCAAGAGGGAAGCTAAGAGGGGCACCGGAACCAGAGAAACCCACGGGACCGACTTCATCTCTGGTAGTTTGGAGATGTTCATGGATCTCTCACTGCTATACACCTAAAACAACCTGGTGCTAGTTTGGTGCTGGTGCTAGTATCAGTGCTTATTTGGTTCATCTCGCACACTTCCTAAGAACTTGTTTGCTATTCTATTGGTAAGGAGTCGGAGTCAGAGTCGGAGTCAGAGCCGCGTCATTACCTCGCCGTAAAACGTAATCGGTTCTTCAATCTAGACCAGTTCTGAGAGGCAGGAGCCGGTGCTTAGGCTGTTGAAAGTCAGGCTCTGGCTCCGAACTAGCCCGTTGAACCAACTTGGTTGAAAAGGGGAATATGTGCGGACCGCCTGTGGGGGCTTTGCATCAGAACCACTCATAGGCGCAAATGAATCAGGAATGTGTGCATGCGAGTCTTTCCCCTCTGCTCTGTTTTAGTTTCACGCTCATACGTAGATATGTAACGCTGTGTTCGTGATGTAAAGGACAACGCCTGACCTTTCACCTCGCCTGTCCTGTCTCCAGACCAGCGCGTGGCGTCCTTCTGCACCATGACGGACATGCAGCGAGCCGAGGCCCTGCAGATATCCAGAGAGCTGACCCGGCGTGTGGTGGAGGCAGAAGGAGCGGCGCTCCAAGCAGAGTAGGCTTCACGGTCCAGCACCAACGCCAAATCTCCCGTGGCGGCAGAATGACAACAAAAACAACAACAAAACATAAACTCTCACTGTGATTGGCCGATCCCGGAGTAGCAGCCGTACTAGCTACGAGCACAAGAGGCTCATGGGAGTTTTCATCAACACGATGAAGCGATGTAGTTTAAGCTGTAGATCAGAGTTTGGAGGAGGATGAGTCTTTTTCTACAATCTTTATAAAAACAAAAACTCCCCAAAAATATTAACATAATACAGACATATTTTAATTACAGGTATATATCACATTAAGTCCATTACTTTGTCTATGTTTTAATTATATAATCCAAATGCATGGAAATTTAACATGTAATTAAAATACATAACTTATATCAGATTGTTTTTTAAATATATAATATTTATATTATATATGTATATATAAAATATACATATATATGTAGGTATATATATATATATATTTTTTTTTTTTTTTTTTCAAAAATACCTACATATACATACATACATAAACAAATATATAATAGTTCATATATGTATATACATTTATATATATATATATGTATATGTGTTTATGAATGTATATACATATGTATATGTGTGTATGTGTGTATATACATGTATATGTATGTATATACATGTATATATATATGTATATACATGTATATGTATGTATATACATGTATATATATATGTATATACATGTATATGTATGTATATACATGTATATATATATGTATACGTGTGTATGTGTGTATATACATATATATGTATGTATATACATTTATATATATGTATTTACGTGTATATACATGTGTACATTTACATACATTCATCGATTATCTATGTATATATATCTATGTCATGTTTGCCGTCAGAGAAAAATATGTTATATAAAACCTCTAAATGTTAAATATACATTTAAATATTACATGTTTGTGTTGAATCATAAAGAAGTTGAGAAACATGTGAAACCGTCTCTTTGAAGATTCTGTCTTTCTCACGTTTTAACCACCATCTTTGTTTGACCCGGCAGCAGCGGCAGACCCTCCACACTGACGGGGAAAGTCAACCAGTTGGAGTTGATCCTCAGGCAGCTGCAGCACGACCTCCGAAAGGTACGCCCACATCCACCCCACGCATCTCCATCCATGTTTTCAGCTTCCCTTCCCCACGCCACCAGTAAGATCCGCCCCCTCAGGAGGACGGAGGCGGGGCCACGGTTCCTCCCGAGTCCCTGTCATTCCAACTCATCCACTTATTTCAATATCCTGCTTCCTGTTTCCCCGCCGCGACGTCCCCCCACAGCCAGTAATCCGCTCAGAGCGGAGAGGAAAGGCAGTTTTCTTCTGACGTTAAATGAATCAGAGAATTTTCATTAATTTATATATATATATATATATATATATATATATATATATATATATATATATATATATATATATATATATATATATATATATATATGTAGATATATGTTTATATATGTATGTATATAGTAATAAATGTAACATGGGCGCTTTTATTGAATCTCTGTATCGTTATCAGTTTCCGATGTTTCAGCTGTCCATCAAGCAGAAAGGGGAGGAGTTACACAGTATAATGGCCGTTGGTTGGAAAGACTTCCTGTAGCGTTGTGTGGTGGTCCTCGGTGGTCTCAGTCTCCACTGAAGCTGCTCTGATAGGACTCCAGAGTGGCGGCAGGGGGTGGGAGGAGTCTCCTGAGCATCCCTCCTCGCTAGCACCACCACCAATGACTCCAGAACCAACCTCCAGAATGTTTAACGCGTCCCGTTTACTTTGTGTGTGTGTGTTCAGGAGAAGGAGGACAAAGCCATGCTGCAGGAGGAGGTGCAACACCTGAGGCAGGACAACATGCGACTGCAGGAGGAGAGCCTGACGGCGGCGGCCCAGCTCAGGAAGTTCACAGAGTGGTTCTTTCACTCGATTGACAAGAAACCCTGAGAGAGAAAGAGAGAGAGAGAGAGAGAGAGAGACCACCGGACAGAGAGAGAGAGAGCGAGATAACCTCCATTCCTCCCCGGGCACCTACTCGACTCCCACTTGTGACCCCCAGATGATCCACAGGCAAATGAACATTGAAATCCACCGTTGGCTGTCCCTGTCGTAATAAAAGACCAGTCGCAGCTGAGACCCCGCAGCCGTCGGCCTTTCCTGTCTGAAGTTCTGGGCTGCTTCTCGCGTTAACGGTTTCTCCATCCTGGCAAACGAGACTCTTGGGAGGCCTCCTCATCTCCGGCGTCTCCTGACTCCCTGGGATCCTCTTACAGTAGTGGAATGTAACGCTCATTTACTGTAGCCAACGTAGAACCTACCTACATGTGTACCGACAGTCTACTGGACTGTATACTGGACTGTACTGTATACTGGACTGTACTGTATACTCAGCTGTACTGCATACTCAGCTGTACTGTATACTCAGCTGTACTGCATACTCAGCTGTACTGTATACTGGACTGTACTGCATACTCGGCTGTACTGCATACTCAGCTGTACTGTATACTCAGCTGTACTGTATACTGGACTGTACTGTATACTGGACTGTACTGTATACTGGACTGTACTGTATACTCAGCTGTACTGCATACTCAGCTGTACTGTATACTCAGCTGTACTGCATACTCAGCTGTACTGTATACTGGACTGTACTGCATACTCGGCTGTACTGCATACTCAGCTGTACTGCATACTCAGCTGTACTGTATACTCAGCTGTACTGCATACTCAGCTGTACTGTATACTCAGCTGTACTGTATACTCAGCTGTACTGTATACTCAGCTGTACTGTATACTCAGCTGTACTGCATACTCAGCTGTACTGTATACTCAGCTGTACTGTATACTCAGCTGTACTGTATACTGGACTGTACTGTATACTGTACTGTACTGTATACTCAGCTTACTGCATACTTGGCTGTACTGTATACTCAGCTGTACTGCATACTTGGCTGTACTGTATACTCAGCTGTACTGTATACTGGACTGTACTGCATACTCGGCTGTACTGTATACTGGACAGTACTGTATACTGGACAGTACTGTATACTGGACTGTACTGCATACTCGGCTGTACTGTATACTCAGCTGTACTGTATACTGGACTGTACTGCATACTCAGCTGTACTGTATACTGGACTGTACTGTATACTCAGCTGTACTGTATACTGGACTGTACTGTATACTCGGCTGTACTGTATTATACTACGCACACTGTCACAACTGTCCCGCCTCGGTGGACACTTGAAGGCGGAGGGGGGTGAGGGGGGTAGGGGAGGAATGTACTGGACTTGATGAAGTGGTACCAAGAGGAACCCGCCTGGTGGTGGTCTTGAAACAAACAGAGAGGGGAGGGGATGAATGTAGCTCACATGAGACCGTTTTTATTTCTGCTTCCCAAAGCCACATAAGGTTTCGGGGTTCGATGTCCCCCGGGGGCCTTTTTTTTTTTTCTTTCCAGATGATTCCACTGTTTCTTTGTCGTCCGCAGCCATTTAGACGTTTCAAGGTGCTTCTCCCCCCCCCCCACACACACACACAACACACACATTTCTGTCCGTAGTCTCACTGTCACCACGTCCTAGCAATAACAAAAGTGGTAGTTACGAAACTGTGTTTAGAAAAAAAAAAAAACGTTAGCACAAGTGTTACGAGTTCCAACGGAGACGCAGTCGTAGTTGACATGTATATTTGAAAAAAACACAAAAAAAACACACAAAAAAAAAAAAAACCCAGGAAGAGACTGTGCCTAAAACTGGTTGTAAATGGATTGTTTTCTCTTTCATTCTCTTTCTCAAACACAAGCCTTGTCTGTGGCTCACTGATATAAAGTTGTGCGAATGTGTGAACGAGTGAGCTAGAGCGGGGCTGAGCTAGAGCGAGGCTGAGCTAGAGCAAGGCTGAGCTAGAGCGGGGCTGAGCGAGAGCGAGGCTGAGCTAGAGCGAGGCTGAGCTAGAGCTGGGCTGAGCGAGAGCGAGGCTGAGCTAGAGCGGGGCTGAGCTAGAGCGGGGCTGAGCTAGAGCGGGGCTGAGCTAGAGCGAGGCTGAGCTAGAGCGGGGCTGAGCTAGAGCGGGGCTGAGCGAGAGTGCGTCGTCGATCGCAGAAAAATGTGTTGATGCAGTGGTTTCTAGAGCGTTAGAGCGAAGCGACAGTGAACCACACTTACGATGCCAAATGTGTTTATTTGTGTACATATCGGCCACAGAAGTGTCTTTGTATTTAACACTATTATTTATGCTTATTTAACCGAAAGTTGTTTATTTTATTAATGGTCTTTGTTTTTTTTTGTTTTGTTTTGTTTTTTTCTGCACTAAGGAGAGATACGGCTCTGTGTATGTTGTAAAGTGAGTAGCTTGTCAGGGCAAAAAAAAATTATATATTTAAATATATAAATGATCATTTTGGAGATTCCAACATTTGGATGCTGCTAGATTACAGTTTGCTGATTTGTATGCTTTTGAATATGTCTCTCTCCGTGAACTGTCCTGTCCCCGGTGGGGCACTGGTTGCTTAAATTGTTTCATTCTGTTTTCTTAATAAATGTAGTTTTAAAAATAAGCGATTATTGTCTTTTTGTGTGTTCCCCCCCCCCCCCCCCCCCCCCCCCCCAAAGGGCCCCACATTATTCTCAGGAGACGAATCATGATGGACAGACAAATAAAACCATTCCCATTTCCCTCTACTCTCTTAGTTTATGGCAAAGGATAATAATAATCCCCTAAAGGCCCCCAATCCACTGCGTGGTCCAAGCAATTACACCTGATTGAACTCAAATTAAAATGTCATATCCGAAAAACATTGTTTTTCGTGGAAGAAAAAGCTACTCCTTTTGAATAAAATATGAACTAATCAAGTAAAATACAACATATAGAACAAAGAACTCCTCGGGTCGATTCATAAGCACCAAATTTGGACTATATCGGACTAACAGTTAGGAAGTTGTGTCCGAAAAAAAACTGTGTTTTTCGTTAAAAGCTGGACTTTTTCAGGCTCTCATTTCTCAAGTCAGTCCAAGTTTTGGTGCACATGAATCGACACGAAGACATCTTATCTTATAAATGTCCTATTCTACTCAAATAATTCACATTTTACTCACTAGAGGGAATTCAGATTGACATTTTTTTATTGTCTTTTCTTTGATGATGAAGATGGACTGAGAAGTGGATGAAGGCGCATCTCACTTTGGGCGGTTAGTTTCCATCCCACACGAGAAAACGAGGATTATCTTTTCTTTGAGAATTAGTCATCCTGTATTTCATAAATATTCATGGTGTTAAGACCAAAGACTGGATGAAGAATGTGTTTGTGACTCGATTCCCTTTCAGCTGGAGTTCTTTTCTTTTACATGAATGACAGATGTTGCTTTTACCGCAGGGATGGCGAAGGACTCGCTGAATAATTAATCATTAGCTCTTTGGGAGACGAGAGAGAAACATTTTTAGTTTTTTGCCACTTCCTGTACAAACCCACTGAGAGGGGTCCTACCTGGCCATCAGGTGTTGGTCGGCATGCAGCTGTGGGGGTCTCTGAGAAGAGCTGGTGTGGACAGTCTATTTTCGGCATCGGATCATGATGTCATTATTGTTCATCTGGTTTCGTTTGTTCAGTTGAATCACGTCACATTTTTCATCTGACTCTAGATTAATCCAAGATATGAAGCACCAGCAAACTTTCCTTTGGTGTTTATTTTGGGGGTGGAGCTGGGGGAGGGACTCAGTTTCAAGAGTGCCTTTACTTCCTTTGATGTTCCTTTGGGGATGGATCTGGGGGGTTGGTATTTCAGAAGTTCCTTTGATTCCTTTGATGTTCATTTGGGGTTTGAGATGGCCGCTCAGTTTCAAGAGTTCCATTGATTCCTTTGATGTTCCTTTGAGGATGGAACTGGGGGCTCCTTGGGCTGAACGGAGACGCTGAAGTGGAAGGCGCAGGAGACAAGCGGCTACAGAGTATTTGAGAGATACTCAGAGAGTTTGCTGGAGTTGTTGGTAGATTTAGAGGCTGGCAATAACTCAGACATGAATGGAGGGATTTTTAACATAGGGCACTGTTACTAATAATAATAAAAAAATTAAATTAAAATAAAATAATAACTACATAAAAACCTGACCAAAAAGCAGCAATGTTAATTAAAGTTATAGGTTTCTGCTAAAAAGGAAAGTTTTAAGTCCTTTTTTAAATGTGTCAGTCGTCTGTGGAGCCCTCAGATGGTCAGGGAGGGCATTCCACAGACGAGGGGCAGCAGAACAGAAGGCCCGATCACCCATGGATCACCCACTGTTGTAGCTTAGCACAGGTTTGCGTTCTCTGAGTGCTTTTAATAGCTTCCCAGTGTATTTGGAATAGTAGAGCCATGAATTCTGATCTTCATCGTGATGATAGATTCCTGTACTTCCCTCGTACTTTCTTCGGATCTTTTATGACTCACTGAATGAGCCTTTGCCATGGTCTTGCAGGAATTTGTTTCTCTGTTGGTCCAAGTCTGTTGTAGATAATGTGTCTGACTGTGGATCTGTTCCCTTTAGAAAGAGCTTTGGAACCTTTCCCAGTCAGATTTAATATTTCAATCACATTCTCCCTCATCGCCTCTGGAATCTTTTCTATTTTTTCTGTTTTTTTGATTTTGGCACACGAGACTTACAAGCAGAACTTCAAACTTCCATCATTTTTTTGGGTCGTTTTCTTTTTCTTTTGTAGAAATGATTTGATTGAACTGGGCTGGAAGTAATCAGGCTTGTGTGGTCTGGTTAAGCTGCAACCCGCCATTAATGCAGTTTTCTTGGAATTAGTTGGTGGCAAGTACTTTTTCCACGCGGGCTCAGTTCGTGTTAGATCGACCTCCTCGCTCGGTAAGTACAATTATTATTTAAAACCTGTGTTCTGGGTTTATTCCATATTCAATGTTGGTGAAAGATCCGACACGGTTTGGAGTGAATGGATCCAAACGCATTTCTTTGAAAATATCTTTATTTTCACCCTTCCTCTGTGGAAACGAACAACCTCCTGTCTGAGGGTACGAAACATTATCAGTTAAAAGTGTCAGCTTCATCCAGGTCCACTTCATGAGTGGTACTGTTCTGATCTCTCTGGCGCTGCATACCTCCAAGGAGGAGTTCTACTACTAAATGCGAGGTACCAAATGACTTTGGGCCGGCCGCCAGCTCAGAAATGTGAGCTGTAGCGACCAGATGCATGAGAAGAAACTGATATCACAGAGAAATATTTCTGTTTCAAGACTCAATAAACTTTATTTGTTCCCTAGGGGCAGTTTTAGAACCGGCGCCGTTCATAACGCAGAACATTCTGATTTTAACAGCAAGATTTTTCCACATGGAGCTCTAAATGTAAATGTCAAATCTAAATGTAAATGTCGAATCTAAATGTTAAATATGTATTTAAACCTAAATGCTGAATATAAACCTAAATCTAAATGTTTTATGTGTTAAATCTATATGAAAATAAATAAATCTTAGTGTTAAATCTAAATGTTAAATATAAATATAAATGTTATATGTAAGTGTTAAATCTAAATGATAAAAATAAATGTTAAGTGTTGAATCTAAATGTTAAATAGTAAACCTTAGATCTAACATTTAACATTATATTTAAAATTCAGGTGGAATATTTAACATTTAGATCTAACATTTAGATTTAAATGTCATATTTAGATCTCACATTTAGATAGAACATTTAGATTTAGATAGAACTGCTTTTTATATAATAAAATTTATAAAAACTCCCCCTTGTGAGAAAATGCGAAATGTTAGAATAATATACAACATACACCGGATAAATCTCCTCGGGTCGATTCACAGGAACCAACTTTGGACTAAATCCAACCAAGGGTTTAGAAATGATGGCCTGAAAACGTTTTCGAGATAAAGCTCCCCCTAGTGTTGGAAATATACCACAGACATCTCCAAAAATCAGTCCATTTCTTCCTCACACTGAAGTCTATGTAAGAATAAAACCTGAAAATGACCCGTGACGTAGTTCTTGAGTCACAGCGTCGACACCAACGATCTGCGGCGGCTGACGCGTTCAATGTGCCAAAGCCATACATCTTTGATTATCCTCGCAGAAATACGCTGACAAACAGTTAAGTCGGACCGACCCGACGGGCTGGAAATCCATTCTAACCAGATGGAAGAGCTCATTGTAATGCAAACCATATTGGATTGTAATATTTTGTCTGTGTCAGCAGTTACCGGGTCCAAACCCTGGCGCTGCTCCCCGGCTCAGGAGTGATGATCATCTGCAGACGCACGGTTCTGGTGCTGCTCGTCACACGTAACCACATGTGACTGGGACACAGTTGTTCTGATTCCACGGACCTACAGCAGATGCTCCCCTGCTGTAAGTGCCACCTTGGTCCGGATCACATTACCTGGAATCGGGCTCGGCGTGCCAGAAGCACAGCTGGTACAACCTGGGGGGGGTTGGGTTGGGGGGGGGGGGGGGGGGGCTACTCCATTGACTGCGTCTTCGGGTCGGTCTGCAGCCACTGCTTCTAAAATATCAAATTCCGGGATCAGCTTCCCTGAAAGTACGGGTGAGATTTTGTGTTTCTGTTTAGTTAACCCTTTGCTTTCCGCTCATCTTGAGTCTCTATTTTTTATTGAAAGATGTTCAGAAGCTGCTTATAAACGGACCCAGTGGCAGCATGTATGTGCCAAAGAGTAAGGGGCCGAGGAGGGAGCCCTGAGGAACACCACCAGTCAAAAGGGTCTCTGAGGTGGAAACTCAACCATGGCTATTGAGAAAGTCCTAAACAAATTTTGTTTTAGTATAATAAAGCCTGTTGAGACTTATTAAACAGAATTATGTAATTTGATCACAAGAAAATTAAATAAAAAGTCAAATAAGTGTCAAATACATTTCTTAAAACAAGCTTTACCAAAAAACAAAAAAACAAAAAAAACTTTTTTTTTCATGACATATAAAATGTCATCATGAATAATAATTATTCCAGATTATTTTCGAAGGGTCCTAATTATCGCATGAATACTTTTCTCAAAGAAATGACTTGTGCAAAGAATCTCTTCGGCGTGGAATTTGCTTGGGAAACTTTCTCGTGATTATCCGACCTTTCACCCAATTACTGTTTGATTTATTCCCTTTAAGAAGAAGGAACAAAACCAGCTGTGATTTTATTTGAAATCGTTTCAGGAGTTTGTTCACTTAGATAAAAAATAAACTCTATTTTATAAAGAAAGCTTTGACACGTGCATTTATCTTTTTTCTGGTTTTCATTTTGTGGAAAGTTTGAAAATCAAGAAAATTGTTTGACAAAAAAAATGTATTAATTGATTTAAAAATTAATAAATATTTATATGTGGATATGTATTTGTATGAATAAATATGTGTAAATATATATGTATGTATAAACTATGTGAGAGCCCCCCTCCAAACACACACACACACACACACACACACACACACACACACACACACACACACAGACAGACACACACACACACACACACACGCACCGATAATATTATTTCCATTTCTGAAAGTTTTTTTTTTAACTTACTATCTCCTTAACCCCCTCGTGAATTTCCCCCGTGGACATTTATAAAGCTTCTATCTATTCAGCGGCGACGCTGTTATAGATTTACGACCTTTAGGACTTTGAAATAAGATCGGAGAACGATGATATTTAAGCGTTTTACGATGAAATGTCTCTTTAAATTTGAGCTCTTGGGATATTTTCAACTCTTTGACCCAACAAGATGTTCAACTGCGTGAAAACACGTCCTTCCATCTCAGTGAAATCTTACTTTTTTTCAGAGATTATACATTAAAACATCTGCAAAAAGACATTTTGACTGGAAATTAGACCAAAATGTGATTTTTGTTTCTGCATTGTAGAAATCACAAACAGATTCTGAGCGAACCTTTTGTCCTTTTCTGGCCTGGATCTTGGATTTTCTGTCTCTTCGCCGCCAAATTAGAAAACGAGACAGGGACAAATAGATAAGGCAGGGCTGCCGAATTATCTCCGGCGGCCGAGACGTCCTTGTCCCTCGTCCTTGACAGCCTTCGAGCGGCGGCCAGTTCTGTTATTGATTCCCAATCGGCTGCTTCCACCGCAAACACGCCGGCGGCTGAGTTGATTTTAGCTGATGGTTCAGATCCAGATCTCTGGGCAGACTTTTCTTTTTTTCCCCTTCTTCTTAAAGACATTGATTTTCTTCGCAAGGTTTCGTTAGTCTGGGGTCGACCCGACCTGCTGAGTGGAGGGGTCGTTTTTCGAGGGGGTGGGGGCGGGGTCATGGGAATATTGATGCCTGGAAGGTGAACAGTAGGTGTAAGAGCGGGGGCACGATGCATCCAAGAGAACGACCCCCCCTCACCCATCATCAGGAATAAAAGCTTAGCTGGAGACGCCATCGATCGGCTGTGTGAGCGAGGAGATAAGGAGAAGGTCGGATAGAGAACCGCGTTCCGGCCTTCCCTCGTTTGCGCGCCGCCATGAGGGCCGAGTGACGCCATTTACCGTCAACGCGTCCTGCTCGCATTAAATTGTTGAATGAAGAACACGCTGGGTCCGTGCCGAATGTCTTCAGAACGGGACTATCATCGTTTGATGGCTTTCATTAGTGCGAAATCTACAAGAAGAGCATTTGGAGCGTCTGACGTTTATTTTCGGAGGAGAGGAAAAAAGACGTGAGAGCAGAACAAAGGCGACTAAAAATGGATGAAGGTGGACGAGACGCGTGACGTGGTTCAGTCGTGATGCGTGTACAGCAAAGTACACCTCTTCTGATGATTGGTTTACACACAAGTCAGCCATAACATTAAAACCACCTGCATTATATGTTATAAGTCCCCAAAAGCAGCTTTGACAGGTTCTGACACCGTTCAGACAGAACCAGCATGAACTCTTGCAGCGAATTTGTGCGACAGGAACTCTTCCCCACACACACACACACACACACACACACACACACTATAGATTGGTTTCGCCAAAATCATCAAAAGTCCTGCTCTTGTAGAAATGCTCTGACCCAGTTTTCTATCCACCACAATTTGGCCCCGGACAAACTCCCTTCTTCTGATTTTCAATTCTTCCTGCTTCCAATGCATCAACTTCATGGGCCAAATGTTCCCCTGCAGCCAGAAACATCCCCCCCCCCCCCCCCCCCCCCCGCTCAGAATCCAGGTGTACATGACTATTTATGTTGAGTTCTGATACAGATGTGAAAACGTCATTAATGTAACCCGGCCTATGCTGCCGTCTCCGACAGCAAGGGTATGCCTGATCCCCAATCCCCTGCGTTGTACCAAGAATGAGTCAACTCTTCAAATTAAAGTGTTATTTGTTAAAAAGTGCCACAAAGTGTTTGTAGTATGAATAATTACAACAACATGAGAAGGATATCCTCACGTCCATTCATGTGCTCCCTCTCTCTCTCTCTCTCTTACAGCCACTCTCTCTCTGACTCTCTCGCACATTCTCTCTCTGACTCTCTCTCTCTGACTCTGTCTCTGCCTCTCTCTTTCTCTCTCTCTCTCTCTCTGACTCTCTCTATCTGCCTCTGTCTCTGCCTCTCTCTTTCTCTCTCTCTCTCTCTCTGACTCTCTCTATCTGCCTCTGTCTCTGCCTCTCTCTCTCTTGCAGCTCTTTCTCTCTCTGACTCTCTCTAGCAAGCGCTCACTCTCTGCCTCTGTCTCGCACTCTCTCTCTCATTTGCCGCTCTCTCTGCCTCTCTCTCATTGCTCTCTGCCTCTCTTTCTCTCTGACTCTCTCTAGCAAGCGCTCTCTCTCTCTGCCTCTGTCTCGCACTCTCTCTCACTCGCACTCTCTCTCTCTGCCTCTCTCTCACTCGCTCTCTGCCTCTCTTTCTCTCTGCCTCTCTCACTTCCTCCCTCTCTCTGTCTCTTCCCAGCCCTCTCTCTCTCTAATTATAAATACCTACGTTCTAATAATCCTGAACGCATCTCTTCCCACCTTCCTCTCCTCTGTGAGATTGGACTTGAGTTGCTAAGCCACTCGGGAAGTTGTTCCGGTGAGTGGACCAGGCGGAGCAGCAGCCGCCGGGTCGGCTGCAGCACCAGATGGTTCTTCGTTAGAACCCGTCTTGTGTTCTTCCTGGGAAGCGTAGGAGGTTCTGAGCGGATGTTTGTTCCCATCAGCAGGCAGACTTTAAGTCTGGCTTCATCTTTTTCTAATGCCTCCATGAATAAGAGCGTCTGGAAAACAAAGTGTTTCTGCTTTTGATCAATTAAAGAGGAAACGCGTTTATATATATATATATATATATATATATATATATCAATATATATAAAATATAAGCTGAATGTACGGAAGACGATCAGGGTCACATACGCCTATGTGCATTTATTTATTTATTTGTTTATTTATTTATTTTTAGATTTCTGACTGTATTCTCAGAATACTTGACTTTAAACTCAGAATTCTGACATTATTCTCGGAAAATTCCGACTTTATCATCAGAACTCCGATTTTTTTATTTAAATAAATGAATATATATATATATATATATATATATATATATATATATATATATATATATATATATATTCAAATCAGAACTCTACTACTCCAGGTTGTTACGATCCTTCCACACAATCAACTGTTTCTCCGCCCCCTTCAGTTTGTGACGCCGCTCCTCCGAGACCACCCTACTGCCAGGAGATCCCGATCCCCCGTGTCGTGGTTTTTTCGCAGGTGGGAAGGGATTCCTGGAGAAGAGGATGTTTATATGCATATGTATATGTATATGTATATGTATTTATGTGTATTTACATATGTATGTATGTATATGTACATGTATACATGTACATATACATACATTACATACATACACTTTTTTTTTCTTATCTTATGTGTTAAATAGGGTGAAGTAAATATTCTTCACAGAACATGATCCGGGTTTGATGAAGACCAAGATGTTTCCATGTCAACGACACAAAATTAAATTAGTATTAATAAATATATCTAAACAAACCCGGTGGATATTAGTTAACAGTTCTGCTGCAGACCAAATGTTCCAGACATAAAAGATTAAAACGGGTCGGACTCGCCTGAAGAATCCGGTTTCCATGGTAACGACAAAATAACATCTATTTTCCCGAGCTTAAAGTTCACGACGACGATCCATGTGATCCTCATTCAGCCTGAACTCATTCTGTGTCTGCCGCTAATTCGCTCAATTGAAATGCTAACTTGCTAAATGTTGATGACGAACGTAGGAAACGGTTAATCTGATGCACCTAATCAAGGATAATTCAGATGTGTGAGGATAATAAGACGCGTCTGAGCTTGAATAGATTTATTTTTGGGAGCATATCTGCGGCGGGTTCTCTCGGCGCGGCTACGCAATCAACCTCAATCAAAGCCGCCCACTCAGCCGTTAGAGCTGCTGCCGCCGAAGCATACGAGTCATATCCCACAGAAAGAGTCAAAATCTCAGGATGGGGAGGTGGTCTGCGCTCCGTTATTATTTTAACCTTTTACATACATGGACTAGGACCCTCCTAGGACTTGGTTTTAAAAAATGATCGGAGTCTGGGGTGTTAACGACAGCGAAGAAGCTTTGGGATCCGAACCCGCTTTCCGACTTGGTCTGGGACGCATTTGACCAAATACTTTATGTAGCGTAAACGTTAATGTGTCCCGATGTGTCCCAACAGGGACGTAACAGGAAAATGTGTCATCGGTGCCGGACGTGAGGAAGAGCGTACGTGGTTAGCGTACAGTTGGCAAATAAATTAGCATGCAGTAAGCATGCAGTTAGAATGCAGTAAGCATGGAGTTAGCATGAAAATTAGCATGCAGTAAGCATGCAGTTAGAATGCAATTAGCATTTAGATGGCATTCGGTTAGCATGAAATTAGCATTCAGTTAGCATGCAGTTAACATGCAATTAGCATTCGGTTAGCATGAAATTAGCATTCAGTTAACATGCAATTAGCATGCCGATAGAATGCAGTAAGCATGAAGTTAGAAAACAGTTAGCATGCAGTTAGCATGCAAATACCATTCAGTTAGCATGTAGTTAGTATGCATTTAGCATGCCGGATAGCATTGAAGGCCTTATTTATTCTTAAATGTCTTACTTATCATGTCCACTATCTTAGTTCAGCATGTTGTCATGTGATTCACTCAACCAGAATACATCCGAGGCTGATGGGAGAAAAGTTCTGGAAGAACAATGAGTGAGACGGAGCATCTCTGAAGTGATTACGAGTCATCGGGGGCGAGGACATGATTGTCTTTACAAAAATCATGTTAATCCGCCCAGAAACTATTTCAATTCTTTCTCTGTGGACCAAAAGTCTGTCTGTCGTTTCAAGCATGGGGGGACAAAAAAAAAAAAAAAAGCCCAGCAAATTATTTTCAGCCATCAAGTAAAAACCTTGATCGCTCTTCTGGGAGAGTCTGCAATATTTTGATTTTTGTATTTTGAAAGAAAAACAAAACAAACCAATTATCCAAATTACCCCCGACGGTGACTCTGTGAAGCGCGAATGATGTGCAGTGCAGAAAAAAGAGTAACAAGTGGGAAGCAGAGTGGAGACGGGTGGAGGAGGTGGATGGCTAATCAACAGTGGATTTAATGGAGAAGTGAGACTCTCTCTCTCTCTCTCTCTCTCTCTCTCTCTTCTGGCAGGTCGAGCGCTGACGAGCTCGACTTTGCGACAGATCAGCAGAGCTTTACGCGTCTTTTATTACATGAGTGAATTTCGTCTGGCAGCGTTGGGACCTCCGGTCCAACTGTTACGCCTCACCGGGGGAAAAAAGACAAATAGGTCCGTTTGTGAGTCAGTGAATAACAGAGAAAAGAACATCAGAGGACTGAAGCAGAGTTTGTTTACTTGTTTATTTTTCCTATTTGTTTACTTGTTTTGTTTGTTAAGTGAGCAGGATTAAGGACTAGAGCAAATGTTTACCCAGAGGTTTTGGATTATTTGAAGCAAAGATTAAACATCAACAGAATATTACACTGCAAAATAACATCCAAATACTCAAAATACTAGAAAGGATTCTTGAAAACAAGCATAAAACAGAAATACCGAAATGCCGAAATGTAAGCAAGTTACGCCGATAATGAACTATAAAAACTAGATTTACACAAAATTCAAAATTCCACATTAGCTGGATTAGCTTAGCTCTGATACCATCAGATATATTTTTGACTGGTTTAAAACCAAAACATGCCAGATAGGATTTTTAGACCAAAAATAAGACTAATTTCCCAGAAGGAAGAATTTTTTTTTTAACTGTTTTGAAATTATTTTTTTAAATTTTTTTTGCAGTGTATATTTTAATGAAAAAACATACAAACATGGACACGGACATGAATTTCCTCCTTTTTCGCTGCCTGTACTTTTCTCCTTTTTGATTTTGTTGTGTAAGTTTACCTTGTTTTGGACATTGCCAGTCTCAAGGTCAAGGTCAAGGTCAAGGTCAAGGTTTCTTTATTTGAACCGAAAATTTTAATTTCTTTTTTTTACAGACGGGAGCTTCAGCATTCCAAGGATTAAAAAAAAAAAGTTACAATTTCATAACATAAGGGACAAAAACCATCAAAATAGTAATAATTCATGCTTCTCTTTGATCTGATTTGGACTATTATTGGATGTGTATGCATTGCATATTTTGGGCTTCCAAGCTTCTGGTTCTTTCTGCCGCCGATCTAAGACAAATGTGTCCTTTAATTAAACCCGTCGCAATAACAGAGATTTATTCCCGCGTCTATTCCTACTTATCGAACCGGTTAATGAACTCCACTTCCGGTGAATCCCGGTATTCAGAGCGTTTCTTCGTTTTTACTCCGGGGGAACATAAAGTCCTGCTATAAAGAAAACTAATTAAAATCACAAATCAACACATTCTCTTTTTGTTTCGCCCGCCGTCATAGATCAAAGTTTATCGCGTTTGTCGACATGCTGGATAAATAAAGGCATTAAGGTCAAGAAGCAGGAGACGCCATGTCCTGGTTCACTTCACAAGAGATGTGAGACAATATAAAGAACTCTATTTCCTGTCAGGCCCATTAGATGAACTTTCTATTTGCCGTTTATAGGCAACGCTTTTATGTACAGTTGGAAGAGAAAATTATTCAACCCCCTCTCAGATAAGGTTTATTAACCGATGAAAGCGCAAAGGTGCGATAAAAGCAAAGCACTAAAAGAATTCATGCGGATTCCTCCATTCATGTCTCTCCAGCTCCAACAAACTCTCTCAGTAGCTTTCAAAATACTCTTCCACTTTAGCGTCTCTGTTCAGCCCACCGAGCCCCCATCTCCAGGGGTAAAAAAACATAACCTCCTCGGCGGAGGTAATAAATCCCACATTCATGGAGGAGAAGCCGGACCCCCCCTTAATCTCGTTGTGTATGAACATCTATGATTGAAATGTTACATGATAATAACGTTTCACCACCGCGTTAAAAACAGGAAACACAGCTGTTGGCCGTTACGTTTGATTTATAGACATTATTTGCGGCGGCACATGGCGTTCGTATGAGCGTCGTTTCCAGGAGACCGGGCTGAGTAAAGGTCAGGTTATGGCCGGGCATGTTTGCGCTGAAATAAAAGAGCTGAAATGAATTTTCCGAGCGGGCATGAAGGCAAAGCGATGAGGGATCGTGATAATATCGGACGAAGGTTTGGCGCAGACAATAGGTCTAATTCAGCACATGGCGACGGCGCGGTAGAGAGCGGAGCGATAGCAGAAATGAATAGCCACTGAATGGTGTGAATGGCATCAAACCAGAGTAATCTAATAATGCAGAGAGGCTCATGCTTGTTTTAGTCGGACCTTCACGCCGCTTCTTTGAGAGAGAGAGAGAGAGAGAGAGAGAGAGAGAGAGAGAGAGAGAGAGAGAGAGAGAGAGAGAGCAGCAGAAATTCAGCAGTGGGATTTTTTTTCCCTTTTCTTTCCTCTGTGATGGCAGAGTGGAAAGGTCTCTTTTTGTCTACCCACTCTGCTACCAGGCCACAATCGAACTCCCTCCCTTCAATGTGGGGCTTGTTGTCGCCCTCCAGGCTCAGCTGATGCTCCGTTTCCACGGCAACGGAGGCATGATATGTACCCAGTAGCCCGGCTATGTTTCATTTCTTTGTCTTTTGTCCATTGTATGGTGCTGGCTAGAAGCTCCATCAATACACACACACATGCACACACACACACATACACACACACATGCATGCAAGCATGTTGTGAATTCCTACAAGATTATTCGCCGAGCTCCTCGAGCAATTTTGAGGTTTTTCCATAAAACTATAGTGTAGAGGCGGGGTGGCGGGGGGTTAAACGCAACGAAGATCAATAACGTGGAATACTAGTCTTTTTTTAAAAACAACCAAATATACCCAGGATTTCTGAAAAGTCATAAATGTATTAAAATAAAGAGAAAGTCCTAACCCCTTATTTTGTAAAAACTCTCAAAGCTAACGATCCTTTTACCTTTTGTTTCTTTCAAATCTTGCAAATCCGAGCAATTCAATTTAATTCTTCTTGCTTCTAATCCTTAAAAAAAAATTCAGTTATTATATATTATACATTATATTATATTACTATTAGAATTCCGTTTTTTGCACCCTATAAATGGCTTAATACCTATTTTTGTAAAAATGACCGTTAAAATGCTTCTGTTTAACAATCCGTCTGAGTCTGACTATAATATATAATCTCATTATATCACATAAATTTCTTAATATCTCAAAACATTTCACATTACATTTTATTATAAAAGTTTTTTAAACCTTTTAGGTAGTAAACTTCTGAGCGAGCGCTCTACTTACAGTCTCTTTATTTTTAAATTTTAATCCACTTCCTGTATAGGCTGCTGTCCTTCGTGAAGCGGCGGCTCAGCAGTAACTCTAATGAACTGCCTTATTGTCTTCTTATAAGAGCCTGCCACTAATTAAATGTGGTCTCGCTTGTTTTAAGTTGACTTGACTTCTCGCTCTTCGCCAGCTGCTTTCCACTAAGTTGGAACTCTTCCTCGCAGACCTATTAAGACATTCTTCGGCGGGCTTAACGTCAACTTCTGAGCGCCGGGCGTCGACGTAATTGCACATATTTTGGAATTTTTCCCAAATACCTCGGTAAAAAATATTTCTGTCTAAGACACGCGGCCTTTTCCGGGATAATCCGGATTTAATTTCGGTTGCCAGATAATGTTAAAGCACGGTGAAAGTAAGAGACTTAGCTTTTATTACCGCGTAACTAATCTCATTTCTTTTCCAAATCTTTTTACGGATTTGACGTCAGCGCTGGGGAATGTTCCGGGTTGGACATCGCGGTAGTAAAGTCACGGTGGGCTTGGTCATAACAGTCACGCCCTATGTCATGTACTCATGAACCCAATGGCGGATTTAGCCGTGGGCCAGCTGTGAGAGCCAACAAAGTCCTCCTTGAGCAGCATTTGGCCACAATGGCTAGAAAAAAATGCCTTTTAACAGGCAGAAACCTCGAGCAGATCTAAGACTCTAAGTAGGTGGACGGCCTACTTCCATGATCGGTCCACCGGTTATCCTGTACATTCGTTTGTGCACTGATGCGATGCTATGTTGGTTGATGTGCAACTAGCAGCTAATATTATCATATAAATTATATAATTACGCACAGATTCATCACGATAATGTTTGTAGCCTGCGGCTAAATGATAACAATACTGACTAACACTAACTTATTTGGTAGTAGGAGACTCAATAAAGGTTTTCTTTCATTATATTGACCAGGTCCTGAGCTCAGAGCAGCGGCAGAGCCTGGAATTTAACACACCAATAGGACCCTTATCTGAGCTAATCCTTAAGTTAAAGCTCTTACAGTCGGATATTGTGAGAAAAATCTCTAAAAGTAAGTAAATAAATATGTATTCATGTATTTTATAACATAAACTTTGGGTTTTATCTTCTTATTTAGCTTGTTAAAATATGCAACACAGTTTTTTTCTCCATGAAACACTGGAGTGTTTCATTCCCTTTTTTTCAAATTTGATATGTGTTAAGACCTCCTTGAACCAGCTGGTATTTGGGGGGGGGTTGTGTTTTCCCGCTCAGAAAGATGAGACGTCTGGCGACCAGAGGTGTGAAGGCCACAATGTGTTGTTTTCATAATGAGAGATTCGGCGCCGTTGCGGGAGGAACACCAAACGGGCCTCTGAGGAGTCCAGGAGTCAGATCAGCACCACAGAAAAAAAAAACCCAAGTGTGCCAAATATCTCACGCCAGAAGGCTGCAGGTTTGGGACAAGACCTGAACACGTAAGTCCGATTAGCAGGCCAGTGTTTACATGTAGCATGAATTTACCAGCAGCTGGGTAAACGTTGGACAGGTGGGCTTTTGTATAGCGTGTCCTGAAAAGCACCTTAGACTGTAAAAGACCTTTCCTTGCAGACAGGAGAAGAGTGGGCCCGGCTACAGATACATTCCTACTGTTCATCTGGTGTTGGGACACTCCCCTCACTTCAACTGCCAGGTCTGGGGATGAGGGGAAACAATTGAGCCAAAAATGATGGATTTTTTTCATTTTTTGTAGGTGAGGCTGGAACCCGGGAGACTGTCAGTCTGGGATCCTGGAGGGACGATTAGGGAAGTGTGTTTATTTAAACTCGATAGGGTGTCTGATTTGAAGGACACATAAAAAAAAAGACGAAAAGTTCTGCAAAGTTTGAAGTTTTTGCGATATTCTGCCCATTTCTTGAGTTATTAACAACTGGGGTTACGTGAAATGTTGAGTTCTGCTGTAACGAGCGAGTGCAAGGGTGAGGAAGAGTGAGGAAGAGTGAGGCCCACTGCCTTTTTCGTGGAATTGCAAAATAGTTGTTTTGAATCCATTTATTGGCCCATCTAAAAGATGAAAAACATCCGCTCTAGCTGTAAGAACTTTTTTATTTGTGAAGACTGGAATGTGTGTGACACATATATTTGATCTGGGGGAGGATCACCATCTTCATCACGTTATTTCGACCAGTTGCAGCCAGAGGAAGAGCAGACCAACGGGTGATGTCCAGCTTACATTTATCAATGAGAGGGCGGAAATATTTGGTGAAAACGTCACTAGATTATTCCATGGAAAAACTCCCTGGTTGTCTAAATTCGGAAAGGAAAGCGGTTCAAGTTTAACTTTTGTCCCGAAAGTTTGTCATATTTGATCAGGATGTCTTGGACAACTGGGATGGAGGATTCTAGGTTGGAGATATATAGTAGAAGGTCATCTGCGTACAGGGAGAGTTTATGAAACCTGCCTAGTCCTGGCGATGGTCATAACTTTCCTCTCCCCTCTGAGCAAAATTGCTAATGGTTCGATTGCCGTGACAAAGAGGAGGGGAGAGAGGAGCACCTCTGTCTGGCGCCTTGGTGGAGAGAAAATGCGGGGACTTCCCTCCACTGTGGATGAGACGACCCGCTCTAGTGTTGTCAAACGAGTTCCCGCCGAACGTAAAACCCGTTTGATCCATCGTGATCACAGAGACTAGGGGCTTTCATAGCCAGAACCTTTGGCAAGATCTTTAGGTCCCCATTTGAAAGTGATATCGGTCCTATAATTAACACCTTTGAGGGGATTCTGGTCCTGTTTTAGCTGGAGACAGATGGCGGCTTAAGTCAGGGTTGAGGGGAGTCGACTCTTAGTAAAGAATTCAATGTAAACACTTGTGAAGACTGCAGAGATTAAATGGGAAAACGGTTTTATGAAACTCAACAACAAACCTATCATTGGACTTCTCCGGTTCGTATCAGCCCAGTTGCCTCCTGTTGAGACTTGGTCTCTTTAGTTTTCTAGCCAGGAAGGTGTCCAGTCTAGGAAATGAGATCAGCTGAAGTGGGTCTTGATCCATCCAGATTTCTCGGGAGAACTCAAACGACTAAAGGTCAGGATAGAAATTTACAAATGCTTCATTTGGTCACCTTTGACACCCCAGGAGGCAAAATTAGGTCAGTCATTGGCTAAAGCGCTAATTTATCAGTGCAGCTGCGACGAACGGCCATCAGAAATGCATTTTGTTATTTAAACTACTTGTTTGAATAATCATTTAATTTACCAGGCTTGTGTAAAGAGCATCATAAATTAAATGTATTATTATTATTACTATTAAAGATCCACTGACGGATTCTTCTTCTAGTCTCACTCTTTTGTCTTTGAGGACTAAATGATTTACAACATCATATATTTGTTGTGTTGTGGCTTTTACAGATCAGTTTTTCTTAATGTGTTGTGTCGTGGCTTTTACAGATTGTTTCTTTTAACGTGTTGTGTTGTGGCTTTTACGGATCGTTTTTCTTAATGTGTTGTGTTGTGGCTTTTACAGATTGTTTCTTTTAACGTGTTGTGTTGTGGCTTTTACGGATCGTTTTTCTTAATGGGCCGCGTTGTAATTTTTGCATATCGTTCACAACAGTACATGAAACAAGAAAAATTATCTGTAAAAGCCACAACACAACAAGTTGTGTTGTGGCTTTTACAGATAATTTTTCTTGATGTGTTGTGTTGTGGCTTTCGCAGTTAATTTTTCTTAATGTGATGCGGCTTTTGCAGCAAGTTTTACTTAATGTTGTGTGATGTGGCTTTTGCGGCGTGTTTTTTCGAAATGTTTCGGGGCTTTTGCAGATCATTTCTCTTAATGTGTTTTGGCTTTTGCTGATACTTTGTTGTGGTTTTATTAGATTCTTTTTCTTAGTGTGTTGTCTTGTGGCTTTCGCAGATCGCCCAGGCCTCAGCAGCTGACTGAGGCTCGCAGAGAGACAGTTGGAGAAAGCGATGGACGTTCACCAGTGTCGTGTTATGACAGCCGCTTCTCCCCCACAGCCGTTAAACATAAACACCCGGACAGAGGAGGAAGAGGAGCATCCACTCAAGGACAAAAGAGAGAGAGGAAACCAGGTTTAGAGTTAAAGATGGATGCTCTTTTTCGTCTGGTGGCTCCTCTCTCCTCTTTTTCTTTTTTTTTTTCTCTCTAACTCTCTCCTGACTTTTCACTCCTCTTGAGGCAAAGCAGAAAAACGCCGACGTCTGCACAAAGACAGTGACCTCAGGTCGCGTGTGTTATTGAACCGGCAAAAGAAAAAGAAGAAAAGCAAGGAGAGTGAGAGAGGAGAGAGTGAGAGAGGAGAGAGGAGAGAGTGAGAGAGGAGAGAGGGGAGAGGAGAGAGGAGAGAGGAGAGAGGAGAGAGTGAGAGAGGAGAGAGGGGAGAGGAGAGAGGAGAGAGGAGAGAGGAGAGAGGAGAGAGGAGAGAGTGAGAGAGTGAGAGAGTGAGAGAGGAGAGAGTGAGAGAGGGGAGAGGAGAGAGGAGAGAGGAGAGAGGAGAGAGTGAGAGAGGAGAGAGGGGAGAGGAGAGAGGAGAGAGGAGAGAGGAGAGAGTGAGAGAGGAGAGAGGAGAGAGGAGAGAGGAGAGGGGAGAGAGGAGAGAGTGAGAGAGGAGAGAGGAGAGAGTGAGAGAGGAGAGAGGGGAGAGGAGAGAGGAGAGAGGAGAGAGGAGAGAGGAGAGAGGAGAGAGGAGAGAGTGAGAGAGTGAGAGAGGAGAGAGTGAGAGAGGAGAGAGGAGAGAGGAGAGAGTGAGAGAGGAGAGAGGGGAGAGGAGAGAGGAGAGAGGAGAGAGTGAGAGAGGAGAGAGGGGAGAGGAGAGAGGAGAGAGGAGAGAGGAGAGAGGAGAGAGTGAGAGAGGAGAGAGGAGAGAGGAGAGAGGAGAGAGGAGAGGGGAGAGAGTGAGAGAGGAGAGAGGGGAGAGGAGAGAGGAGAGAGGAGAGAGGAGAGAGGAGAGAGTGAGAGAGGAGAGAGGAGAGAGGAGAGAGGAGAGAGGAGAGAGGAGAGAGTGAGAGAGGAGAGAGGAGAGAGGAGAGAGTGAGAAAGGAGAGAGGAGAGAGGAGAGAGGAGAGAGGAGAGAGTGAGAGAGGAGAGAGGAGAGAGGAGAGAGTGAGAGAGGAGAGAGGAGAGGGGAGAGAGGAGAGAGGAGAGGGGAGAGAGTGAGAGAGGGGAGAGGAGAGAGGAGAGAGGAGAGAGTGAGAGAGGGGAGAGGAGAGAGGAGAGAGGAGAGAGGAGAGAGTGAGAGAGGGGAGAGGAGAGAGGAGAGAGGAGAGAGGAGAGAGGAGAGAGAGGAGAGAGGAGAGAGTGAGAGAGGAGAGAGGAGAGAGTGAGAGAGGAGAGAGGAGAGAGGAGAGAGGAGAGAGTGAGAGAGGAGAGAGGAGAGAGGAGAGAGGAGAGAGTGAGAGAGGAGAGAGGAGAGAGGAGAGGTGTGAAAACAGCTACGGTTATATTTCTGCTTTCTTTGAAGAAAGATGTTTTCCTCGATAGAAAACAACGAGCCAACGCATTTTTGGGGGGGGGAATATATTTATATATATATATTTATAAAATAATGTGTCAATGTCATTTACACATTTATATGATTTGAGACGTTTCTATTTTATCTGCTCATTTGTTTTTTTTCCCCAATTTTTTTATGTTTTTTTTTTTTTTTTATCTTGCTTGATTTTAACTGATTATTCCAATTTCTTTTAAATTCTTGTATTTTACGCTACTTTTTTTTTTGCAGATTCCGTCCCGTAATCTGTTCAGACGTGCCGTGAAGCCGAAGTTTGAGTTGACTCGACGAAATGTTCTGCTGTTGTGCAATCTTTGACGACAAAAAATGTCAGAAGGCACCTACAGGTTTGGGCGCTCACCTTTACGTCACATCATGTTTTTGTCAGGGAGGTTAAAAACGTCTCAGCACATCAAGTCACCGACTTTGAACAAACGCTCATCTTCCTCTTCCTCTAGCAGAGGGAGAAAGAACCCCCAAAAAAAAAACTCAGGGCCATTTTGAATATCTGGTTAAGCCTCCCTTTTCATGTTTTACTCTAATAGTTTATATTTTAGTCTAATACTTTATTATATATTTTATTCACTAGGGGGAGCTAGTTTCTGCTGTTTCTTGGGGGGAGGTATTACTTGAAGGACATCAGGTTTCTGAAAACCTGAAAGTAGGACGTGAGGTTAAAATAGAATCTATCCAGAAATAGGGGATTGAACCTTTGGGCCGAGTGGAGATATGAATTAATTATTTCCCCACGTCACAGTTTTTCCACCAGACTCAGAAGAAGAAACAGGAGAGCTTCAGCATCAGCGACTACAGAGAGAGAGAGAATGACCCCCGACCCTGAGATCGGCCCTCCACCTTGACTTTGGTCACCTGTGAAGACGTTACCTTTCTGTGATGCTCTCGGTCCAATCAACCCAGTTCTTTTGGGTTTTGATTAAGCAGTGTACCGTGTATTAAGTCTCTGTTAAAAACTTTTAACCTCTTCTTTATATCTGGAGTTTTGTGTCTTAATCTGTCTGAAATCATAATGTTTTCCTGGCTGGGGGCGTCGCCCCGTTTGTCTGTCTTTTCTCAAACTCAAATCAAATCAAAAAATATGGAAACAGCCTTAAAGTCTAAATTCTCTGTTTTAACAAAGGGTTTATTCTTATACGGGCAAAGAACCGGGCGGAAATACTTACCGCGTTCTTCACTGGGTACTGAGAAACAATGAGGACGTCATCTAAATATATAAAAACGCGTGTGAGTAAAAAGATCAAACCAGTTCTTCCTCGCACTAAGGTATACAGGGGTATAAAGTTTTGAAAATGCTCCATGAAAAAAAGTAAAGAAGTAGGATCTGGACAGTTTACAACTATGATTCAATAACATCCCTGAATGTTCGGGGATATAAAAACCTAATCCTCTCAAAGACAAGTTCTTCAAGGACTTCACTTTGTTCCCCTCCTGAACTTACCCACCTCCCCTCGCTTGGAAAATGCACATAAAGGAGTGAAATAAACAGAATGAAACCGAAAATAAGGGTGCAAGGCTCAGATTGAGGCCTGTGTGGCTCTAAGAATCAGAATCAGAACCAGAATCAGAAAATAGTTTATTGCCAAGTTAGTCAAACGTACGAGGGATTTGGAAAAATCCAAGCATGATTAAAAACAATAAAAATAGACATAGACATGTTCTATGAAGAGAATAAATATAGAATAAACAGAATAATAATAATAATAATAATAATACATTTAATTTATAATAGAATAAAAGTGATAGCAGTAAAGACTTTGCAAAGGCTAAAGGTCATCGTCAGAGGAATCCTGTTTTGGGACTGACTTTATTTCCCTCCTCGTTTCCTGTTCTTCCTTTCATCGCTGGAGAAAGAAACACAGACTCTCACTTCTTCTTCTCTCCTGCAGCTGTTCTGTTCTGGTACTGTGCATGTCTGCATGTCCAGTTGCAAATGTGGAAATGAACTGAACAGAGACAAAAACAAGAGACTGTTGTTTCATACAAACTGCCGCCGCACAACCCAAACCCTCTGGACCCAAGTATTCACCGTGTTATCTTATTATGTTTACGTAGAAGAAGAATCAACAGCCACAACAAACATCTACGCACAACCTACAGCAGGTTACGGAGAAAACTACAGTTTGGATTTGCGTGAAATTCTACCCAGGTTTTCTGCTTATCGTAGAAGTAACTTTACGTAAATCGCATCGTTTAAAATGAAAATATAACTATAAGCTGTTTGGAGAAGTGACGTCACATTGCTGCCTTTGATGCTTTTGATACCTTTGATGTTCCTTTGGGTGGTGGAGCTTGGGGGCTCGGTAGGCTGAACAGAGACGCTGAAGTGGAAAGTGCAGGACATGACTAATATATGTGTATTTGAGAGGTACTCAGAGAGTTTGTGGGAGTTGTCAGTAGATTTAGAGGCTGGCAATAACTCATATATTAAAAGGAGAAAACTGCAGGAATTTTTCCTTAACCTCTGTTCTACCTTGGCGTAGGATGTATCTGAATGACACATCAAATCAATTTCTGTATTTTTAGCTTTTAAATACATTTCAGTTTGTGATCGCGGACCGACCACTCCCTCCAGATAAAAATACTTCTACCCCACGATAATTCAAGTATACTATATATTATATCTGTCTGAAAACAATCAAATCAGCTGTTGACACAATTTAGTTTGGAGGAAATGATCCGGAAAGAATGAGGAGCCCCGACTTAAACCTTCCTCTACAAATATCTAAGACTCCGATTCGGTGAAAAAGTTCCTCCGTTCCTTACAGCCAAAGCTCATCCGTCAGCCTTGACCCATAAATGTCACGGTTACCCGTGTGTCTCTCGGCAGGGCGAGGGCGAGGGCGAGGAGAGACAGAGATGGATGGAGGAATTCTGTCCATCGTGGACTGTTGGGTCAGCCGTCATCTAACGTGCCGAGTAAATAGTCTGGCTTTTGATTAACTACCATCCAAACAAAAAGTTGAAACAAACATTACACACGGCCCATGCCAGCTATGAATGACATGTCATCAGTCACACGGTCGTTCGGTCCTAACATTGATTTTGGCGACAGTGAAAAGACTCGAAAAAACCCACAAATAAAACTCTGAACTGTCCAAACTGTCACCACTGCGATTAGAAGCGAACCAAATACTGTGGATATGTCAGAAAACACAAACAGTTTACTGATGATTGGAAAACACTTTCATTCCCCCACAGATTTATCAGTTTCAGCGCCTCCTCTTCAAATAACCGCCTAAACACGGGAAACATCGGTCATATCAGTCAATACAAAAACATTCATTCTTTTCCTGACCGTTCTTTAATATTATTATTATTATTGTAATATCGTACATCCACTATTGGCCAACTTCCTGAAAGTGACTTTTTCCACTGTTCGTGTGTAGACTTAAAGTTTTCCTTAATAAGCCTTTAAAGTTTGAATATTTGATATCCTTAAGTATAGCAGCTAATAACTGCTAAATAATAATTAATGAATATAATTCATTACATATATATATATATATATATATATATATATATATATATATATATATATATATATATATAATATATTTATATATATAATTAAGTCTGAGATATTATGGAGTCGTCGTCGTCGCCACATCCTTCTCGTTAACGCGATAACTCAAAAACTGTTAAGTGGATCATTTTCAAATTTATTACTCGCTTAGATCTTAGTGTGAGGAAGAACTGGAATGATTTTCGGAAAGGTAGGGGTGAATATTCCTGACATTAAGGGGCGCTTTCTCTCTCTCCAAACGTCACGACTAGTAATTCAGAAACTACTTCATGGATCGTTTTTCAAACTTGATAGAAACATACACCGAAGAAGAACTGGATCGATTCTGTGAAAGTTCAGTTGTATATTTCGGACACTAGGGGGAGCTTTATCAAATCAAACCAACAACCTAATTACTCCATTTGACTTGATTTTAAATGCTGCGAAACACGTAATGTCACCAGATTTGAATGACCTCTAGGACGTAACAAAACCTACGTCACAATTTCACAACAATTTCATGCAAATCCGTCTCGTAGTTTTTGATTAAACTTTCTCACAAACAACCAGACGAACACACAGGAGTGGAAACACAACCTCCGTGGAAAAGGTAATCGCCGAAATACAGTTGAAGTCTTTTAAATGTCCGTGTGCAACAAATATGTCCAAAGGGATTCTGAGGTCGGTAGATGGTTGGAAGGACGATGCAGAGGGGTTTGTGGGGGCTCTACCCTACAATCACCGCGTGTAATCACACAAACGTAAACAGTCAGATAGCAAGTGGGTGAACCACTTCTGAGAGCCAGTGCCTTTAACCACAACAAACTTGAGGAGGGGACCTCACTCAGTCTGATTGGCGTCCCCCTCACTGGACCGGACCTCAGCTCCACTAGACTTCGACTAAAAAAAAAGAATTAGGTAGAAAAGGATTTCACAGGAATGAAATGTTCAGGAAGTGAGACACGATCAGAGCAAGAAGATCCTAAGACGGAATGAACTGAGAAATTCGACCAGGACAGACGGCAGGAGCGCGAGGAACTAATCAACCTGGTGCCTTATTTAATCTTGACTTACGATTGATTTACGAACAGGTTTATACTACCTCTTCACGGCTGAGGATAATTTCAATCAGTCTAGTCTTCTTTATTCTGATTGTTTTCATGGAGCGTTTTCACGCTGAACGGACTCTTCAGACCGATATCACACAGAATATTCGCGTCCTCGGACCTCCAGCTAGTGACCGGCTCAACTCTGGTTTCAGGAACCCCATGAATCTGTTATAAGGTCTGGAAATCCATCGTTTCCTAAGACACAGAGATTTCTCCCGTGATGTTGAACGGAGCAGAAAGCAGAGCGGTAGTTATTCCACATCCACTCACATGGAACCGACTGCTCTCTCCGCCCACACGGAGCCAGCAGGTATAATCAGACTGTCTGATTCAGACGCTTTGGAGTGAACGCTGTTCATAAAGTTATCTGTGCATGTAGGTCAGAGAAACGTGAGCGAGTGAGTGGTTCCGCCGGAGAATGGACAGGGACGCCCTTCCAGCCGGATTCTTCCCCACGTTGATGCTGAGGTGGTGTAACTGAGTCGTCCTGTCAGACGGCTGATCCTCGGCAGGGACACATTTAGCCACCGCGTCTCAACTAGCTTCCGACGGCGCTGATCCCCCGGACTGACGGAGTTCTTGTTATGAGCAAAAACACTCGCACCTGCTGGCCGACGGCACTGACTTGATGTTTTCGTTACGGTGGGGATGGGAGGACCGCCGGATTAATGAGTTATAAGCTCACATGAGAAGATTTGGAGCAGGTCAGCTTTCAGATTCCCAGACTGTCAAATCCCGGGGAGGTGTGTCGGTGATGAATGGGAGATCTGAGGCGGCGTTGAAGCTCTGATCCCCTCCCCAAAATGTCTTAAAACCCCCTCTGGTGTACAGATGAAGCTCAGGGTCGGTTCAGTCAGGAGGACTATCTCTGTGCACACTCTCTCTATTATCTTCAAGCTTTGCCCCAAAAAGTCGGGGCTATTATGGAATAGCCATCGCCCCCGCCGCAGATCCTTAGTGTGGACGCGATAACTCAAAAACTATGTCATGGATCATTTTCAAACTTTATACCCACATAGACCTTTGTGTGAGGAAGAACTGTGTTGATTTCGGGAGATATTGGTTATATATTTTTGACAAAGGGGGGACCTTTGTCTCAAAAGGTTGTTCGGCCATTAATACGCAAGTATTGGTCCGATTTAGACCAAATTTGGACTATAGATTTAGATTTTCTTTGTGTTTCCATGTGATTGAAGGGGAGTCTGCGGCGCCTCAAAGAGGGCGTGGCTTTGAATCCTCTTCAAGGCGCTTCCCCATTTTTTCTTATTGAAAATGTTTTTGTTTTTTTCCCACATCATGACAAAAAAGTGAAAAACAAAAAAAAAATGGAAAAAGACGGAATTAGACTTCATCACTCCGACGACCACCTCTTAACAAAAACTGAATTAACCCTTTCATGTCTTCTCCAAGAAAGCAAAACAAATTTTCTTTGCAAATTTGAGTTCCTTGGTGAACCTTTTAACCCGTGGTGTCCCCCAGGGCTACGACCTAGGCCCCTTATGATTTATCACTTACTTGCCTGCTACTGGGTCGTTTTATAAACAGGTTCAGTCACATTTTACAATAACAGACTCAAAAAGTTCTCAACCAAACAGTTGAGCAGGAGATTGAAGAGTTAATATACATAAACAAACTTCATAAGACATCATTTAAAATGCCCACATCTGTCCAGATGAGGTGTGTCTAGTGGAATAGAGACTCTGAGTGGGGAGGAGAGCTTAAGGCGCTCCTGGACACTCCCCTCCACGTGCACTTCCTGTGAAAACGGCGTGCACAGTTTGGTGCCATCAGTTGTTTGGAGATGGCGAAGTGATTAATTTGTGTGTCAGGTCTCGGCCTGATTGGACAAGCCTTTGGGGAGAACCGGATTGATTGGACGGTTCCCGCTTCCGTAGGGCTGCAGCAGCGGTGGAGGTGGTGGCGGAGGTGGAGGCGGAGGCGGCGAATAGGGGGTTTTCTTCTCGCCCCTCCTCTCTCTCTCCCTCTCTCTTTCTGGCTCTTGCTTTCTCCCCGGAGATCGGCCACAAATTAATACAAATCAGAGCGCACTCCTCTGTCCAAACCTCGCCACTCACCTTCCCCCCAGGTAGGAGGAAAAAAAGACAAGGACGATGGAGCAGGTGCAGCCAAGTGCGGAGAAATTGGAGGAAGAGAAATGATTGGAATATGAGTGAGTGAGTGCTTTAGTGGTTGAGAGGCTGAGTGTGTGTGTGTGTGTGTGTGAGAGAGAGAGAGAGAGGAGAGTAAGAGCAGATGTGGAAAACTCTCACCGTTACTCTGGAAACACATCTACTGTTACGGTTGTGCTTATTATGCTAATAGATCTCAACGTGTTGGTTAAACCTAAAAACAGATGAATTCATTTTTGTAAATATTGTAGCTGTCATTTGGATGAAATAGTATTTATTCAGCGGGATGCAGCCTGGAAAGAAAAACCTCGGTCAGCAGAATTAAATGTCACCTGGAAACGTGAAATCCTGAAAACAAGATCAGCTCCATTCACCTTGAAACAATAAGGCGTTTATGTGAAACGGTCAACCTGAGCTCCGTCTGCGTCTTCATGCCGGTTGTCAGAAGAGTCTTCATCACGTATCGCTGCAGCGACGGTGGCAGAGTGACCCCTTCTGGTGTGATGCCCGGTCACATGTCTGCCCTTCACTCTTTGGCCAGACTCCCAGTCTGACTCCCTGGTTTGTTGCTCGTGGGCTCCAGCAGAGGAATTGGACTTTCACGTGGTTAATGGGTACGAATGTGAATTTCCTTTAAGGAGAATAATTAGGCCCGTGCAGCCATATATCCCTGTAAACTCCCCCAACCCCTTGCATTGTACAACTAAGATTTACCGTCTGCTGGTTAAATGCAAAGAGCAAATTTCGCCACGTTGTACATTTTGCAGGATGGCGTCTGACAAACGAAGACTCCTCCTTGGCCTTGCTCTTCATCCTTCATCCTAAACATCAAATTTAACGCGGCAGCCATCTTTTCTCGTACTGAGAGTTGTTGAAATTCACCATGCGATCGTCCCAGCTTCGTTTGCGAAGACTAACGTCGACATTGACTTTGGACGGCAGCGAACTGGGAGAGTTCTTTGTGTTGTTTGTCTGCGCTGAGAGTCGTAGACATATTTTTGTAAACTGTGTCGACCCTCGTGCGGCATGAATCCTCAGGGGACAATATTGACAGGCGGAGTGACAAATCCTCCTCGTCTCCCTCTCACAACACAGTATGTCATCGCAGACGGCGCCTGACTTGAGCCGTAGCCTTTAGCCCATGTCAGGCTCAGTTCTACCAGAATAACCTTGGACACTCTCCTTTGATGGGTCCGACACGTGGAAATGAACAGGCTGGTGTCAGAGTGTCAAAGCCGATCTAAGTCTAATTATCTGATTATGTCTGATGGCGCCTGATGTCGGTGCTGCTACACTAGCTAGCTCGCTATTATTGCTGTTCAGGGGTATCTCCAGAGGAAAATAGGATTTCTACAGTTTAGTGTTTTTGCATTTAAACCGGGAGAGACAGGTAAATGATATAAAGACGGTTTTTGTTTTATTACAGGTGACAGGTGATAAAAAGTCTAGGCAGCAAATTTGACATTTTTTAAAGGGTAAGATACAAACAGGTCACAGCTAATTAATCTCTAGATGTACATACACACATACGTGGTATACACACAGTTACGTAGAAGGTGATAAACTGTGAAAAACTAGAAAAAGCGCTCACAGAACACAAACCTCCGCCAAGGAACAACAGAACCTTAATTTACTAAAATAATTCATCCTGATTCCTCCAGTAATGTCTGAGTTTTTGCCAGCCTCTAAATCTACCGACAACTACAACAAACTCTCTGAGTATCTCTCAAGTACTCTGAAGCCGGTCGTCTCCTGCGCCTTCCACTTCGGCGTCTCTGTTCAGCCCACTGAGCCCCCAGCTCAAAACCCTTACGGAATATCAAAGGAACTTTTCAAAAAAAAAAAAAAAAGATCTAAGAAATCAAAAGAACAAATGCAGAAACATCCACTTCCTGGTATAAAGTGTATACTGTGGTATTCTCATGCAGGAGTCTATACTCCTACACCAGAATACCACATGGTGGAATGCTGAGGTACGTACGTGGTTAGACGCAGGAAGGCTGCTTTCATGAACCCACCTTGGACCCATTAGTGACTGAATGAAGATGATGGACAAATTATGGCCCCCCTGGCTCTGAAAAATCCCACCCGACGAAAATCACATCTGGGCCATCTTTGTTTTGTTTTTAAAAAGAAAAAGGTTCTTCCCACCAGGCTGTCATTTATTCCACTTAGATGTAATCAGTTTATCTTGGAGCAGGACGTCATTTTTCTTTCCAGGACTTGATTAAAAATACGTCTCCGTTTAGACTAACGGTGTTTACCCGGATGAAAATGCTTCTTTTATGTAGGTCAGTCTGGGTCGCGGTGTTCCTGTGCAGGTTTTTTTTTTCTGTTTTTAAAGTGCTGCCTCATGAGGAAGCAGCAGCAGCAGCAGCAGCAGCAGCAGCAGCAGCAGGAAGTCTGTGGGGCTTACGGGTGGGACGCTTTCAGCTGCCTCCTTCCTCCCTCCTCACCTCGTCTGCCATCATCCACTCATGGATGCGTCTTCACGCTTTGGTGAAGGGATCCGTTGTGCATCGGTGTATGAGCTCATGACCCCTCAGTAGGACGCAGGGAAAAACAGCGTCCATGCAGCGGCACCGCTGCAGGTTACGCGGCTTTTTTATTACATTTAGATACGATTTTAGTGATTGGACCTACAGTCTTCCATTAGCGGGTCAAAACTGACTAGCATCAGAATCAGTGTGTTTTTATGCCGTTTGAGTCATTGTGGTGAAGATGAGTCATTCGTATTTCATGCTGAAGGATATTTTGGTCCACATAAAAAAGGATTTCATGTTTGAAATGTGTTTCTTTCTTTTTTTTAAGGTTTTTAACAAACTGATATTTGAAAAATTTGAGAATTACCTTTATATTGAAATGTGTATATATATCTATATATATCTATATATATGTAGATATATATAGATATATATAGTATATATAGATATATGCTTATACTATAGTATAGATTTGATATAATATGCGTCAATTTGATGACATCAGATATTTTCCGGGTATAACTTTAAGGTAATACTTACATTTATTGGACCTTGCTGGGTAAAATACTGTTTCTGAGGTTTGACACTTCTGATGTGTTACATGTGTTCTACTGTTAATATATATTCCTGACAGCAACAGCTGAGAAGAATCAAAGGTTCCCATGATGCAGCAGGAAATATAGGAAATGAAAGCGGGTCATTTTTGACCCACTTATAGAAGAATGGGGTACCGACATGAAAACTAGAATTTGTTAAGGTACATCAAACATTTAAATGGTATGACATCACAAACATGTTTTTTGAGGAATACCTGGAAAATTAAACGATTGCAACTTTTAACTAAAAACATATTGTAAAAAAAAAACCCTAATGTATCTGAGGGTTAAAAAATTATATCCCTGAAAATAATCATCATCATCGCCGCCGCAGATCATTGGTGATAACATTACCTCCAAACCGAATGAACGTTAATAGATTTAACTTGTATATGTTGTGTTTTACTCTAATAGTTCATATTTTCCTCACCAGGGGGCGCTTTTCCACAAAAATACTGATTTTCCGACATAATGTCTTCGCCATTGGTCGCAATTTTAGTACATATTTTATGCATATGAGTAGACTGGAGGAGATTTATCTCGTGTATATTATGTTTTACTCAAGAAGTTCATATTTTACTCACTAGGGGGAACTTATATATATTTTTTCTTTTACTAAAAACACAGTTTTTGGGAAATATCTTCCTAACCATTGGTCGGATTTACTCCACATTTGGTGCTTATGTTGTTGGGAACTTTTCAGGAATATCCACTAGATGTTGGAGATGACGGATCCAGATAAGTCTAGTTTAAACCTGCGGTTGTGTTTGGATTTTGTTCTCGGCGTCTTGGCCCGCATGTGTTTAGCTCAAACTGAAAAAAAAAACCGGCTCCTCATCCTCCCTCCAGGCTATTCCCTCCATGGAGCTTGCATGTCAACGGGGTAGAATTCCCCGCCTCCCCTGGCACCACTAATCATCCTAAATCAACGTCTTTATCAATTTCACAGGACAATAGATGTGCAACTGTTAAACCCTGAGGCGAATCAGCACACAGCACAAGAGCAGGAGGTTTCACTCGCAGAACTGGATCACCATATGTTCCTCAAGTTTGCTGCATTCGCTCATCACGTAGACTTTATGGATGAAAGTGTCACACACACACTAACAAACACACACACACACACACACACACACACACAAACACACACAGAGCCTTGGGCCAGGATTGACCGGAATTTGCTCACAGCAGAGGGCTGGTGTTTATGGTTCTGGTGTGGTGCAACCCTGAAGCGACACTAAATGAGATCACCTCACCAGCTCCAGTTAACCCCACTTCAGGTTTTTGATAATTTATGTCCTTCCTCTTGAGAACACTTCCTGATCCCCTGAGGACATGTTTGAAGATTTCTGTTTGAATGAATCCTTTGAATTTAAACTCAGAATTCTGGCTTTTTTCCTCAGAATTCTGACTTTACTGTCAGAATTCTGACTTTAAACTCAATCTGACAATATGAAGTCTGAGTCCAAACTCAAAATTCTGACTTTAATCCCAGTATTCCAAAAAATTTCTAACTTTATGTAGTGCAATTCTGACTACATAATGACTTTAAATTCAGACTTTACAGTTTTTTGAATGGCTGAATATTAAATACAAAAATGATTTTATATATATATATATATATATATATATATATATATATATATATATATATGTATATGTATATATTTATCTATATATCGACTTGTGGCGGTTGGAGAGTGATCAGTGGAGTTCAGGCATCAGGGATCTGGTTGAGTAAGAGGAGAACATCAGTCGTATCCAAATAACGGCGGCACCGAAGAATCCTGCGAGGAAGACGAATCCTCCAGGATCCCCTTTCAGCAGATGGGGGTGGGCTAGGGGGGCAGAGGCAATTAGGCCATCTTATAATCCTCCATCTGCTTTCCTCAATCGCTCAGCATCCCCCTGCCAGAAACATAGCTGCCCCCCCCCCCCCCCCCCCCCCCCCCCCCCCAAAACCCAGAGGACCGGCCTGAAAGCTCCGTCAGCTATTTTTCCTTTTAATTGCACTTTTTGTTGCGTTGTTTGTTTTTTTTTCACCTGCATCTGCTTCCTGTCAGGTTCTTTCTTTATGTTTTGACACAATTGTTCACGTTGACTAACTCTCCTTTCTCGTACGCAAAGGGGATTGTAAAGAAAACTCAATTAGTAACCGGACAACTGTAGCCGAGGATACTCTAAGTATTCTATATCTAAGTATTTCACAAATACTCTTCAGCCACTTGTCTACTGCGCCTTCCACTTCAGTGTTTCTGTTCAGCCCAATGAGCCCATTTAGCCCAATAAAACCAAAGAAGCAGACAGTTACTGCTCGTATATGTTACTGGAGCCAGGAGCAGCAGCAACTCAGAAAACACTAGTGCGAGTTTCACATTAAATGTAAGAAACGTCATGTTTTTACTTGTTTTTTTTAACACAACAGCACTGAAGCATGTTGGACGCACCTCGCCAGTTCATTAAAACATGCGTACTATTTACTAATATGCACATGCGACGTTCTTATACCTTTATTATTTGGCATCATTAAGTTTTTATCATTCACATCTGGTTTCCGTCGCATCTCTTCCAAAGATTGGTCTAAAGTTTATTACAGTGACCGGATAAACGCTGAACTCTGACCCTGGTAGAGGGTGAGAGGAAGGAGAACTGGCGCTCTTGATTGTTGTCCAGCTATGGCTGTGCATTCTGGGAGTTGTAGTGTCTGTGGTGTTTGTGCTGTTATGCGTACCGGTGATTTCAGCTGTTATCATGGATTCATGTACAAAAGTACCGTTTTACCTTTTAGGATTTCAGTAAAAGTTCTAGTAAACTCTTTAAGTGAGAATATGAATGATTCTGAACACCAGTCCAAGCATTAAACAACTAAACCCACGGACGTTCATTGACAGTGATGAACGTTTGAATAAGTCTGAACATGAAACTTCTGCCTTTTTGGAACAGACTGGAAATTCTCTTGGTCATTTGAGCTGCCACTCACTTTGATGTTTCTTTTACGGTCTGTTGGTTTCTTTCGGGATATGGAATATCATATGCGTCAGTAAGCACACATACGACAGATGAGAGCTAATGAAGCCACCGAGTTAAGAATCCACTTCTTACAGTATTGAAGGAACTTGACAAAGGTAATTAATTGTCCATATGGCGTTTTTAAATCCACACAGTGCAGCTCATTCTAGGAAGCATACAGTAACTACACCAAAATGTTGGAGGTAAAGCTCCTCCTAGTGTCCAAAATATCCAACTGCTCTTTCCAAAAATCATTCCAGTTCTTCCTCGCACTGAGTTCTATAGAGGTAGAAAATCTGAAAATGATCCATGAAAGAGTTATAGAATTATGTCCAAAAAAACAGTGTTTTTTTTTCTTCTTTTTCTTTTAAATACTTCCCCTAGTGAGTAAAATCTGAACTACTAGAGTACACTTGTTGTATTTACAAGATCCATCTCCTAGAGTCGATTCTTATGCCACTAATTTGAACTAATTCGGACGAACGGTTAGGTCGTTATGTCTGAAAAAACTGTGTTTTTCGTAAAAACAGTGTTTTTCGTAAAAACAGTGTTTTTCGTAAAAACCTCCCCCTAGTGAGTAAAATATGAACTATTTGGGTAATACATGATATTTAGAAGATAAATCAATTTGAGATGATTCATTTGCACCAAATCTGGACTAAATCGGACAAACGGTCGAGAAATTATGACGGAAAACAGTCATTTTCCGGGGAAACATGACTATTTTCCGGGATATCAAAATGATTGACACACAAAGGGTCTGAACAAAGAGAAAATACTGTCTTACAAAACATCCGGAGTTGTCAGTAGAACCAGTCCAGCTCACATTTCGTTTCGTTTCAGCTTTCTTCACGCCTCCTCGCCAGAGGGAGGGCGTTGAGCAACAGTACTGTCATTGCCACCAGTGGTACGTCGACCTTCTGCAGCGTTAATAGGTCACAGAGTTCGGCTGCCGCCTGGGGCCCCGGCCCACCAACCGCCCAAAGAGAGGAGGCGGACGCATCATACCAGGCTTTCATGTCATGTGTTTTAACCCTTTAATGTCCTGCTCAACTGTTTGGTTGAGCTATATTTCTTATTTACAAAAATAGGACTGACGTGTTTATAATATGACCCAGTGGCAGCATGTGAATCTGAAAAGAGTAAGGGGCCAATGACGGAGCCCTGGGGCGCACCACAGGTCAAAGGGGCCCCTGACGGCGAGGCATTAAACAACTTTATTGGTAAATTGATAATTGTTAAGTAGATTTTTTCTTTGTGAAGTCATTACAGGGTTAAAGCAGGTTTTTTTTTTCCATGCCTTGCATTTTCAAAAACTCCCTATTTATATCTTTTAATCCGGTCCCAGAAGGTTCTGGAAGACAGAACGACCCACCGGGTCAGAGATAGTGAGCTCTCTTATTTGCACTCATGTTCCCCTGCTGGAAGAAAAATACCTTTTTTTTTTCCCTCAGTTCTATGGTGATTGGTACCATGTGGCGCCGGGGGGCATCGGCGTTCCCCTCGTCGGGTCTGCAGGAAGAACAGGTTGACGGGTCGGTGCTTTCGTTTGCATTTAGTTTCTGTTATTTGCAACAAAGAGGAAGGCTGTGGGTTCATTTAGTGATGTTGAATGTAAGACACACCATTCTGAGTTGGCTTTTTTTCCTTTCCTCTAATCCGTCTGCATGAATTCTTGCGGTTTAGCAAGTCAGAATTAGTAGAAAGTATTTCTTAACCCTTCGATGACCTCACTAAGAAAGAAAAAAAATAATTATTTCTTTACATATTTTCATTTTACAATTGTGTTCATTCAATATCTTAGACTGTAAATTCACCATAACATGACAACAACAACGTAGTCATGGACTTTTCCATGACTGCGATAATTAAATAATACACATTGAAACTGAGAACACGCCATTTCGTAACTACGTGATGAATTCCACCAGCCATTACTTTATTTTCTTTCTTTTTTTTAATCAAACTTTTTATTCTACATTGCACAGTTTATACATTTCACAAAACTACCAGTCGCTGCCTCGTGTGTCCAGACTTTATTTATTTATATATAAAATGTATTTCTTATTTCTATAATTCCTTTTTCTTTTGATTTATATGACGTGTAACTGCTTTTGATTGTTTTTGATGGATTTCTTAGGAATAACTTCTTTAGTTCAAGTTTAACCTTTATCTAACACAAGTGTGTGCGCGTGTGTGTGTGTGTGTGTGTGTGTGTGTGTGTGTGTGTGTGTGTGTGTGTGTGTGTGTGTGTGTGTGTTTGTGGCGGGGTATAGGGGAAACAATAAACAAAACAAAGAGAAAAAAACACATTATAATTTGAATACAACTTTAACAATCCAGTAAGGGGTCATTAGTTTAAAATAAATAAATAAATACAAGAATTAATTTAAATAATAATTTAAAAAAAGAATCAATTGTTTGATGAAATCAATAAAAAACAAGGTGTTTCACAGATTTTGGCTTACAGTTTGTTTTGCGAGCAGGTAGAATTAAACGACACCTTGAAGGCAAACATGAAGGATTCCCCGTCAGAACACGTCCAGAAGGAACCAGAACCGCCTCCTTGTTGTTTTCTGGGTACAGACAGAGTTCATGTCCTTTTGTTTCCCTCCTCTGATCTTCCAGATCGTATCGTGTCTGTTCCCACTGTCTGTGCCGGGAAACCGTCAGACGAGAGAGAAACACGGCAGGTTCCCGGTAAAAAGAGAAAAAAACAGCAAAGGATTATGGGTAGGACAGAAGGGAGTTTAATGTTGATAGAAGGAGAATTCTCTGTTCCTCAGGACTCAAACAACAAAACAAACAAACAAACAAACAAACAAACGTTTATGTGAACCTTCTGTTGACTGGGGAAAGAAAATACACTTCAGAATCTGCCAATAGAACAAATGAAAATTTGGTAAGATTTCTTAAAATAAGACGTGAGATTTAGAGAATTAGATAAAGGAAATGTTGAAATGAGCTAAGGGGAATTTAGTCGTACATAGAGACATAAAAGATTCTAAAGGTGACTAAAAATGAAGACTTACTATATAACAGGACATCTTATAAACAGGGACAAACAAACATTATATATATATATGTTTACATATAAACATATATATATATTAGGATGTTTTTTTGTATCAGAATAAACCAGTTTTATTTCAAATGTTGTTATTTTCAAATGTTGTGTTTTTTTAAAAAGTGCATTTTTTGCATGTTTTTTCTTATTTTCCTTTTTGATCTTATCTCTTTAACCACCTCATAAATTCCCCCTGTGGAGATTTATAACGTTTCTATCTATTCAGTCGTGACACTGTTCCAGATTTACGACCGTCAGAATTTAGGAGTAAGATTAGAGAGTCCTAATATTTAAGCATTTTAAGATGGAATTTATCTTCAATTAAAATACTAAATTTGAGCTTTTGAGATATTTTCAAGATTCTTTGACCTAACAGGATGTACAACCGCCTCAAAACAAGTATTTATATCTCAGTGAAACGTTACTTGTTCAGCCTTTGTGTCTTAAATCAAATGCAACAAGATATTTTGACTAGTAATAAGATAAATACTGTTGCTAGTTCTTGCAGTGTTCTCCGTCAGCCGGTCCAGAACCTTCCGTTCCGGCTGATGAAGAAGATTAAAAACACTCATCACCCTATCTGTCAACAGACGAGGTTGCATTGTGTGGAATGTGGAATAAAAAGACCTGGCATGCTTATAAATGAAAAGATCGGCATCCTCCGTGCCTTTTTCCTGCCTGGAATGCAAACTGCAGTAGAAAATCGTCTCCTTCCAGCTTTGACAGAAAGATGTTCTTAATGATTTTGTCAAAGACTTTCATATGTAGCAATAAATTGTCAATATCTGGTAAAAGTGCATTAAAGATTGGGGCCCACGACTCCAAGACACTCTTGATTCTCTTTACTCTGATACCTTATGTACTCTTGAGTAGCTCTTAAAAACATCCACTTCAGCGTCTCTGTTCAGTCCACTCAGCTCCACCCTAAAAGGAACGTCAAAGGAACAAAGGCAGCGATGGCCGCATTGTGATGTCACTACTCCAAACGGCTTATTATTTGTGTTTGATTTGATTATAAATGCTGCAAAACGAGTAACGTCACCAAAACGCAATCACCTCTAGGATACGCAAAAATGTACATCTGCGTAAAATTCCATGCAAATCCGTGAAAACGAAGGCTTGAAAATGTAAGTAGTAGGAGTAGTGATGTCACGATGTTATGGGCTGGAGCTGGGGGCTCGGTTTCAGAAGTTCCTTTGATTCCTTTGATGTTCCTTTGGGAGTGGAGCTGGGGGCTCAGCGGGCTGTACAGAGACGCTGAAGTGGAAGGCACCGGAGACGTGCGGCTAAAGAGGTTTTCCCTAAACCTTGGGTACCGTTCTGCCTCGGCGGAGGTCTGCGCTCCCTGAGTCTAAATAACAAAGCGCCCTAAAGACGTTCCAGCACTTCCAGTCAGTGTTTAAATCTTCTATGTTCTCAGTACCTATGTTGTACAATCGGATCGGTACATCATTTTTATTGCATCCGCTCAATGTGAATATTAAATAACAAATACTGGCACAGGTAGAGAATCATAGAATATCACTCTTACGTTCATATCTGGATTTAAAACAGGCGGTGGCCTGCAGCTAGGAAATAAATAGGAATCCATCTGGTATGCGCTAGCGGCTCGCGCAATCAGCACAGCCGTGGCTACACTTGAAGAAATGCCTTCTGAAAAGGCCACCTCTTCACATTTGTGAAAGTCACCTCCCATTATCATCCAATTATGGGAGTCTGGTCTTCTTTGCGCGGCGTAATGCTATCTTTTACAAGTGTGACAGAACCAGTTTGACATTTGTAAACAGTCTCTTTACCTTCCCGCTCCCTCGTTTCCATGTCTCTCTGACTCGATACGCTCCTGATGATCGCGGCCAGCAGCTAGAGGGGAACATGGAGACCACCAACATCCACAAAGACTGCGGTGTGACCTCCGGATACATCCTGGGCGCAACGCTGAAATGGAAAGGGGAAGAAAATGGCCCCACTAATATCCGTGCAATCGTCCTATTTCAAAGTATCACAGAACCCATGTAAAAGAGATCTAAAGTGATTAGTGAGACTACAGAAAACACAGATTATGGATTTTCCGGCTAAGTATTATTGAGATTATTTTTCAACAGATTGGGTTTGGATCACGGTCCCGATCCGGTTCCGTTAAGATGTGTATAAAATAAGAAGTGTGAAAAGACAAACAACAGTCCTCGGAGCATATTGGAGAAAAAAAGTCTGTTGTGGGTTTTAATGTTCGGACAAGAATCCGAATGTACCCAGAGTTATAATAATAATAATAATAATACATTTCCTTTATAATGCGCGCTAGACAAAAAAAATAGCTATTTCAAGCTAGCTGGATCGCACATCTCCGAAAAATGAGCAAATTTTCCGATAGACTCTATTTTGAGGAACCAACCAAAGACTTTCTAATAGACTAATTATCACACATCATCAGTTCCAATAAATCCTTCATCTTTTCTTCATTCTCCGTCTTTCTCTGATTTGAACTGTACTTGGTGAATGTGGAACTGTTGTGGCGGACGGACTGCGACCGCGACCGCCGAGGCATCAAAACCCACAAGCACGGACGCGATGGCGTACTCAGGTATCATTCCATTAGGGAGTTATTTAACCAGCAACGGTTTTACATAAAACAGTAACAAGTTTGAAAAATCAAAACATCAAATCAAAGATAGATGCTGAAATGTTCTGTAGAGTCTAGCCGGCGAGCAACATCGGATATTTATGCAATTTCTCTTCACTATTTGCCACTTTGAGACCCCTTTCATATCCTTAGAGGTCCGCTCAAGTGCTCAAGCTCAGTAGGCAGGAAACGCGTGTGGCGGGACTCCAACCCACAACATAATGAGAACATTGTTTGGATTCCTGCCGTCTGATCGCTCACACCATCTTCCACAGGGCATGTTCATGAAAATACACCTGCGTGTAAAGTCATGTCAAAGGGAGTGAAGCTGTCAAACGCATCCTGTGTGGTGCGTGCGTGGAGAGGAAGTGTGGCTGCGCCCGGGGCGACGCGTCCGCCGCTATTAGCTTATGTAGCATGTCACAGGAACCTTCTGCACATGCCGCCGTCCATTTCCATTATGCACGGCGGCGAGGGCCGACGGAGATATCAATCAGTCTGAGGATTCTGGCGCTGAGGATGAAGGATGATTGACACATTTTGACTCAGGGAATACATCCTCGACACGGGAATAGTTAGCTAAAGGCAGTTCACGCAAGACTCAACAATGGATGAATTTTAAATTGCACAGGATTCGGTAGAAAAACCTTGTTGAGATTATTGGGCCGCAAGATTAATCCCTGAGGCGTCTCATCAGTTTGGGTAAAATGTTGTGTTGTAGAAAAATGGCGAAGTTTAAATGTTGGTGTGGCAGGAACGCAGGTTTAAGAGGGTTACTGTGAAAAATGTATTCTGACACAATTACCGTTGTGTTTGCGGTGACGTAATACAAATCAATAAAAATCAATAAGTCAATCAGTAGGGGGGTTTAAAAGGACCGCCTGATTAGGAATGGATTCGGAAAAGGCGCCTAATCAAGAAAGAAAATGTTGCATGTAAACTTCCCCTTTCCGAAAGAAAAGTCCCTTAACGAATAAGATTCTATTTCCTCGCATGGAGGTTGCCCGAGGTTTTTCCGGAAAGTTTTTCCGATAGCCAGTCGTTGCACGTAAACGCTGTTTCGCGTAAACGCTGTTTCTGAAAGCTTTCTGTTTGAGTTGCATCTGTGCTCGTCCAGCGCCGCGACGCATTTGAAGGACGGCGGCTTCAAAACAGTATCGGTCCACATCAGAGTCAATTTCCTCATCGCAATTTAAAAGAGTTTAACATAGTTGGACGGTTAGATGGAAGAAAAGCGACTTCCTGTCCAAGCCCTCTTCGTCGTATTCTTCTTCTGGGCGCTTCTTGGCAAGAATCTGGGCAAGAGTGCGGAAGCTAGGTTAAGAGATTTTCTGAGCGGCCGTATGGTTTCCTGCCAAAACACTTTCTCTCTAAATCCACAAGGGTTTAGAGAAAGTTTGGACACGTGAAGAAGAGGGTTGGTGGATCGGTTGGTAGAAGGAGGCTGGAGATGGATCTGACAGCCAGGAGGACAAAAAAGGAGGACCAAAGAGGAAGTTTCTGAATGTGGAGAGAGGACATTCAGTTGATTGACTTGACAGAAGAAGATGCAGAGGGCAGTGTGAGATAGAAAACAGATGAGAGCCCTAAAGAGGAAGAAGAAGAAGAAGAAGAAGAAAGTTATCCAGTAAAAATAAAATGAAGGATGACACTTTATGAGTTTTTTTAACGAAGTGTTTTTCCTTCATATTTATTCAGATTTAAATGTCTGTGCCTCCTCTATGACTTACCGGGCCTTTTCTTTTTTTATAGTGCTATCGGTTTATTCACCGATCCAATCATTGAGTCTGACAGATGCAAATCCAGGAGGCAATTGTGAAGGTCGGGTCAGACTTCAGTATCTGCGGTTGTTGATTTTAATCATGCTAAAGTCGGACGCTCCCATGCAAAGGTCATCCCGGCGTTGTGTGAGTTTTGTTCCTGGACATTGGAGCTCCGCTTCAATATGCCCACGAGACATTCCGACACTCTTGTGCAGGTCGGAGTATTGTTGAGGGTTGTTGTTGGGCACGCGTGCGAGCCGCCATCACATCTTGGCAAACAGGATCCAAGTGCTCTTGCTAGAGCGGCTGTGCCGGAGCAGCGTCAGGTGTCTTTTTGAAAAGACCTATAAATAGCGCATAGCAGCTCCGCAGGCTGCAGATCTGCCTCTCTCTCCGCGTCATTAGGCTATAAGCTAGTAATTGCTTATAGCGAGTCAGTCAACCGTAGCGCCGCTGGATGGAAGGAGACTATTTCTGGCAAAGTTGCCATGGCTGTGGAAGGCAGTAACGGAACGCCTCCTGAGCAGCAATGCATTCGCTCATCAGGTTTCACCTCAGAGATGCTGAATCTAATTTCCACATGAAAAACATCGAATGCATTTATGCATGAATGTAGAAATAAGAAAATAGCGTTTCACTTTTTCATTTCATCCGTATGCAGAGGAGCTTTATTCTCGACCCAACTAAGGAGTCTTCTCACAACCAGCAGCCTCCAGGATTATTTAGTCAGAAACGTAAAACATCCAGGAAGAGAAGAAATAGAACTTTCTTTATCATCAATGTACAGGATTCTGGCGTAGGTGTCTTTATGGTAAAGGAAGTCTGGACCAATCACAACATTCTACTTGACAATGGTCCATGTCACCATAGGGCAGCATGAGAAATGTAGAGGTGCAGTCTGGAATCCCCTCCACATCCACCTGGGATATTTATAACAATAATCCACCTAAACCAGTAGTACTGGTGTCTCTTCAGCTTCAGGATGGATCATGCTATAAACCAGTAGTACTGGTGTCTCTTCAGCTTCAGCATGGATCATGCTATAAACCAGTAGTACTGGTGTCTCTTCAGCCCCACGATGGATCATGCTATAAACCAGTAGTACTGGTGTCTCTTCAGCCCCACGATGGATCATGCTATAAACCAGTAGCACTGGTGTCTCTTCAGCCCCACGATGGATCATGCAGTAAACCAGGAATGAGTTAGAATAACGATGATTGACAGCACTCAATGCACATGGCTTCTCTGATCTGTTACATTCCAGCTGTGGTGTGTAAGCTGAAGTTAGCATAACAAACATGTGGTCAGAACGGGGGCCTGGAGTGGGAAGGGGGATGTATTATATGCCTGTGGGTTGTTTGTGTAAACAAACACCACGGTGGTCTCTCCTCTGGTTTCAAAGTCCATGTATTGCTTAAAGTTGGGGAAGACGGTCTTTAGGCTGGTGTGGGTGAAACCCCCAGAAATCACTATGAATCGATCTGGGTGTTCAGTCAGTAGCTCACTGACGGCGTCGTGCTGCAGCGCTCCGTTAGCATTAGCATAAGCGTTAGCGCTGGGAGCGATGTAAACGGTAGCTATGATCACTGTGGTGAGCAGTTTTTGGTGGTTAGCGTAGCATTTACCCACCAGTCTCTGTTCATGTAGCCCCCCCCCTGGAGCGGCTATTTGATAGCAGCAACGATGGTACAGCTGGACTCGTAGCGGTAGCTTTTAGCCTAGCATGGATCCCAGCTCTCTTCCCCCTGCTCTTCAGCATTGTGACCGATAGAATTCCTCGCCGGCGTATAGTCTCTAAATCACTCTGGATCTCTGCAATTTCTGTTCTCATGGGAATTCCTTTTTCTCAGGCTCCTCAGAGCAAGAAGCCAGAAGGTTATTTTTCACCCCACCTATCATCCAGTCTGCTCAGTGACAGATAAACCCAGTGGGCTTGTTCTGTATCATCTGCCTGCAGATGGCATGGTACTGCCGAGGCCCACTCCGCTGTACTGGAGAGTAGAAATATGCAGAAGGGAGGCTTTAGAGATCGTGAGTAAATCATGACATTATCTGGACTGAAATGCCGGGGAGATAGGGCGAGGAGTGGGCGAGTGAGCGCCATGGCAAGAAAAAATTGGGGAAGGCCAGACTCTCAAGATGACTGTTCTTGATCTTATCAAGGATCTTTTACCTTTCAGAAATGATAAGATACTTTCTGGGCCTGACAGTTGATGAATGCTGGAAGGGTTCAGATGTAGAAAATATCTGCATGAGCAACAAGAAGGAAGAAATAACAACACAAAAGAAATAACTCCATTATTTTTCCATATGCAGATCCCCAATACAAACTCTTAGAACGCACAAAGTAATTACATTCTGACTAAATAATGAGTTTGCCTACATTTTCCATTCAGAAACCGCCTTCTACTTTCATTTTGTCGGAAAATTAATTCCTGAGGGAGATAGATATGCAAACAATTAAAAACACAAACAAAGGTTATAGACAAGGGAAAGAAATTACATTCAACGTTCAGTTTAGTTGTTGCACATTTTCAAAATCCAATCTTTTTTTTTTTCTCTCTCTGCATATAAAACTTGTGGTCTAAAATACATTAGATAGATATAATTTGTTATTTCTATTATATATTTATTCAGAACTAATACTAATATAGTTATAATAATAATAATAATAATAATAATAATTATAATACATTTAATTTATAATGCACTTTGCATTTGGATCAACACTGGCTGAAAAATACGACAGAACCCACCCCCCCACCCCCCAAACCCAACCCGTTTCCCTCTGCCAGCTGAATACTGTTAATCTGCAACTGTATATAAATAACCCTCAAAGACATGGACTGTCCTTGAGGGCCGCTGTGATTTTAATTTATTATGCTACATCATGTTCCAGACGGGACAAGGTCGGGGAAAAACACGACGCACTCTATTTACTTTCTTACTGCTGAAGATACTTGAAGTGAGGTCATTTTTTTCTTTTTTTATTCCTTCAAAGCCCTGTATGAATCAATTCTTTACAAATCAGATATATTCTCATGTTTCCGAAGATTCAAATTCTTTTTTTTTTTTTTTTTTTTTTAACAAATTCTAACGACGTCTCCTGGGACAGAAACCTTCTCATCTCCGACACGAGGGCAAATAGGACAATAAAGGATCAAGGATGAGTTTATTAATACCCTAGGGGCAAATTGTTGTGCAGCCAACAAGACACAAGACAACAAAAAAACAACAACAGGAACAATAAACGAACATCTAGACGTCAGGAAGGGAAACAATTCAATGAAAGTCAGTCGTAAAACAGATACCAGATAAGAACCGGACGATAAATAGGTAGCCAGGATATACAAATAAAATTTTCGTCATCTGTTCAAGCGTGGAAGTCTGTCATGTTTGTGAGGGAAACGTGGAACACAGACAATAAGAAGAACCAAAGCGGACAACGGAGAGAATAATCAGGTGAGGAGAATAATCAGGTCAGGAGAATAATCAGGTGAGGAGAATAATCAGGTAAGAAGGGAATGATCCAAAGCAGACCAGGGCAAGAAAAAACAAACGAAGGCACTTCAAAGAGCAGAGAGGCAGAGAAAAACGTTAAAGGACCACGACTGTAAGATAGTCAACGTCTCCTGAACAGAATAGAAACTGGAACAGAAAGAGGGGAAGAACAAAAAGAGTCAAATACTCTTAACAGGAAACATTTACGTATAATCAAATATAACATAGAGAGGAAGTGAGTGACGACGGACTCTTTGATGCTTCTGACTCCCTGTAAGTATTTTATGAAGGAGTCACTGTCTTATGCCGGATTCACATGGGACTAGTCCTACCTGTAGACTACTTTAACCTGTGGACTAATGTTACCTGTGGACTAGTATTACCTGTGGACTAATGTTACCTGTACACTACTTTAACCTGTGGACTACTATTACCTGTGGACTAGTATTACCTGTGGACTAGTCCTACCTGTACACTACTTTAACCTGTGGACTAATGTTACCTGTGGACTACTATTACCTGTGGACTAATGTTACCTGTGGACTAATGTTACCTGTGGAATAGTATTACCTGTGGACTAATGTTACCTGTGGACTAGTATTACCTGTGGACTAATGTTACCTGTACACTACTTTAACCTGTGGACTACTATTACCTGTGGACTAGTATTACCTGTGGACTAGTCCTACCTGTACACTACTTTAACCTGTGGACTAATGTTACCTGTGGACTACTATTACCTGTGGACTAATGTTACCTGTGGACTAATGTTACCTGTGGAATAGTATTACCAGTGGACTAATGTTACCTGTGGACCAGAATTACCTGTGGACTAGTCTTAGCTGTAGACTACTTTAACCTTCGGACTAATGTTACCTGTGGACCAGTATCACCTGTGGACTACTTTAACCTTCGGACCAGTATTACCTGGGGACTAGTATCACCTGTGGACTACTTTAACCTTCGGACCAGTATTACCTGGGAACTAGTATCACCTGTGGACCAGTATTACCTGTGAACTAGTATCACCTGTGGACCAGTATCACCCGTGAACCAGTATCACATGTGAACCAGTATCACCTGTGGACCAGTATCACCTGTGAACCAGTATCACCTGTGAACCAGTATCACCTGTGGACCAGTATTACCTGTGAACTAGTATCACCTGTGGACCAGTATCACCTGTGAACCAGTATCACCTGTGGACCAGTATCATCTGTGGACCAGTATCACCTGTGGACCAGTATCACATGTGAACCAGTATCACCTGTGGACCAGTATCACCTGTGAACCAGTATCACCTGTGAACCAGTATCACCTGTGGACCAGTATCACCTGTGGACTACTTTAACCTTCGGACCAGTATTACCTGGGAACTAGTATCACCTGTGGACCAGTATTACCTGTGAACTAGTATCACCTGTGGACCAGTATCACCCGTGAACCAGTATCACATGTGAACCAGTATCACCTGTGGACCAGTATCACCTGTGAACCAGTATCACCTGTGAACCAGTATCACCTGTGGACCAGTATTACCTGTGAACTAGTATCACCTGTGGACCAGTATCACCTGTGAACCAGTATCACCTGTGGACCAGTATCATCTGTGGACCAGTATCACCTGTGGACCAGTATCACATGTGAACCAGTATCACCTGTGGACCAGTATCACCTGTGAACCAGTATCACCTGTGAACCAGTATCACCTGTGGACCAGTATCACCTGTGGACTACTTTAACCTTCGGACCAGTATTACCTGGGAACTAGTATCACCTGTGGACCAGTATTACCTGTGAACTAGTATCACCTGTGGACCAGTATCACCTGTGAACCAGTATCACCTGTGAACCAGTATCACCTGTGGACCAGTATCACCTGGTGACCAGTATCACATGTGAACCAGTATCACATGTGAACCAGTATCACCTGTGGACCAGTATCACCTGTGAACCAGTATCACCTGTGAACCAGTATCACCTGTGGACCAGTATCATCTGTGGACCAGTATCACCTGTGGACCAGTATCACATGTGAACCAGTATCACCTGTGGACCAGTATCACCTGTGAACCAGTATCACCTGTGAACCAGTATCACCTGTGGACCAGTATCACCTGTGGACTACTTTAACCTTCGGACCAGTATTACCTGGGAACTAGTATCACCTGTGGACCAGTATTACCTGTGAACTAGTATCACCTGTGGACCAGTATCACCTGTGAACCAGTATCACCTGTGAACCAGTATCACCTGTGGACCAGTATCACCTGGTGACCAGTATTCTACCCTCGCTGTAGGGACGACACCTGAGACACCTGTCTCTCTCTCTCTCTCTCTCTCTGACTCGGTTCTCCCTCCTCGACTCTTCCAATCAAACCTCACTGCCACATTTGTTCCCACCGTTTTGATTTGATGAATGTTCCCAGAACGCCGTGTTTAATCCTCGATTAACTTTTTCTTCATGGGCGAGTCTATGTTTGAAGACAGACAACAGACGGGTGATTCAGCGACAGACGAGTGATCCACGAACACCTGGATTAACCTGTCAGTGTAACATGAAACCATCTTTGGAGTTAATCCGGGGTCAAATCAGATCAACTCAGGATACGTGTTTGTGTATTTCACATTGGCATATATATATATTTATATATATATATTTATATATATGAAAGTATGTCATGTATGAATGTTCTTAAACATGAAACTCTATAAACAGCTGGTCTTCAGTCATGTCTCAGATTCTTCTGTCAACGGTTCTGAACAGATCCGGTTAAGTCGGTGCCGTGAATCTCGTTAAGTCGGTGTTTATTCCGTTTCAGTGGCTTTTGATGTAGCCGTGAAAATCATTGGTTCAAACTAATATATGAAAGGAAGTCGCCGAAGGGCAAAAGCGTCCCTGGTGATTTAATGAAACCTGATTAAAGCGGCTAAATGCAGCGAAACTGATTTGAAGACTTTGAAAATTTCCTTCTACTATTTCGGATCCTACATTCTTTTTTTTGTTTTTGTTTGGAGAGACACAATGTGAAATTTAGAAAGAGTAAAAGGATCGTAAAAGGTCACGTTTGTGAAAAAATACTCAGTTATTGTGTTTTTTCTTCAATTATACTGTTGTGTAATACAATAATAAATGACGATAATATTTTTTCCATTCATAATAACTCATGAAAATAACAATATTCATTTTTTTTTACCAAACAAAGAAACTGTACGATAGACTTTCTGCTCAAGTTTGACTGCAAATAATTAATTGGTGGTATAAATAAAGGATTGAAAAAGACCTTTACAGCTCCAGCTCCGTGCGCTGAACAGGGACGCAGAAGTGGAAGGCGCAGGAGACGAGCGACCTCAGAGTATTTGAGAGACTCTGAGAGTTTGTTGAAGTTGTCAGTGGATTTAGAGGCTGGTAATAACTCAGACATTAATGGAGGAGTCCGCATGAAGGTTTTCCTAAACCTTCGGTACTGATGGACCTTTGGCGGAGGTTTTCGCTATAAGAGTGCTTTTTGTATTTCATGTGTTTTGATTTTCAGGAATTTCCTAAAGTCTGTCAGAGGTTGTGACCAATTTTGATGCTGTCTGGGATCAGGCGTGCAGTGGCGCTCGAACTGTACCTGGTTGCAAGCGTGTCTCGAACTGGACCTGGTTGCAGGCGTGTCTTGAACTGGACCTGGTTGCAGGCGTGTCTTGAACTGGACCTGGGTGCTGCTGCAGGAAGGCGCTGACTGCCTCAGAGGGGGGTTGCATCAGCAGGAGTTCATCTGTAAATAAATGACTTGACCCCTGAGGCGCCGGTCCAACTCTATATCTGCTTCTGACACTGCTAAATAAGAACGCCTGTTCTGACCTTTTCTTTTTTTTCAGTTCAGAGCTCCAGGATCTTTTCACTTCCTCTTTGGCTTTTTTCTTCACTTTTCTTCTCCGGGTTTTCTGTGGTTCTTGTGACGACCCAGCCCCTGCAGTCTGATGCCCTTATAAGGAGATTGGCGAAGCGTTCACCGACGCTAATTACCACCACAGGCGCGGCACAGCAGGGTGATTCAACAAATGACGAACACAGGTGTGAACCATTTGGCGGTTTAGGGGGGCTTCAAGAATCTGACGCAGACCTTCTCTTAGGTCTTTTCTCCAGAGTCTCTTACGGACAACATTCAAGAAAAAAACATGAGTTCAGATAATAAGTTTCCAGTACTCAATGCTGCGTCTCCAGGCAGAGACCCTTCAATCCATCAGTTTCATCATTCTTCAGCCTCAGCAGAGCCATCAGCCACCACCACCAGTATCAGGACTCCAGAGGGGGGATATTACATGTAAAAGTTCAGGGCAGAGACCCTTGAATCACAATCTCCCTGAAGATTCTGAGCGCCAAAGACCTTCTTATAGAATCACTATCACACGTCTGCTGATGTTAATCAAGCTTTCATCTTTTCCACATCCTGTCTCCGCCGATTGAATTCTTTTTTTCTCTCACATGTAGTTTTGGTGTTAAATTCTCACATTTGAACACATCATGCAGAAATATTCTGCCTATGGCCTAAAAAGCGCTGCTAAAATTTATATTAAAAAAAAACAACATATAAACTTTTTAAGCAATTACGACAAGTCACAGAAGACACTGATCGTTCTCTCTGGGCGTGTCCCTCTGCTGTCAATCAATTAAAAATGACATTAATCCCACAAACTGGCTGCTAAACATCTCCAGCACGAAACTCCAGATCATGACAGAGAACTTGCATCGCAGCGATGGAGGCAACACATGATCGCACCGCTGATAACGGTTTCCGTGCGATAGCTGCTTTTAATCCTCTCTCAGCCTCTGTGGTGAATATTGATGTTTCCATTTAAATGTATCTTGTCTCCTTTTAGCCACGAGTCTCCTTATCTAGCTTCGCCTCCTCCATTTCATTTGGATAATTCATAGCCGGATGATTGTCACGCAGATGTAATTCCAAACATTTGTGGCTCTAGCCCACAATCTGATTAATTTCACTTCCAGGGAAACGTGTTATTGGAAAACCACCGCAAAACCCTTCAAAAACAACTTTGGGCTGTTTGTGCAGAAGTGGTGCGGGCTCCAAGGGGTCATTTCGATCTTTTACAGATATACATCCTGCCCTGCAGGGATACTCACATCGCTATCGGATTATTCTTTCATTTCTTCTCCCTCTTCTTCACCCCGCATCCATTTATTTATTTTTTGATTCCAAATGGCACTAATGTCCTCGGGCTGCTCGTCATCATCACTCGTGTTTGAGTTAAAAGGGACGGCAACGTTAAGGAGGGTCCTTATAGCTGCTGTCGACTCATTTATTCAAATGTTGCACGTCTCAAGGCGAAACGGCTTCTGTGTGTGTGTGTGTGTGTGCGCGTGTGTGTGTGTGTATATGTGTGCGTGTGTGTGTGTGTGTGTGTGTGTTCCCTCGACGCCAAACTTAGATGCTGTTGCTGTGATTTCCATTGTGCGATCCCAGAGCAGCATGACCTAGCGTTGACCCATTTGAGCTGCGCAGACATGGAGGGTCTACCCTGGTTCAGTTCACTAATCTGTGATTAAATTATTACATTAACGGCAGTAAGAACAGGGCGCAGAGGTCAAAGAGGTCGCAGAGGTCACAGAGGTCGCAGAGGTCGCAGAAGGAACTATGTGGAAAATATGTAAGAATACAGGAATGTGAGTATCATCCCCCACCAAATGAAATGATGGGTGGGGGGGGTTTTACAGGATCTTATCTCACCGTCTGTCCTTCAGGATTCAGAAACCATTTAATAATGAATCTTTCATTCCATTTCATACAAACATCCATCGTCGCATGATTTGATGCCTTTCACTATTTAGGGATTTGTATCCTTTTTTTATCCTTTAATTATTTTAAAAATGAAGAGAGATGAAGGACAGCGTTGGAAGAGCAGCTTGGGTTAACCAGGTCCAAAAGGAGATACTAGTTGCAGATCTAAGGGACCCCCAGATGTTCCCAGTTCACTCTCACTACTCGTTTGGGTTTGACATGTCCGTCCGCCAGCCTCCTTCCTACATCTGATCCAACTCCTCTTCTACGCTCTTCACCCGAGTGTCCAGAACATACGGCCGCACATCTGGTGGCACAAGCACCAAATCGATGATGGATCTTTGGACCTAAAGGTGGTCTCGTGAGCTCGAATGAGGCGTTTGTCATGGACAGTCCATGTCCTGCACAGTAGTCCACTAACTGAGCAGCACCCGGAGTCCGAAAGAACGAGGTCAAGGACACGAGCGGCTTAAATAATCTTCCTCCGAAGAGGCGAGGGTCCCCCCAGGGCTCGACCCACCTCAACTGGATCCTTTCGACTGACTCTTTTGGCGTCAGAATTCACCATGGCAACCAGTTAGAGGATAAGTCCGACACCTGTGGTGTGACATACTTCATGCTCAACCCTGAGCTGGAAGTTTAAACGCGGATTTAAGTGACTATGAATGATGGAACGTTGGAATGTGCAGAGAAACAGGATTTATCCGATCGGGGGAACGAATCTCTGTATCGCATTGCTTTGATGTTTTCTGCGAATAAAATAATTATCCGACAGAGCAGCTGTGAACATTCAGCTGGACAGTCTGACACCTGGTCAGATCCTTCAGTCCTGGTGATCCACCTGTTAAAAACTGTTAAAAACACCCGATCCCAGAATCAGAACCACCTCGGGCTGCGTTGGCGTATCTTCTGTTTGGTTCTCTCTCCGAGGGTGTCAGCTGGTCTGGACTGACAGCCGCCATGAAGTGGCGTCTTACGTTTCCACCTGCGGCCCCCAGAGACGGGACTTCCTGTAAGTCTCATTAGGAAGCTCAAGAAAGAAAAAAAGGGACACATGCCCAAGCCTCCCGTGGCAGAACCTCCCCGTCGCTCACAGGAGTTCTCATTAGTTCCCTCCTCTTCCCTCTGAAGCCCGGTCGCTCTCCCAACGCCAGTCAGCTCCATCCGTCACGTCCATCGATCCCGTCTCCTCTCCCGGCGAGGTACCTGCCTGTTTCCAAGACTAAGTGGGAAAAATGGCGGCGCTGGCATGATATTTCAGCCTTCCAGTGACAGCCATGTGCCCTTGGGGTGTTACAAGGTGAACCGGTGTCTGGGTTTTGTGGAGGGAGGTGGCCCCACCCCCATAGATCTAAGTGGAGGAGCTCCCTGGAGGAATTAGTAACAATATGTTTTTCCTGCTTGGATGTCGGAGCAATCATCCTTTTTCCTGCTGCTCCTGCCGCCGGGTCTCGCTGAAACATGGCGTCCCGTCCCTCTTCACGTTACCCACGACGACCGCGAGGAATGTCCCGGCTCCAAACAACTGTTTCAGCTTCAAGAGCGAGGTCGTAACTGTTGTTTAAAGCCTGACAGTCATGTCTCAGAGAGGATCCTGGGTACAGGAAAATCCGCCTTGAAGAGATTTAATGACGTGTCGCCGAGAGTTTCTCCCGGCTTTCATCTCATTCCTCAAAAGGATTTCAGCCGGAGTCTGAAGAGGAATTGTCATCGACTAAAAATGAGTTCAGAGTTTTTAATGATGCGTAAACATTCAAGGTCATATCAAAGTTAGAATTTGACCTCTAAAAGTTGCGTCCCATCGTTACGATGGATGGACGTTACCTGGTTTTAACGTGGGGTTTGGTTGATCGGATCACGGACGGCGAGACACATCTCTAAACACAAGGAGGTCCGAGACGCATTTTGATGCCATGACCTAACCGCCGCCAAGGAGGTTAGGTTTTTTTTCACTCTTGTGTTTTTGTCTGTTTACCTGTTTGATGTTTGATGTTTGTCTGTTTGTTTGTTTGTTTGTTTGTTTGTGAGCAGGATTACGGAAAATCGACAAGACGGAGTTGAATTCCATTTTGCCCAAACGTAGATCCTAGGGATGATTACATTTTTGTGACGTTACGTGTATTTAAACGTAACGTTGTATCGCAGCATTTAAAATAAAAAACAATTTAATGATAATATCATGAAATAAAATTAAATAAAATAAGCCATTTGCAGTAGCGATGTTGAAATGTTGCTATTGCTGCATTTTTTCCCTTTCATTCCTTTGTTGTTCCTTTGGGCGTGGGGCTGGAGGCTCAACAGGGGGTGAACAGAGACGCTGAAGTGGAAAGCACAGGAGACAAATGCTTTTTCATCCTGTGCATGTGCTGGGAGACATTATCAGTGATGTAACCTGGTGTAACTGGTTTTTCAGTTCTCCATCTCATACTAAGAAAAAAAAAAAAACATATATATATATTTTTATTTTTTTTATTTTATTTAATGAAATAGACAAATATGTATGTATTTATAGAAAAACATTCTTGGTTATAAATTGAGACCAGATATGACCTTCCTTCACCTGCAGAATAAATATCACCAGATCGGACTACATGATGAAAATGATTGATATTTCTTCATTCAGGCATCAGGCGCAGACACACCTTCCCCTTCTCTTCTGTCTCCTGCTCTCCTGACTCCTGCTTCTTCGGGAGGCTTTGCGGTTCCTCTGTGTAATTTGTCAAAGTGCCTCGGCGCAAATTAGACTTATCAAAATGAAGACAAATATAGATACCTGCCGGCATCTCTGAGTGCATTTCCTCCAGTCCTGTAATTTCTCACCCAGCCGTCACTGCGGGATGCAGGACTTCATCTCCCACCGGCGCGCCGGTTATAAATAAATGTGATTTTCAACGTTAAGAACCGACGGCCCATCGGGAAGAAGGCGGGATATTTCATCCAGTCTCTGTTCGGCCATCTTCTTCATATGTGGAGTATTCCCTTCGCAGGTTTGCCTTTGAAAATTCCAAGTTTACTCCAGAGACTTAACTCCACCCACTCAATATCTGCCTAGTTGCATTCTGCTAGTGACGGTGGCAATGTCCGCCAACAAATCACTGGTTGCTGGCCAGAAATACTTGCATTTGTCTACTTTTGTCTGAAATCGGGGGTTTTGTGGTTTTGGAAACACAAATTTCAAATCTTCCACGGTTTATCAGCAGCAGACGCGTGAATCTCAATCTGGATGGATGTGGAAAGGGAAATAGATGAAAACGGCTTCTAACAGCATTGTGCGATATCCTAGCAACCGAGTGGCAGATAAAAAAAACAGAGTCACGCTGCGTGGCGCTTCATCACAACATCAGGACAAAACCTCACCCTGCTCTAACCGCCTGCTGGAAACCATCTGGGTTCTTCGCAGTGAACATTTTACGAGCAGAACCGCCGCGCGGGGCCACAGTGTGGCGCGAGCATCAATTACCAGGCGGCAGGTCGGCGTGTGCCGGGCCGCCTCTGTGGGCTACCTGAAGCCACATCTGTTGACTTCTGGCCCGTCAAACGTTTTTTTTGCACATTGACTGTAAGGTGGAAAGATTCAATTGTTCTGTTCTGTTCTCTTTTTTAGACACGCCCCTGAGGATCCCTCACCGGCCACATGGGCGAAACAGAGGGACACAAAGCAGCACCATCCCATAATATCCCAGCCAAGTCCTCAGTGAGGCGAACCCCCCCCTTCCAATTAGCACACCGTTGCTGCTGAGACAAGATAACAATAGAAATCCATGTATCCCCAAAAGGCCTCACTAGAGCATCTTTATTAGCGTTCTGAAATCATCTATTTGTCACTACTGCCCTCGCTCGCTCCCTCGCTCTCTCCCTCGCTCGCTCGCTCGCCACACGAGGGACAATCAGCAGAGAGGCTGTAACTCAATACCAGAGAAGAAGAGAAAAAAAGTAGGGGACCGGACGTCAGGCTGAACGGTGCATTCTGTAATTAATGACATACCAGAAGGAATAAATATGATACAGCAAGTTCAGGCCGCACAGTCGCCAACACAAAAACAATACAAAAACAACAACAGGTAAAAAGGGACAACAGGTGAAATACACAAATACTCGTTGCATTCAAGTCAAGTGATACCCAGTGGAATGAAGAAGAACTGTCTGAGCGGATGTAAGTTCAAATAAACACAACAGTTTCCATTTTCTATTTTCCGCGTGAGAAAACGTTTTTTTGTTTTGTTTTTACCGACGAAATAATTGCCGACAAAAGTCCAACGGTACAGAAACAGAGAAGCTCGTAGTTGATTTTGGAAGTGAAGCACGCATTGAAACCACCAGTGTATGAAAAAACGGAAATATTCGACATCAAAATTGCAAATTAAACACGACATTAGATGCGGGACACCTTTCATTAAAGGCAAAAACAAATTTACATTTTGAGATAGAGAACTACAAACAGATTCAATACGTCTGACCACGGGGTTAGCGCTATGCTTAGCTTGTACTTGTACTATTTTGTTTTCATAAATATAATTATGTTATTCTTTGGCAGAACGTGTTTCACATCTTGTCAATTTGTATTAAATTTTGTCATTTTGATGTCAAATATGTATGTTTGCAAAGAACTTCTGGGTCACGGAAGTTGCTAAGCTAGCTAGCGAAGTTTAAGGGCCCCATGACCACCAGGGGGCGCACTCGAAATTCATTCATTCATTCATTCATTCTCCGTAATTTGTTATCCCAAATGTCCCGATAGAGTTAAGAAGGGAGAATTTGTAAATAAGTTTGTTTTGGTATTTTTTATGAAAGAAAAATAAATTCTGAATTCTATTTTTTTTTTTTTTTTTTTACATTTCTGACAACTTTTTTCATCAATTATAATTCATCTTTACATTTTTCTTGGAAAATGGTTTTGATCTGATCAAATGGTCCTCTGAGCTTATTAACTCTTTAATATTTATATTTGATGTCTGTATGAGGATATTTTTTTAACCAAGCAAATAAAAATCTATTAAAGCAGTTTTTTTGTAAATACGTCGTTTACTGTTCGATTTAGATTCTTTCCGGTACACCATGTTCAATTTGCCACATAGTGCTTTATTACTTTTGAACATTAAAGTGCAAATTATCACCAAACCGCTCAAATGATTGAAAACAAAACATTAAATGGATTAATGTAAGCGACACAGACAAAGTTAAAAACCGATAATGAACACGTACATGTACTCTGAAGTACTGCCATAGATTTTTTTTCCTCTTCTGTTTGTCATGTACAAGTTTTGAACTGAAAAACCCCCAAAAATTTGGTCCAAAATGCCAAAAATTAGGAACCCGTTATAAAAGAAAAAAAAGGTTTTTCGGTTCTGACAGTTGGACGGTTGTAAACCGTCTAAAAAAGCGGTTTGCTAAATAGCTGCTGGTCCGGTTACGTATCGTCGCTTTCAGGCGCAAACCTCGTATCTCCAGAATGGTTACTTTTCAGGAAATACGACTTTCCAGCAATGCTAGCCAAAACTGAAACTACTTCATCTCCGCTCCCGAATCTTATTGGACCAGAACATTCATTTAATAGATCGTATTAAACAAAAAGTACAGAAAGTCCAATTGAGGCCAAAACATTCCTTTACGACAAAAAAAAAAGAAAACGTTTAAATGTATGTACGAAGTTTCCGCCCGACAGCGACATCGAAGCTGACTCCAGAACCAGTGACGCCCCGTTTGTGCCGGGATTTTAAATACAACTGTTCCCCGCTGGAAACTACAAATAATACGTTTGGATATTGAGTGGCAGATGAAAAGATCAAAGAAAGATCGGGAGTTGAATCGTAGCAGTCCTGCCGCTAAAAACACACAGAGAGGAAGAATAATAATTTTTAAAAAAGGCCAATATTTCCAACTCATTGTTATTAAATGATGATACGAAAAAACAAAACAAAAAGTTTTTGGGGGAATCTGGTGATGAATTGACGTTTAAATGTTTTGTCTATTAAATCAGATTCAGACACAGTAAAACCTTTTTAAAAGTCAGTTTTAAAAAGAAGTAATTAAAGGTTAAAAAGGCAATATTGCAGAAGATTTGAGAACAACTGTTTCAAGGCACCCTCAATGTTTTCGACTCTTAAAATGTGCAAAACAAAAAAAATAGTTCTGCATGTTTTTCAGAAAAATCCCTTCATGTCGTCTTTAATGCAGGGTTGAAGTTGGAAAAATGTTGTCCGGACTTTCTGAAGCTTTCTGCTGGAGACTGTCGGCGGTGCCATGGAGGCGGGTTTGAAGCCTCGGAGGGAGGTTCTGCAGTAAATGGATGTCGGGTCACTCCTGATGCGCCGCTGAGGTCAGACTCTCGGAGAGTCGCTCGGCGTCTGAGTGGTCATAAAACACGACAAGCGTCCATTTCAAATGCCCCAGCTGTCACTGAAGTACTCGTCCTCCCCTTCTTCCTCTTCCTGCTCTTCATCCTCGCTCTCATTTTTCATGAGATCGTTATCCTCAAACTCACTCCCTTGCTCTTCCTCGTCCTCCTCCTCGTCCTCTTCTTCTTCTTCTACTTCTTCCTCTTCCTCTTCTTCTTCTTCTGTCAGCTGTGCCAGCATGTCTTGTAGAGCGGCTTTCACTTCCTGCACCTCCTTTTCTAGCGACTGTGCAGAGCGAGTCAAGGAAGAATGTGATGCTGCAGAGACAAACTGAAGGTTCAACATGAAAAGGTGAACGACGACATTCCAGCAGACAAATATTATAACCATAGAGAAAAAAATCAAATTCTACGAGATTTTTCTTTAACCCAAATACCTCGATTCCGATATGGTGGGTGAAAATCTAATTTCAGTGAAGGGCTTGCCAGAAGAAGGGTAACGTATCTTAGCATAAACATTTTTCACAATCTCTCTAATATCAATTTGATTTGGTGTTGTTGAAGTTTCTCGCCAAATACGACATTTGACTTCGCCCCAAAACGTGTTTTTTATTGATTAGACATTGAAAGCATCACGCTGTATGAGGCCCCGTTAGCGAGCGCTCATACTGATGTCGACAGTAAACATGTTTGATTTGATTTCTTCTTCACATTTTAGCAACATCAAGTCGCTTTTAAGGAATAAAAGCGACTTGATAATGCTAATATGTCAGCTGATTGTCAGCTAATCCGGCTAAAGACTTCGCCGGTGGACTGACATGTTATTTATAAATAAAAAACACGTCGGATGGCAGAACTAGCTTACAATCATAACAGGATCAAGTTTCGAATCTCTTATTTGGCTACCAAACGTCTCACTGTGACAGATTATGGCGTCTGAGTCAGTGTAACCCCTTCAAATTCACTATTCATGATCTCATCCTGTGCGTGGAGCGGGGGGGGGGGGGGGGGGGGGGGGGGGCAGCGAGGCGTCCCGAGCAAAACAGATTGGCAAACTAAATAATTCATGAGGCATCAATGGCAGAGATGGAGGCCGCCATCAGTGGGGGGATTGTTTAACCTGCTTAGAAGCTCAAATTAATCTCCTATGTCCGCCTTAAGTGGCAAATCAAAGCGATTGATGGCAGACGGGGCCAAACGGCTCATTTTACCGTCGGAATGGACTTGGAGATTGTCTTCATTCATAATTTAACGGTTGTCAGGAGGGGCTTCTGGTGGAAACAGCAGAGGGTTAAGGTTTTTTAGGGTAACATGGTTGGAGTTCAGAATCGAGCTAGGAGCCGCTAGGACTCACATGCTAACCTCCGCCGATGCTCGGCTGCAGAGATTTTACACAAATTAATTTGTTTGACTTTGGTTTAGAAATAGCAAAAGGAAAATTGAAAAATAAGCAGAAATACAAATATTTCTTTTCCTGGACTTAAGAACGGCGGGCCGTGCATTTTCCACCTGAGCCTTCAGCGCTATAATCCTGGAATTAAGCTACCCTAAACTAGATTGACAGTGACGCTACGGCTAAAGGCTGTTGTCACTCCGTGGCTGTAGCCAGCCCATATCCAAAGAGACAGTAACATTTATCTGGTGGAATAAAGTGTCAAAACGATGTTCAACACCTTTCAGGGATAAAGACTAACTGCATGGACTCTCACTGAAACCATCAAGGATGTAGCGCAATTATAGCACTATATATCTATCTAAAAGTAAAACGTATTATTACACAGAGTGACATGATGCTGCATCACAAACACACCTGACATTTATCTAAAGCAACTATCGTAACCAGATTTACACCTCCATTTCCAAATAATAATAATACTTTTCATTTATGACGCACTTTACATTTGGATCAAATCTCAAAGTGCTACAAGGTAAAAGCAGATAATATAATAATAATTATATAAAAAATATGACCAAAAAGCAGCAATGATAATTAAAAGTTCTAAGTTCTGCTAAAAAAGGAAAGTTTTAAGTCCTTTTTTAAAAGTCTCAGTCGTCTGTGGAGCCCTCAGATGGTCAGGGAGGGCATTCAACAGACGAGGGGCAGCAGAACAGAAGGCCCAATCACCCATGGTGCTGAGGTTAGTCCGGGGAAGGGGGAGGCGGTATGAGTGGGTGGAACGGAGGGATCGCGTTGAGGTCAGTGGGGTTAGTAGTTCATTCCTCCCAGACTCCAGCCAAGCTGCTGGGCATTGACATATGTGCCCAAAGGCACACTGTCACCACCAGACCCCTGAATCTGGACCTCATTCACACCGACAACACCAGCAACCATCAAAAGCTGGCAATGGTGGAGTGATCTTCCTTCAGCGGTAGAAGTCAAATAAAAGTAAAACAGTGACACGTTATAATATAGTATTGAAGGAAATGCTCTTGAGTTCTGATTGGACCAAGGCTGCAAATTGGAAATGCACAATAATCTTTCTCAAAATACAATTTCTAAGCCTTTAGGTATGACACTCCAGCATTTCCCATCTGGTAAAGCCGTAACCACATGACATTAACACGTCCAAAAACACCTTCTTAGAAAACCCCTGAGATTGTTGGTATGCTACATTTGTAATTTTCCAGTCGGTCCGTCCTCCTCGTTCTCGACAGCAGAGACGCAATTAAGCTCCTTGAGGACTTGAAGCTTGATTTCCCCGTCACTATGACAACAGCTTCAAATTTCTACTACTAAACAACGAACAGCGTCCTGCTTCTTTATTTGTCCGCGGAGCTTTTCCACCACGGAGCCGACTTCAAAAGGCTGACAGGAGCGAGGACAGACTGACGGACAGACGGAGAGGATCTGGACCGGGCTGCATGATGTCATCGTCTGTCCTCAACCCTGACGGCACAGCGGGAAATCCCCGATGGGAATAAAAACCGTCCGGCGTCTCTTCATCCGAGAGTGAAGGACGCGCAGGAAGACACATTATTCTAGAGGTCAAAGAAAGTAAATCTTCATCACATTAATCGCGCATTAAAGGTATTAAAATAAACGACTAAGAAGGTGAGGAGGCAAATCTTCCCACCGCGTATGGAAATATCCACTGTAAAAAAACAAAGATATTTGTTTATTATTGATGCAGGAATCCGACATTATTTTATCCCTGCAAAATTTTAGGACATATATTTATAAACTGTAAAAAGAGATTTGTTGGCGATTTTGAAAAAAATGACTTCCCCTGATGACACAATTAAATTAGGTTTTTAAAACTTAATTCAATAAATTAGATTCAAAAAAACTTTTACATATATATAGATTTTGTTGTTTTCATACAATTTGTATGAAAAAACAATTACTTGAAAGTGCAAAAATTTGGAAAACTCTTCAAATCTCTTCATAATTAGTACTTACACCTTTAATTTTAGCCTAATTGTTACTGAATATAATTGTGCGTTACCAGCCAACCAATTAAATGTAGTTGTTTTTTTGCACAGTGAAGTCTTTTCTATCTGAATAAGCCAACAGTGCCGCAGCTAGAGGGGGGAAAATAGAGCGGGAAACACACTTATCTATTTCCAATCAACTTTCTAATTAGCGCGGAAAATGATGAATTGTGACCCGCAATCAGCTTCAGCAGTTTCGTTTTGATTCATTGTCGTGGATATTGCAATTTCCTCCGGGTGGAAGCCGGGCAGGAGGAGGAGGCGAGGGGAGAAAGAGGCGAGGAGGGTCAGCAGGAGGATGGATGCTCAGATACGACGGGAGCGCAGTCATTACGGCGACATTCCTCTCGTCGCCGCGCTTCTGCCCCCCCCGTCAGCTGACTTTAATCTAAGCCTGTGATGACTGGCGGCCCGCGGCGAGGACCCTCTAATAACCTCGTCGGACTTTTACAATTTCATTTTTTCCACATCCAGCCTGTCAAGAAAAAGCCTCTGATCCCGGTTCATCTTCAATCCCTTCCTCCAATGAACCCGTAACGTCGGAAAGAGGCAGGCTGATTTATTTCCCTGGAAAGGTGAAGTCGAGGGACATCATTCAGCCGAAACACAGTTTAGGTGTGTGTGTGTGTGTGTGTGTGTGTGTGTGTGTGTGTGTGTGTGTGTGTGTGTGTGTGTGTGTGTGTGTGTGTGTGTGTGTGTGTGTGTGTGTGTGTGTGTGTGTGTATGTGTGTGTGTGTGTGTGTTAGGCAGCTGGAAGGCCTTGATGAAACTGGGTTTGTAAGATGGATGGACAGAATCACACGTTACAAACAGGCGACAGAGAACAAGCATTTGTGCGAGGCGGCGTTCGCCCATCGAGCCGTGGAAGGATATGGGTGAGGGTCTGATCCTGATTCACGATGGCCGTCTGCAGCTCGTCCTCTAAGCTCATGAGTCGCTCGCTGATCAGCTCACAGCGCTCCGTCAAGTCGGCGGCCTCGCCGCACCCGTCCTGGACAGGAAGAGGAAACAAGGGACGTGAAGCTGAAGGGTTATCAATGGAAGGAAGGTCAAAGAAAGTGAGAGAAAAAACTGCCCTTTAACAGGCAGAAACCTCAAGCGGATCCAAGACTCAGGGTGGACGGCCTCGTGTCATGAGCGGTTAGGTTGGAAGAGAGAGAGAGTGAGGGCGGGGGAGAGACGAGAGGGAGGGAAGACGAGAGAGAGGGAGAGAGAAGAGAGAGAGGGAAAGAGAAGAGAGAGAGGGAAAGAGAAAGAGAGATAGCGAGAAGGAGAGGGAAGGAGAGAGGGAAGGAGAGAGGGAAGGAGAGAGGGAGAGAGAGAGAGAGAGAGAGAGAGAGAGGTGGAGAGAGGGTGAAGGAGTGTGAGGGAGGAGAGAGAAGAGGGTGTGAAAGGTGAGGGAAGGACACAGTCATGCAAAGCAACAACAATGATATCAGCTATAATAACAGGCTCCGCCCATCCATCCACTTTCTTCCATCTCTCCAGAGTCGGGCCTCGGCAGCAGCAGGACAAGAAGAAGAAGAAGAGCGCCAGGAAAAAAACATCCATCTCCCCAGCAACACTCTCCATCTCATCCAGGGAATAATAAGATTATTATCTTAAAAAGCATAAGCATGGGAAAAATGTCATCTCCCTCTCTCCGGTCTGCAGCGTTATTAAAGAAGGCGATACCACAAAGCTTTTCAAGCCCTGTTTTTTTTTTTCTTTTCATCTCTTTCATACTAAATCCTGGATTCTGTTTCAGATTCGTGTCTGAAGTGGAAAAACCACATGCCTGCCAAATGTTATGCCTCGTTACGTGCCAAGGTCATGATGTAGAGAAGAAACTCCAGAGGGCTGTGAGCACCACACAGTACCTGCAGATTACCCACTGGAGGGTGGTGGTGGTGGTGATGGGTGGGGGTAAGGGTGTTGGTGGAGGAGAGGAGCACAGTGGGGCGGAACATTCGGAGAGCAGAGCTGGCCATAATTAGAACAGGCCCCTCTGCAGACACCGTGTCCCAGTTTTCTTCACACTCATCAGGCACGGAGAACACACACATACACACACACACACACACACACACACACACACACACACACACACACACACACACACACACACACACACACACACACACACACAGACTCACTTCCAGCAAATAGACACCACCCACGAACGCACTCCCAGTCAGACGACACACAGAAACCTGTCTCCTCCATGCAGGTTGGAATATGAACTCCCTGCAGCTCAGCGGTGTCAGAACAATCACTTGAAAGTCTCTGGCCTCCGTCTGGAATGGCTCTGCTTTTCCGGATGATGTAACATCCCAAAAGTAGTGTGTGACAACAGCAGGAGCCGAGCAAAGCGACAGCAGGCCTGAGGGATGGCGATACGTGCAAGTCATCACCGGCGCCTTTGAGGAACAAGCCCTACGCCGTCCTGCCCGACAGCAAGGGTATATGTCCGAGAAGACCCCGGTCCGACCCTGCGTTGCAAACCCCCTGATTGAACTCTTCAAATTCAATTTAAAGTCATATTCACAGTATTTTTTTTTTTTTTAAATCAATAAAAAAAAAAAATCAATCCAGTTCTTCCTCACACTAAAGTATATGGTGCTATGAAGTTTGAAAACGGCCCAAGAAATTGTCTTTGAGTTAAGTCTGGAATACAATGTTAGAAAAAAAGAAGCTCCCCCTAGTGAGTAAAATATGAACTATTAACGTAAAACGACAGTGTCAGAAATATATCACCGATCTTTCCCAAAATCGACCCAGCTCTTCCTCGCACTGGGGTCTATGGTGGTGTCGAGTTTGCGAAAGATCTGTGAAACAGTTTTGGAGTTATCGTGTTAACAGGAAGGACTTCCTTAATACGTTTCAGGGATATCATTAACTAGACCTAAACGCCAGCAGGAAGAAAAAAACTCTTCTTTTTTTTATGTGACTAACACGAATCATTCCTCAGACGTCACCTGATGTGATGCTGGGGTGATGTCCCGAGGAGGAGGTATAGATCGACTGAGCTGTTTGTCTGCGGCGGTGAGAGCCCCGTGTTTGTGTGGCTGATTGATTATTTACTTTACAACCTCAGGTCAACATTTGAAACGTCGGAACAACCACAGGCTGGAGAACAAATGTTCAGCGGGTAAGAAGAAGGGTCCTGAAAACATCCCTGACAGTTGTTCTCACACGAGGCTTTTTCACTCGCGGGCCCGAGGTCACGCCGGAACGAAACGCCGTTTCTTCCCTTTCACAAACTGTGTTGACACGCTTGTTTAACGGTGAAAAGGAGCGTTTCATTTCATCATCAAAGATGTTTACGATCGTGCATATTGAAAGGCGTACAGATCGGGTCGGGACAAAACGACACAAATGTTTTCTGACGCGATGAAGAAGGAATAAAAAAAAAACAACACAGTACATTACAGGAGCAGGAAGAGAAGCTACGTAATATAAGGCAGCCGGTTTTAATGTTATGGCTGATCGGTGTAATTAACTTTGTCTTTAACAAACAAGAGAAGACGGGAAACTAGGGGGCGTCCGGAGAATTTAAACTAGACTGAATGTAAATAACAATAAATAATAGCAACCGCCTCATTCACCTATTCTTGACTACTGTTATAATTATTAATAAAGGATCAATTATTACATCAAAAAAACATGAAATGCATGTATTTCTTAGTTACTGCGTAACGGTATTACAGATTTCCAAAGAAATGTAATGAAAAGCTGTAAAAGTTGAGATAGAATGGTGTCTCTACTCTTGTTTGGAGCGGCGGGTCAGTGTGAAAGGGAGGATGTAAGGACCTTGAGAGGATAAAGGAATAATTAGTGGAGATTAGAGGGAAAAACGGGTGGTGGAAGAGACGCCCACCCACCCACACACACACGCACACACACACGCTATCACACACACACTATCACACACCGATCAATCTCCATTGTGTATGTGGGCAGCAGTTAAGTGGAAATCATTTACTTTAAGTCATTATGGAGAGGAGAGAGAGGTCAGACGCTCGGCGAGGCAGAGAATCCGACTCCTCCACCGCGCTATCACAACACGATCAGGATAAAATACCAATACCACTTAACAGCCGGTATAAAGCCAACGCCACCGCTTAAAGCCTCCTTCAACCCGCCCACCCGGACCCTTCCAGCCCGACCCGGAGGCCGTCACATCACTGGAGTCAGCAAAAGCACCCAGAGAGCGAAATCCTTCGCCAAAGACCCAACAGAACCCTAGGTAACGGAAACATTCATGCCGATTCATCATTAAAGTCTGCATCATTGCCAGCCTCTAAATCTACAGACAACTCCAACAAACTCTCTGAGCATCTCCCAGATACACTGTAGGCTTTTCATGCGCTTTTCCACTTCAGCGTCTCTGTTCAGCCCGCTGAGCCCCCGGCCCAGCCCCCAAAGAGATCGTGCCTAATCCATCCTGATGTTTTTCCAGTAATCCTGCTCACAGACAAACAAACGTACAACCAGACAAACACAAAGGAGTGAAACTAAAACCTCCTTTTCAACAAAGACTTATTTATCAAATTCTGCTCAGATGGTCTTCAGAGCCCAGAATGTTTTTCTTTGTTGTCTTTCTACCACTCCGGCCTAAAACACATGAAAAATCCGGTCCAGATCCAGTGTCCACTTTGGACAGAGTGAAACATAATATACATACATGTATTATCTTTGACTCTAATAGTTCATATTTTACTCACTAGGGGGAGCTTTATCTTTATGAATAACACTGTTTTCAAGCCATAACTTCTTATTTGTTGGTCCAATTGAGTCCATATGTGATGCACCTATATATATATATGTATATATATGTATGTATATATTGTGTTTCAATCGAACAGTTTTTATTTTACTCACTAGGGGGAGCTTTCCTCACGACAAACCCTGTTTTTTTTTGGTCATTTGAGGAGTTCATTCAGGCGTATTGCTTAAACGACGCAGAAGGTTTGGGTCTCAGACGTGAGTCTGGATTAAAGCAGGGACGTGGTGAATTGTGAATACATTCACCCCTGTTTTAATAAAGGCCTGGTAATAAAACACATGAAAAAAGGACTTACTCAGCAGCACCAGCCGACGCTCCTCATGTAGATCAGTATCGATCAGGCAGTCACAAAAGCTGCAGCGGTCAGGTTCAAGTTAAGGTCAACTAATTGATTCTTTTGTGTCCCTGTGACGCCAGCTTCCATGTCACTGACACTTTAAGCAAACGCATCAAACGGGAGTGACGGCGTTAGGACTACCAACCTCTGGGTGACCGTCCTCCATGCAGAATAGAAACTCCTCCAACTTCTGCAACGAAACAGAGACACTGGTTGAGGGCCACGCTGACACAAACCCGCTCCTGAATTATTAAAAATGCAATTATGTTGACCGCGTTCTGCACGAGCGCGACACCGGCACGATCATAGGGGGCTGTAATTATTTATCAAAGACAATAAACCGGGCGTAAGAGGGAGGGACTCGTTTGTGCCGCAGACGTTCAGTGGTGGCGTTCACGTTGCACAAGGATGGAGATAATTACCGGAGCTAATAATCAGGAAAGTTTCATCATTATTTCGAATTGGAAATTGTGCAACATGTGAACGCCTTTCAGCGCTTTGCTTCGCCCAGGAGCCCCTGTAGCTTTTCATAAAGTGTCGGATCATTTCAACGCTGCGATTCTTAACCAGCCGCACGAACGGGATTGTTTGGATCTCCCTCAGAGACACATAAAATATGTTACTATTCTACATGTCCTACTGTCCCGTTCCTGTTTATTCTATTTGGTTCTAATCTATTCTGTGTTTTTTTTATTCTGTTCTAGTCTGTTCTGTTCTATTCTATTCTATTCTTTTCTATTCTAAGCTGTTCTATTCTGTTCTATACCGTTCTGTCCTTTTCAGTTCTGTCCTATTCTATTCTGTGGTTTTCTATTTTCTATTCTGTTTTATTCTATTCTGTTTTATTCTATTTTGTTCTATTCTATTCTATTCTGTTCTATTCCATTCAGTTCTATTCTAAGCTTATCTATTCTGTTCAATTATAGTCTATTCTGATCTATTCTGTTCTATTCTAACCTGTTCTGTTCTATTCTAAGCTGTTCTGTTCTATTCTAAGCTGTTCTATTCTGTTCTGTTCTATAAATTGTATTTTCTAGTCTATATGTAGTGAAGATCTCTTAAATCGACGATCTTCTCTGTTCATGAACTTGTGACTTGGCTCAAATGAAAACTTCTGAGTTGACATAAAAATGAATAATCAAACCAAAAATATATAAATAAAATATAAAATATACGCGTTTGAAGCCTCGGCTGAACGAAAGCAGCATTTTGTTACGTCTGCGGCTTCTAGGACGCAGGAGGAGGTGCGGAGACGAGGAGGCGGTGGTTAGCTGTCTCAACCGTCAGAACTCTGTAGAAGTGTTAGGAGAGGCCGGGCTTTAGGAGGAGGGAGGAGAACCGGAGAAACGAGGAAAAGCAGAGAAGGAATCATGCAGTTTGTGAAGAGCGGAGGAAGACACCAACTCAGACGTTTAGGGTTCATGCAGCAGGACTGTGAGACCTTAAAGTGGGAAAACTAACTCTGAAGACGCTGATTATAAAGGATAAATCCCACAACATCAAAATTGGATCAGAACCACCAACTTCACGTTTCATACGACGATGAACGAAGTACTTAAAGAGGAGGAAGACCTCCGCGAAAGTCTCTGAACCTCGGGGGATCTGGATTTTCAGAATAAAAACCTGAAGGGGAGTTTCTGCTTTTAACTATACGTCGGGTGATTGCGATGTTAAGGTAACGTTTCTGGTTGAGTTTACCTCAAAACAGCGCCTCAATTGTGACTTCATGCTTGCTAACGCCGCAATGATGTAACGTTAGTCGGGCTAAAACCCCTCAGGGGGACCGACGGGGCCTTTTTTCTCCCTCCTTCCCTCCCTCTTATCTCCGGTAGGCTATCGGAGAAACATTTAGATACTTTCAAGCTGCCGCTTCATTAAAAGCATCGCATTAAAAGAAAAAAAACGAGACCCCAGCCTCTCCGGCGCCGCGGTCCGAATGCAAACGCACTTAGAGGAATAAATCATTGATGATGTTAAAGCGCCGCTCCGGGCTTTACCTTAGTGAACTCTGAGTTCTGTAAGTCGGCCTCAGGACACCAGCGCCCCCCCAACGCAGTCAGCATGGCGCAGTCTTCTTCTTCTTCTTCTTCTTCTTCTTCTTCGGTGAAGGGGGGGGTCTGTGGGTACGCCGCTGCAGAGGGGAGGTCTTCCGCGTCTGCTCCATTGCAGCTGGGCGTTCGCAACTGGAGGGCCCGTAAGAACAGGTGACACGCCTCCAGGTCCGCTTCCCAGATCCGCTCCAGGGCTGGACAACCGCAGCTGCAGACCAGACATACATAAATATATATATTTATATATATATATATATATATACATAAAAAAACTACTTCAATAAGATGTAAATGATCTGATAAACAACAAATAGTAATATGATCAAATCATGGATAGTTAGGAAAGAAAACATACTTTAGGACTAAATGCATGTCATGTAAATATTGTGGATCAATACGGTATTAATGACATCATCATCATTTAAGAAGTAGAAGAGAAAAAAACCCTCAGAGGGAGAAAAACCTCAGAACGCCAGGTTTAGGATAAATGCTTACAGATTTCTCCATTTATGTTTTTGCCAGCCTCTAAATCTACCGACAACTCCAACAAACTCCCTGAGCATCTCTCAAATACTCTAATAACTAACAATACACCCATTAACTGTAGAGACATGGCTTTTCTTTTTAATCGTAGTTAGTTAATGACTATTATTTTTTTAAATTACAATCTAACATTTGGACACAAAAAAAAAAAAAGGAAAGAATTTATGACCAAATATAACAAACACATATTTGAATGGTGGTATCCGATATACGCGACGGAAACACACTTCTGTTCGTCACGTCACAGCTGTTTTAATCAAATCTCTTCATACTTTCATGCTTTAACGCATCTTCATCACCTCCTTCTTCATCCTACTTCCAGGAAAGCGAGAATGTTCCTGTGAGTCTTGATTTATCCATTTAATATATATTTATCTGAGTGTTTATTAGTCCTTTAGGGCGGCTCAGAGGAATATCCTGAGCTCCACGATGGACTAGCTCAGCTCTGATCTTGTCCTCTCTCTCTCTTCCTGGGCTGACCGCCCAGGTGGCGGCATTTAGTCCGGCGGGTCGGTCTGGGTGGTCAGGAGACGGCGTGGGGGTCTCCGGACAAGCTGCACTTCAAACAACGACTCTGCTTCCTGTTCAATGCCGATGAGTCTATTTCCGCCACATGTCATATTTTGCTTCAGCTTCAGAGACACAGAGTTGTGTCAGAAAATGTCTTTCAGAAAAAAAAACAGCACATCCTTTATTCTCTGTTTTAGCTTTCCACAAAAAAAAAAAGAAGAAAAGTCTCACATCTGAGACCTCTGACCTTTAGAAATGTTCCCATTTATTCCTCCGCCTCCTCGTTCAGCGACCTTTAGATGTCAAATCATTCCCAGGTGACATTTCTCCAACCAAGTCCATTGATCTTCTTAGAAGTTTTATCTCTAATCCCCTAGAGAGGGAATGTTTATGCCGACAGACACAAACCTTCTGGTTGTCTCGGTTTTTCGGCCCGGAATATCGTCACAATGTGGAGATGGAGGTATTTGGTCCAAAATGATGTAATATTTGGTTTAGTCTCTATCGCTACAGCCATAATTCGCTGAAACCTTTCAAGGCGTCGTCCTCTTTTTTTTTTTTGCTGTTATAGAAGCGGCCGCCGTGATCACAATGAAACCCAGCGGTCGTTTAGACGCGACTTCGGCGACGCGTCTCGCCGTCCGCCTCTGATCCCATCGCCCGGCACGCATTTTTTATAAAAACCAAGACCAAACGGGGTCTGAGATACATCAAACAGTTTAAAGAAATAAATGTCTTTAAGATGTTTATAAACACATTCTCCAACAGACCAAGAATGATAGAAAATAAATAAAGTAATCTCGTACTCTAAGCAGATTTATAAGCCTCTGATAAACATTCAGCGTTCTCGTCTAGAGACGGAATCCCTGCTGAGGAGTTTGAGATGGTTCCATCACACGTAAACAAGCTGCAGCAACACAATATCCTTTCATCTCTCTCTCTCTCTCTCTCTCTCTCTCATCTCTTCATCGCTCTCGCCCTCTCTCTCTCATCTCTCTCATTCTCCATCTCTCTCGCTCCATCTCTTCATCGTTCTCTCCCTCCCTCTCTCCATCCCTCTCTCTCCATCTCTTCATCACTCTCTCCATCTCTCTCTCTCTCCATCTCTCTCTCTCTCTCTCTCTCTCTCTATCTCTTCATCTCTCTCTCTCCATCTGTTCATCGCTCTCTCCCTCTCTCTTTCATCTCTCTCTCTCCATCTCTTCATCGCTCTCGCCCTCTCTCTCTTATCTCTTTCATTCTCCGTCTCTCTCTCTCATCTCTTCATCGCTCTCTCCTTCCCTCTCTCTCATCTCTCTTTCTCCAGATCTTCATCGCTCTCCATCCCTCTCTCTCTATATATATCTCCTTCTCCATCTCTCCATCCCTCTCTCTATATATATATCTCCTTCTCCAGCTCTTCATTGCTTTCTCCATCTTTTCCTCCATTCCTCTCTCTCTCTCACCCTCTCTATCTCTCTCTCACCCTCCATCTCTCCCTTAATCTTTTCCTCCATCCCCATCTCTCTCTCTCTCTCTCCATCTCTTCCTCCATGCCTCTCCCCCCACCCCCCCCCCCCCCCCCCCCCTCTCTCTCTCTCTCAGTGCGATGACCCCTTCAGTAAATTGAATGCCACTTGTTTTCCCGTCCCTCTATTGCCGGAGAGAGCTGCCAGCCTCCGCTCACCTCTCAGCTGTTCTTTAACCTCCGCTTGGCAACCAGACAAAAGAGCGATTGCTCGACCCGACAACCTCAACCATCACAAAGCCACTACTCGATGCCGCCGCCTCTAATTCTGCTGCAACCAGCGAGCTGTTCCATTGTTATTTGTCTCTTCAGACGTGGACACACACACACAGATACAAGTGTGTTTTGGTCACATCACCGTGAACTTCCACACACACACACACACACACACACACACATGAATGCCCATAAATAATTCTGTTGTGGTGATTCAGTTTTGTTTGATTATGATTTTCTCTAAAAGGGTAAAACTGTGATAAAAGCCTCAACGGCGACCAGAAGCAGCCGGCATCTGCTCGAGGGTTCCGCTAAATGAAAACCCAGACAACACATCGGCTCTTAAAGATCCTTGTGATGGTGGCTGCCGGCATGGACTTCTCATGCGGGGGTTAATTGGGGGCAGCCTCTCTCATTCTGCCGTCTGAGGGTGGCAGAGTGTTGGCGTGTTTCTCCGCTGACGCCCCGATAATAAGAAGGACAGACAATCCCACAGTCTCACCTGCTGACGGCTCGCTTTCTCTTTTTCTGCATCCTTGGAAGAATGATCGGAAATATAACTGCTGACGTGAACCTGTGGTCATGGAGACAGATTTGTCCTCAGGCAGGAGAACACTCACCGTCTGCTGATGTGGACAGAGTAAGATAACCGGGCCTGAAGGAGCCCAAACCTTCATCACTAACGGCATCTTCACTCAGAGAAAACTGCACTGGTTTGTTGGGCAGAGCTTCAACTTGAAACAAAAGTCCAGTCTGATGAAGGAGGTGGTGTTTTCACCCATGTGCCACTGTCTGTCTGTCTGTCTGTCTGTCTGTGTGTCTGTCTGTGTGTCTGTCTGTGTGTCTGTGTGTCTGTCTGTCTGTCTGTCTGTCTGTCTACCTGTATGTGCATCTGTGCCACTGTCTGTCTGTCTGTCTGTTTGTCTCTGCATCTTTCCCCGTCTGTGCGTCTGTGATACTGTCTGTCTGTCTGTCAGTGCATCTGTCTGTCTGTACATCTGTCTTTCTGTGCGTCTGTCTGTCTGTGTCTCAGTGCATCTTCCTGTGTGTCCGTCTGTCTGTGTATCATATTTTATTTAATGAGGCAGCTCTTTTTTCCCAGAAACAACTTCCTCACCATTTATCCATTTTAGTCCAAACTGAGTGCTTATGAATCACATCAAGGATATTTATCTTATATATATATATATATATATATATATATATATATATATATATATATATATATATATATATATATATAGATGCCGGTACAACCCAGGCGATTGGGGGCTTTTCGGGAAAACCAAACTAGTTCTGGTGGGGAAAGAAAAAACTCTCCAAGAACTGTAGATAGAATGACTATCCTAAATAAAAACGGCACATTTCGCCTAAATCTGTGTTCAGCAGCTCAGAAGTTCAGGATCTCACACGTCTGAGAAGAAGGTGGGGGTTGGGGGGTGGAGGTGTTTCTCCTCCATCATGCAGAAACATCTCAGAGAGGAGACAGCGGTGCTAATAACAGTGACAAACAAAGACAAGGTGGGGGAAATGGTTGACGAAGTGAAGCCGCTGGGGAGGATTTCACAGCCGACAGCTGAGCAGTCACACTTTAATTTCTCTCACACTCAACATTTTGTACTTTAGGTTCTAATAGAGATCCTTTTCTTTTTTTCACGCCGTTGACCCGCTTAGACACGAGCAGCGTGAGCTCGCTTCTAACTATGAGCGCAAATCTCGTGGCGGAATTTTAATGAGCTCCACACCAGTTGCATTATACTCATCAAGAGTGATAAGTGACACCCGGATCTGAAAAAGGGGGAGTTTGAATTCCAGGAAACGTAGGAGAGGCAGCAACGACGGTGTGCTGCTGCAAATGTGGATAAAACCTTTTTTGTTCTGGTGACACACACTTACAGCATCTGCTCTGCTCTAACATCCTGTTCTACTCTTTAGTAAGGAGGAGATAATTGTTTTTTTTCAACACCATCCATCTCCACGGAGACCAGATTTCTCAGCAGTACTAATCTGCCTCTCTCACTCCCCCCAACCCCAGTTCCACCCCCCAGCCTCTCATCACTCACCTCGCTTTATCAACAGCAAGGTACATTACAGCTGACTGTGAGTGTGTGTGTGTGTGTGTGTGTCTGTGTGTCTGTGTGTTTGTGTGTGTGTGTGTGTGTGTGTGTGTGTGTGTGTTGAGTGTGTGTGTGTGTGTTGTGCATTTACATTGACTACTGAAAAATGTTGTTGAGAAAGACACTGAACTAATTGGCTGGTTGGTCAGTTGGTTAATTGGTGATTGGTTAATCGTCTGGTTGGATGGATAGTTAATTGGCTTGTGGTTGGCTGATTGGCTGGCTGGTTGGCTGGTTGGTAGGTAGGTTTGTTGGTTGGTTGGTTGATAGCTTGGCTGGTTGGTAAGTATGTTGGCTGGCTGGTTGGTTGGGTGGTTGGTTAATCGGCTAGTTGGTAGGTAGGTTGGTTGGTTGTGCGGATGGTTGGTTGGTTGATAGCTTGGCTGGTTGGTAAGTATGTTGGCTGGTTGGTTGGTTGGTTAATCGGTTGGTTGATAGGTTGGTTGGTTGGTAAGTATGTTGGCTGGCTGGTTGGTTGGTTGGTTGGTTGGTTGGTTAATCGGTTGGTTGATAGGTTGGTTGGTTGGTAAGTATGTTGGCTGGCTGGTTGGTTGGTTGGTTGGTTGGTTGGTTAATCGGTTGGTTGGTAGGTAGGTTGGTTGTTGGTTGGTTGGTTGGTTGGTTAATCGGTTGGTTGGTAGGTAGGTTGGTTGTTGGTTGGTTAGGATAATTCAAAGCTAAAGAGGTGGATCCATAATTTCTGTTTTCCCTTTCTTTACATTAATTGGACAAGGTGCTGTGTGACTCAACATGATGCGTTCAGGAACAGTTCGTGACTACACTCGTCACTCATCACATAATAAGGAAGTATCCAGTACATACACTTTGATGATGGAAAATCTACACAAAACCTATAACATATCTTATTTTCTTTGTTTGTTAAACTCCTGATTTTTCATCTCAGTGGTTGAGCAGGAGACAAGTGACTGGACATGATGTGTTCAGGGACAGTTTGACAAGTGTTAGTTGAATTACTGTGCACCTTTTCATCCCCAGAACACAAAAGAATGAAGACATATTCTCACATTAACCGCAGACATAAACACAAAGCCGCCATCTGCCCTGTTGACAGAAATGTCCACAGGGGAACTTCCTGCTGGCCGCTGAGATTGCAGCGGCGTTGCTGCTTGAGAACAGAGAACCCTCGCCTCCTGGATCCTTTAACAACAAACACACCTGCGGTGAGGGACTGACTCCTGACTCCGGTCCAAAAAGGTGAAACCTGCCTCTCCAAGGTTGCAGGTTGAGAACGTGACCCGCCTTGAGACACGGGTCAAGCAGACATGTGGAGTCTCTGACAACACACACATTTCCTGGCTCACAGTCAGGCCAGGCGCTCCAACGTTTCTTTCTTTAACACTAAAGCACAAATCAGGTTGTGTTCACAGAAGCATTACCAGCGCCGCTGATCCGTTTGTAAGACCAGAATACTGCAGAACCACAGATGAGTATGAGAGTTAGTCTTTATAAGGAATTACGGTCATGTGTACGCTGATGACAACAGATGATTTTAGAATATTCACATATTCATCCTATTAGTAAAAATGTATTTGTATGAATAAGACTCCCCTTATTACGGATTCATTAGCAGCTTGTATTTAGTCTACTAGTTAAGTTGTAAACAGTTTCTAAACCATTAATAAACTGCTATAAACTCATCAAGATATAAGAGAATCAGAGAGCTGGTGCTTGCCAAATAGTGAGCAGACTTATCTCTACTGCTCGCCTGATATTGCCCAAATAGTGATCCACACTGATAAATGGAGAGCTGTGTTATAAGCTGTTTATAAACATAAACTAATGCCTTATTAAGTGGTTTTACAAACCTAATTTATTAACCTAATTATAAACAATTTAAGAATCTTTATAAAGGTTATCTATATTTAGAAGTCCACTGATTGATCGGCGCCAGGCTACAAACGTCTCACCAGTTTGTAAAATATTTCACCGTGAATGAAGAAAAACACAAAAATCGCAATCAGAAACACCTGTAAGGCCAAAATAAGCGAAGCAACCCCGAAAACGATGGGTCAACAAACTTTATCAGACACTTAAAAATGAATCACCACCAGTAACATAACAAGTTTCGAGAAGCTAACGTTGGCAGAGAGGCTAAAGCTAGCGAGAGCGCAGAAGGCCAGGAAGGAGCCAACTGAAAGTATGTATGTACGTACGTACGTATGTATGTATGCTGCAAATTATGTTTTTAGAACTACAATCGTGAGTACCTTTAATAATATTGGAATACTGCTGTTGACTATTTCCCTTGACAACATTTAAAGGTCAAATACTCAGGACATCAAAACGCTACATTGGAGGGATGGATCTCCATCACCGAAACAGTAAACCTGCACCTTGTGGTTTACGGGATACTAAAAAATACATGTATTATCAATCCTCACTGTTTATTCCAGACAGTTCCTCACTATTAATCAGCTGTTAGCAACTAATAAATCACAGAGGGAAATAATAATCAGCTCAGTCAACATTAAAAAACAAGTTTGTTGGGTTCCTTTTCTAAATACAACACAAAATGCTGGTTTTCGCTGACTATTGCAGTCTGTAATGTATTCAAGCACTCGGGATTTCCTGATACTTGATGGAATCCATTTCATCTTCCACATTCTGCAGTTTCCAGTCCCAGAGGAAAGGGAAATCTGCCCCAGAGCCGCCGCCATGCTTCATTGTTAGCAGAGTGTTCTTGTCAGCATATGCTTCACTTTCCCTCCTCCAGACATGCCGCCGAGCCATAGGAACCAAAAGTTCTGTTTCTTATCTGGAGACACTCGGCCAACTTTTTCTTGTGCTACTGGGTCAACCGCGGTGTAAAAATGTAAAATGTAAATGTGGTTCTTCGCAGAAAAAACCCTTTGGGACATCACGGGTCCATGAAGATTGGAACCGTGGTTTCACCGTGGATTCTGTTCAAAGTGTCGTTAGAGTGTTGACATTAAATCAGGGGGGTGAATAACTTTGAGACGGCAGTAGTCGGGGGGAAAAGTAGTACGCTATTTTAAACCGAGAAAAAAACACAACGTCTGTTGAGCTGAGGACACTTAAAGTGTTTTTTAGAGTTACTTATTGCAAACAGCTGTTACATTATAAGACTTAAACTGTCAGAACTTGTTACTTCTGGAGAGTTTAATCTATCTTGAGGGATCCTGAAAACACTATCAGCACACACACGTTGTCTTATCTTTTGATTGACTCGTTTTAGATTCTTTGTATTCGTATGGATGGTTGTCCACATATGTGTGCGTATGTGTTTATGTTGTTTTTAGTATGTCTATTTAATTGTTGTCATCGTTTCTGGGCTGCGGTCTTGGCCAGGTCACTCTTGGAGAAGAGATTTCTAATCTCAGCTTATAAAATAGAGGATATAATAAATAATAAAATAAATAAATGACCCGTAAACCTTTCAGACACAGTGGGAGGTTGAAAAATGTTGCTTCCAACTGAGATGCGATAGTGACAGGAAAATATGTTATTTATATGTCTACTATTTGTTTTAGAGAGAGATGGGAAATAGTGCAAAGTTAGGTATGAAAAATGATATAGTATAGAGGTTTAGAATGAATTCATGCAAATTCCTCCATTAGTGTGTGAGTTGCTGCCAGCATCTAAATCTACCGACAACTCCAACAACCTCTCTGAGTATCGCTCAAATACTCTGTAGACGCTCGCCTCCTGCGCCTTCCACTTCAGCGTCTCTGTTCAGCCCACTGAGCCCACAGATCCACCCCAAAGGCAAATCAAAGGAACTATTGAAATTCAGCCAGGAGCTCCAAGGATCAAAGGCAACAATGGCCACATCCAAAACGGCTTATTATTTTATTATTCTATTTTGAATGCTGCGAAACACGTAACATCACCAAAACGTTTCACCTCTAGGATATGCCGAAACAATACTGCCTCCGGGTAAAAATCCAATCTGTGCTGTAGATATTCTGTAATGCGGGTCACAAACAGACAAACCCACAGGAGTGAAAACAAGATTAATAAGTGTGAGTGCGTGATGGGGGCGGACTGAAGTGATGTATTTAGGAGACGAGGACGTCGGAGGTGAGAGGAAATTCCTCGGAGACCGGTTTGTTTGTGTCTCCTTGTTCCGTCTCACTCCGGTGGAACGTTCACTCTTTGTCTTTGCAGTAAGAAGAGAGAGAGAGACAGGCACAAAAGACTCTTACCTGTGCATCCTGTCCTTCCAGTCGCATTATATACTTGGTGGTGTTCTCCTTCAGATGGCTCTCTGGGGTGGAGAGAGAGAGAGAGAGAGAGAGAGAGAGAGAGAGAGAGAGAGAGACGAGAGAGAGAGGAGAATGGCAGCTTATTATTTTTACTATTTTTATCCGCTGCGATCGGGTATCCAAGCAACAAATCACAGCCAGAACAAAATACCTTTAAAAGTGGACTCTTCATTAGCCGGTCTGAAAGATAAGTGTTCATCACAGTTTGGGATCGGTTCGGTTCTGAGCGAAGGCCCATCTGTCTCTCTTAGGGCAAACAGCACATTTGAGGGGGGGGGGGGGGGGGGGGGATGATTCCCGGTGTTCTAGGAGGAGATCGTATTGGAGATTGCCGAGGATGAAAAAAGGGATTTTATCTCGGCGCTGCTCCTCATGTCGTGCCAGATTTACCGCGGGGCACGAACGGATAGCTGGGGCGGCTTCCTGCCAGAAGCGAGCCGCAGACGCAGACTGGCGGAAGCGTCGGTCGGGGTGGAGAGGAGGGCAATCCGGGCGCCGCTAATGAGCTCATGTATGAAACATGAGAATATGCCCCCTGGAGGAGCAAATCTTTGAACACAATGGGATGCACTTATATTAAATTGCGCCGCAGATATATGTGCACGCTCAGCTATAAAGTTCAATAAACCCCTCCTCCTCCTCCTCCTCTTCCTCCTCCTCTGGTGTCTCAACAGCACCAGAAGGATCCAGGGGTTTATGCCACGGAGCAGCGATGGTGATGATAGGAAAGACAACACACTGCACTGAGCTACTTTTAACTGTGTACATATTTGGGACGGGATGGATTTGCCTGGAATTTCACCCGGTGGTGATTACATTTACGTGTTTCGCAGCATTTCAAATAAAGTAAAATAAGTCTTTGGGAGTAGTAGCGTTACAATGTTGCTATTTCGCCTTTGTTCCTTTGATGTTTTCTTTGATGGGGGTGGAGCTTGGGGCTCTGATTAAGAGCTCCTTCGTGTTGATTTGCGGGTGGAAGCGGGGGCTCAGTGGGCTGAACAGAGTTGCTGAAGTGGAAGGCTGTGGGGGAAATTGTCGGTAGATTTACAGGCTGGCAATAACTGAGACATTAAAGGAGGAATCTGCATGAATTTATCTTAAACCTAGTTTAGAGTCGGGCTTTTGCGGAAGTTTGGGTTCTTTGAGTGCTTTCTCTTGTTTTTTTTTGTTTTGCACCATCAAAATGCGTGAATGCCACGCAAACGCTGAGTACGATAGAGCAAATGACCCATAAACTAATTTCTAGTTACATACTGTATTCATGAATTCCCCAAGAAACTGTAAAATGTAGTACTTTCAATGAATTAATACACATTTAGAGTGAATGGATTCAAAGAGTGGCTTCATTTTAAAAGAGACACATGCCACAAACTACACCGTAACGCCGCTCAGCTCCCTCTCGTCGCCGAGAACTCCCACGGAGAAGGACGCCTAATTGGGTTTTTTCAATCTCACTTAAGTCTGAAATATAATTTGTATGATTGCTTTGATGGCGGTGGTTAATAAAGAGTGGTCCGCCCTGGAATAAGACAGCATGTGGGCCGGCCCAGCAGGGTGGAAGGGAAAATGTCTTAGATTAAGTGACAGAGACACACACAACACACACACACACACACACGCACACACAAACATACACATTCCTGTCAGATCTTTCCTGCAGAGGCGTTTTCACTCAAATTGGCTATTTCTGCTCAATCAGAAGGAAGAGGGAGGCTGCCGGCGCAGATATCACATATCTGCGCCGGCAGATCTGGTTTGCAGAGAGCAGACAGATCACTTACCACCCCTATAATTGCCATGTGAGATCCAGTCCCACCTGACAGAACGTCACTTGTCATCTTCCATTCATATGGGCTACGTTAAGCAGCGGTGCGGGGAGGTGACGCTGGAATAATACATGGAGGGGGGGGGGCATTCAGACGGCATAAAAGCCCGTTCAGATGCAATGAAGACAAAGCAGTTCCAAGCGGAGAACAGGAGTCGTACGCAGAATAATATACTGTGCGAGGTTAATAACAGTCACGATGATGAAGATGGAGGATGAGGACATGAGTGTCTTAAATGCCAGCTTAGATCAGCGTAGCTTGTTATTTCCCTCTATTTGTGATGACATCATAGTTAAGCACCAGTAACGTAACTAGTGAGCTCTCCCAGGAGTTCATTCATTCATGGGGAAAAGCTGTGAAGTCTGGTGATGGAGCTGTTGGGACATGGACATCTCGGGGGGGGGCGGTCTGGGTCTGGGTCTGAGTCTGGTGGTTGTGGTTCTGACGTG